>JAZHYW010022580.1:0-304469 GCA_037355805.1 Ixodes ricinus
AGTCCCGGTTCTCCGTGGCCGTGTTCCAAAATTTAGTCGATCTTACTCCAGGGTAAGAGTTTTGTCCCTTGGCGTTCCGAAACCTACCCGCGTCCGGCGTTCTTCAATCTGTGTTGTCACGTGACACGACCCGCTGGAGTAACTCGGGTTCATATGGGAGAGAACTCCAATGGTGTCCGTGCGTGTCAACGTTAGCGCGTGTGAAACGAGCTAGCTACACAAAAGTTATGAGTGATTTTTTGTAAGCTTGTATTCTGTATGCCGTGTCCGCTTCTCGTTTTGTATCTGACGAAAGACAACTGATTGAAACTTTAAAGTGAACTCGTGAGATGAGTGACACATGCAAGGAATCCACACGACCGAGATAAAACGAAACCGAAACCAATAATGATGGTATCGCCCTCTGGTGAGAGCTACTGCGGTAAACACTTTGGGTAACATAGGCTAGATGGCGCACGCCACTAACCAATTAGAACGTTTGGTGTTTTATTTTATCTATTTTCTTCAAAACTTTCTTTCTCTAGCGTACCTCTAGCTTCTTTTGTTCCGTGATCGCATTTCGGTCGCGCCAAACGCGCGTCTCGCTCGTGCTCGAAGTCGTGCCGTCGTGCATCCGTGTATCGGTGCAGCGGCCAAACCGCCCGTGATTGTGCCCGCCAAAGTTGTACCAGGATTTCATTCCTAAGACGGATCCGCGGCTGACGTGCCGTGGGGCTTCGCGAGTGCTCGCCTGACACTCACGACAATGCCGCCCATTCAGAATGGCACCAACCTGAGTGAAACCATCGAGAAGATTGTCAAAAGCAACACGGTCGTCATCTTCAGCTTGTCCGACGATCCGGTATGCAAGCAGGTGAGTCCGTACGGTACCGATGTCTGACGAGTGTATGTCTTTACGGCGCAGTGCAGGCTTCTCGTTACGGTTATGTATCGGCATGTTTCAAAAGTTGTGCTCCGGACTTCGTAACTATTCGACGGCCGTTAATTCGGTTAGCGTTTTCTAATTTTCTGTGTCCTTCGATCTCGGATACCGAGACGGATAGGCTATCACATATTCGCACGTATCTTATCCCTTTGTTTGATGAACTGCGGAAGATGCCACGCGCAGGGCAGATAAAGACCTAGCTCGGGAGCGGAAAGTACTGGTGTAGAAAAATGTGAATCATCCTCCGCATTTTCCGGTAGCGACAGATTGCAATGTTGACAAAAAATAATCATAAATAAATATTAAACAAATATAAAAAAGCGTCGCCAGGTGCGAGGGGCGGTTCTCCAAACGACGCTCAAAACCGCGAGCACTGTCAAGTAATCGTAAAACCATTTTGTCATTTTTCGGTCTTTTTTTCGCAAACAGAGGATCGCGGATACGCAGTTATATTTCACCGGTGGTCTGTAATCGCACGTTATGTTGTTGTGCAACTTTTTTTTCTTGGTAATTCATCCGTGAGCCCTCATCCTTCGAGGTGTGTCGGGCGAGCGCTGTCTACTGTTCAAGGTCGCTGACGTCACAGCTTGGGAAACTCCTGAACACTTTCCAAGATACACGGAAAGGCGTCGAAGAACATCCGGAAGCGTTGGCACGATCAGAATTACGACGGACGAAATCTTGATGCGTCTGCCTCACGCTCGTCACGGAGACACTACACGCGACAGGACAGCTCGTTTTGCTTGCATGGACCTTCATTATGTCGCTTTCTTGTACTGTAGGGGCGGCGATCGCCTCGCTCGAGCGACACCTCTGATTCGAGTCTACCGTTTAAAGTTCGAGGCCGACAAAGCTAACAATGGTGGGGCTCTGACTCCTTTCAGTGCTGCATACAAATACTATGTACGAGACCTGTATTTTTTAGCCGAACAATGACGTGTTCATTCTTCTTGTTCTGTTGTTTGTTCGTAAAACCTAGCTGGCTATCACGACAGTTTTTCTTGGGCTTTCCAAGGTTTCCGCTTTTTAACTGCCCTATCACGTTTCGGAGAAAACGCGGGAAATCCGTTTTTATCTTTTGCGAGCGGAGCTTTTGACACTCCTCGTCCTTCTGGAAAAGCAGCACAGTTTGTTGCTGAGTAAAAGTCAATTTGATCATTTTGCAACAAGGTTTAAAGTTGGGCGAGTTGGTTGATGGTCATATTGAATGGGTTAAAACGGCGCAAAAGACGAAGGGCCAGTAAAAGGAAACACACAGACACAGCGCTGTATGTTTGCTTCTAGGGACTTTGATCACCCCAACACCAAACGTGTTTATATATACATATATATATATATATATATATATATATATATATATATATATATATATATATATATATATATATATATATATATATACCACTTTTTATTCAAGAAGTTTTGTGACGGTGTACCTGACCGTGCCCAGAGTACAAGCATAGCCTGTACGAGTCAATAAATAAAAACATTGCAACTTTAAATGATGATCAATCAAACGCTGAGCTGGAAAGAGTAGCAAAGAAAGATCACACTGCATAGTGCTGCTGCAAATGCGGACCAAGGTACTACAGTATTAATGAAGTGAATGTAAGGGCACAACACGAACTGGTTTAAATTGAACATGACATAAATCCCGATACTGCAGGTAAAAACTAAAAGGTTTCAAACACAGCTGTCATTTACATTTCCGAAAATTGCTTCTAACAGGCACCTTCACAAAATTAAACCGAGAGGGAGGATTTAAAACACCATCTTTCCACATGTAAGCAACTTGTTTACTTCTGGAAAGAGCTGTGTCGTGGCTTCTCCTGTCTGTTTCCTTTTGTCAAGAGCTGTGTTTATGTTGTTTTTACTTGCTCTCTGGGGGTTTATGTCATGTACTACAGTGCTTACCTGCCATGGAGAGCAAGTTGCGATTTCAGTTGCACGTTTTTTAAAGATCCTCAGAGGGTTTGCTGATGCGTGCATCTTCGCAAACGTGAAACGTTTCTTTCTTGTTATGTCAAGCCATTTTTACTAATTATCACTCGCACGCACGCACACACACAAAAAGAAAGAGGCGTGAACTAGTTTCTAGTTTAATTAAATCAGCAGTGTGCAATTTCACACTTTTTTTTAAGGGGGGGGGGGTATTTTCTGCTGAATTTATGTTTGTTGTACTGAAATCCTTAATTTTGTTTTCAGCAAAGAATAGCCTACCTCTCCACCCCTTCTATGGTCCCATTAGGGAGTTTTCGTAGATCGTTTCTTCAATTCCACAACGCTCTCCGCAACCCGCTAGGAGATGGGGAACTCTGCAAATCAAGGCCAGCGGCGTCTTCGTTGCCGAGAGCACAGTGGAGTAGGGAAAACGATCAACGTAAACTGAGGCCCCACGGCGGACATGAAAAAATTATGATATAAGCAGGTGTTTGAATCGCAATTTTCACGTTTGGTTCCTTTCTAAACATATGTATTATACCCGAATGTATAGAATAGAAAATGGTGTTCATTTTTATATCAAAATATATGTGAGTATATTAGAAATTTTCTGCTAAATTTAGCGGAAAACATTCCCCGCGGAACAACTTCCCTGTCAAATTAAGCGGGGAAGTTTTTTTTTTCACTCAATTTAGCGGGAAATGTAGCGAAAATTTTCCGCTAAATGGGAGGGGGAGGAGGGGCATACCCTCCCCTCCTCCTCCTCAAGAGCTGCGCTCTAATTCGGCATTACGGGGAGTTGTAAACGTCTCATTTTTTTTAAAATTCATACTTGACCTCTCTTTTTTGTTTTTATTTATTCATACTTGCCACAACCAATGGGGAGTTTTCTGTCGACATTTGTTTGTCCGCGGACACGATAGTGGGGGAGCTCGCCGCAGAACCCAGGAAACGTCGACTCGAACCACACCGCCGCCCGTTTCGATGTGGATGAGCATCGTAGCGGCGTGCTAAATTTCTCGCCCACATCAGACACTAAAAGGGTATTCACTTGGGCTAGTTGGTGGTACATTTTCGGATTAAAAGCGCTAAAAGACGAGGACGAGTAAAAGAAGACACACACACAGTAGAGCGCATCAGACACACCAGGCGCATCACACCAGACACCAGGCGCATCTTGAAGTAGTTTCCCTACCGAAAAAAAAAATCAGTATAACTGGAATTGTTTTTGGAAACCTGAAATCCAGATTGCAGACGAAGGAATAATTTATGAAAACCTGAAATTCAGATAGTATCCAGATAGATTTCCAGTTTCATAATCCAGATAGCGAAAAGTTATTCAGGGTTTTTCAGTAGGGTTAATTTTCCGCTGCCTAAGCTTCCAACAACGAATTACGGTGTATTCGCACTAAGAAGGTTTTCTGCACAGAAAAGAGCAGACGTCATCGCATTTCGAGGTCACGTGGCCGCCTCACGAATGTTTGCTAATCCCCGTATTACGCAACTCCGGCTAGACGTTTTGGCGTGAAAATAACATGGCGTCGAACGACAAGTTGGATGTGCGTACAAATCATCACGGTAATAGTTTGAAGGCATCGACTTCTTGCATCATCAGTGCAAAGGTTGACAGCCTGACGATGGGATAAATTTTTTTCATCGACGGACATATAGAGCAGATTGTTGGTTCAAAATGCAGCGACTTCAAGCATCCACCATGCTTTTCACGCACATCATCAAACTAATTGAACTCATTAGGGAGTTTTAGAATAGCGTACGCTAGCGCTAAATTTAGCGCTTGTATTAGCGCACGCGACGCGAGTGTTTTAGAATAGCGTTTCTCCGTCGCGACGCAAAAGCCCAAGCCATCTCGCGCTTACGACGCCACCAAGATACAGTCACACTTTCTATTTCACACACGAAGACGTCGCTGTAACTTTAGAAAAAATAGGCTCTTGGTCCAGACTCCAGAGTTAGTACCATTTTAGCGAAAAGATGGTCAAAGTGCAGTGCGAGCTGCGTGTAGATCATACATAGTGGAACCTGAGACTGAGGTATGCAAGTGAAAACTTCGAGGACGAGAAAAGAGGACCAGGACACCGTCTCAAACGCAAGCTAAAGACTTTTTGTTCCGTGCCCTCCTTTATATACATCCTCGATGTCGCCAATCTTCCCATAAACCGCTAAGACCTCAATAGGGTTCACTTTGACACAATCGTACAGACAATTGAAACCTCACAGCAACCAGGGATCACTTCGGTCATCAAGCAAGCCATCCAACTGAGAACAACAGGGGCACCTCAAAGAAACAAAACCACGAAACCGAAAAAAAGATAAGGACGTCATTCTTTCCTCTGAGGGTTCACATTCACCACAATTGCACCGAGCTCACAGATCTCACGAGTACACTCCGGTCACAAACCATTCGACTGAAAGCAACAAAGGCCTTCCAGCGAAACGAAATCAGCAACCGGACATCCACTAACGATAAGAAAGGCAATCTTTTCTCCCTCGCTTAACATACCAGGATAAAAAAACACAAAAAAACCCCCACACAAACACAAAACACACAAAAAAAATACGGTTAAATCTTGAGAAACGCTTTTGATTCATTCATGAGGACCATGGATGGCTGACTAATGCAGTTTCCTGACGCTTTTATCCGGATCGTCTCTCTGACTACCCGTTTTACGTCATTCCTTTCCCTGTGTAACACTTCTGTTTCCGACCACTTTGCTTCACAATTTTAGATTTGTTTAAACATGCTTCACATTTTAGATTTGTTTAAACATGGGAATGCGACGCGAGCGGTTGACCGGTCGTGTCCGCTTAGACGTCGCCTCGGCAAGAGAGGTCTCGTGTACTGGCCTTCGCACATCGTACCTTCGCCGAGAAATGTTCGTGCGTCAGAAGCATCAAGTTGCCGGTGATCGTTGCCAAACCGAGTACAGTGTCGTCCCGTATTGAAAATTGCATTCGCGAGGGTGCCGCCTACGTCGCTCTCACGACGCCGCCAAAGCAGCCTCCGACATAATCCCGGAAGCCGCCATTTTTTTAACTCTGCTCGTCTTGGCTTTAGCCAGTGGCTTTAGCCAACTTGTCATCACGAATCCTCCTTGAGAAGCGCAAAGACTCTTTGCGTACGCACGCTATTTCCGAGAAATAGCGCACGCTAAAATAGCGCACGCAAAGCGCAAAACCTGGTTTGCGTTCGGAGCATGCGCAGTGGCGACGACGCTATTCTTTGCGTACGCAAAGCTTTAGCGTGCGCTATTCTAAAACTCCCTATTATTCGATACCATCTTCCTTATTCGCCGGAACGAGGGGATAATCTGAAGGAAGCGAACAGTTTGCCGCGCAAACGGCAAACGTAGCAGGATTATTATTATTATTTTTAATTATTAATTATTGAAGCGGCTAAGGTGAAAACTGATGTTTCTTCCACCTGTCGGAGATCGCATGTTTGACCGCTCGCTAGTCTTTCACTTCTCACACTACTGCACTAGAACTCTTCTGTGACACTCTCAAGCGTTATAAAACTCTTTTTTTTTTAACATGATTGTAAACCTGAGACTGGGGCATAAAAAGAACACAACAGAAGGTAGAAAAAGAGGAGGCAACGTCTCGAACTCAGCTGTCAAGTCTCAGGTTGACAATTATGTTCAACTTACACCGCTCTGCCTGCACTCTATTTTTCTTTTTTTTAATGATTTTTGGCAAAGTTTGCCAAGTCCTTACATGTGACCTACATAAGGTATATTAAAAACCATTGAGCTTTAAAATAATAATCACTTATTAACTTTTGATTACGATAACGGTTAGTGCTGAAACTTTGGCATATGGTTCGGACGGGTATACCACTACAATTTGGGCGGAGAATAAACGTTCGGCGACGCATAGTTTATTTTTGCTGTGAAAATGACTAAATGTTTGGGGGGGGGGGGGGGGAAGACGCTGCATACAGTATTTGAATGAGCAACTATTTCGAAAACCAAATATGAAACCACCTATATTTTTTATGTTTATTTGCTTCATGTTTTACTAGTAACAACCAATGATCGTGTTCTGTAAGAAAATATAAATCGAAAATGTACTATTTTGTTTGTATTCATGACTGTAATTGAAACTTGGAGTTTGTCACTAGTGCACTGTGACAGCATCCTCACATAGGCGATATTCTGGACAATATTGTGGCATTAATGTGGGTAATTACCTCGAATGAATACATTACACATAATCTTAAAAGTATCTGAAATAGTTCGCAGTGCGTAGTAAAAGTTATTTGACTCTGCAACAAAACTTGCCGTTTTACAACGCACATTTAACAAGATTCAAGCTTTATTTCCGGTTATATACTCACCATATACTATATTTATTTATATTTCGGAATTGACCACATCAAATCTTGGCATGTACAAAAAGAAAAGAAAAAATTGAAGGGAATGTATATAACAGATTATAATTTGTACGTATATTATCGGAGTTATATGAAATAAAAATAGCTACATTTGAACTTTCTGTTGATGTCAAGGTCGTTAAAATATGTGAAATAGTTTAGCAGCGCTTGTCCTGTATACTTCTTGTCCTTGTCACAGCGCTTGTCCGTGTACTTCTTGTCCTTGTCTTTTTTGCGCTATTTTAATTGTTAACTATGTGAAATAGCTCTACCATAAAAACTTGCAAAAACTTTTCCGAAAATCATCAGGGGAAATTGTTAGACGTTTTGTTCTATTACTTCAAAATACAATATTTGTTTTTTAATCTCATTTAGCATTATGATATCTATTTTGAAAGTGTCAGAGAAAGAAGTAACGAAATAGCGAGCAGTCAAACTTGCAATCACCGACAGGTCGCACTGACGAGTTCTGGTCTCGGCCGCTTCGATGGTAAATAACTTGAAAACAAAACAAGAAAATTCGCCCAGCTGACCGTTCGCGTTCTTTTTCATTTCAAAGATGTCCCCAACGATTATATATTTTTGTAAAAATCAAAATACGGACCCCAAAACCGTGCCTGAATTGGGATGAGAACACGCAGACATACTTCTTTTACAGTTTGATAGCGATATATGGCGTGCAAGTGCAAAGGCACGGCGAAGTATCGAGTATGCGGAGAGCAAGTTCGTCTGCTTCTTTGCAGGGGTTCTGGTGACGTCAGAAAGCCGCCGAGCTCTGATTGGTTCTGAATGTAAGACAGCGGATAGGCCGCAAGGCAGCTTGCTGAGGTCTACCCACTATCCTTCCAATCAGATCTAATAAGAGCTCTGCGCTCTGACGTCACCACAACGCCTGCAAAAAGAAGCAGACGAACTTGCGCTTCGCATAGTTATCGGAACGGTCTGCTCAACCTAACTTAGTAGGTTCCTCAAGGAATACCGTTCTCTGTAGGCACAGCGTTAAACTTTTATCTATACACCGTTCCAAGCTGGGCTTCCTGGCCGGCGCCATTTTAACGAGTGTAGCGCCGCCTACCCTCATCCGGGCATTTGGGAGAATCTGAACCCGTCCGAATGACCGACCGCCATTACTGGACTGTTACCCTGTTCACCGAGTCACACCGATCGCAGCTGCTTCTGCCGGCACGGCTGCCGTATTAGGCGCGCTCGGCTCATTGTCTTCGTCCATGGAGGAAAGCGTGCACTATCCTAATCGGTATGCCAGGCATGGGGAAAAGTGCATCCTGCTTTCCTTGCATCTTTTTGTGGGTAATTTTTAGCGCGCTTCTGGGGCAGTCGTCGCTCCCAAACCGAACTCGGCGTTTCGATTGCTAGCGAAATTGTGGATCGCTAGTGAAATTGAGGATCGCTAGTGAAATTGAGGATTGAACGAAGCCAGGATGGCACGAATTACGGCATGTGAATTTGCGCTGAACTCGAGTTGTCGCAGCTTTGGGGCGCCGGGAACATTTGAACAAACTGCGCGGTTAGCGGCTCAGACCTGCGCTGCCACGTCTGCTTTAATTGAAATAGTAGAAACCTCAAATTTAAATATGAATCGATATATAAATACCGAGTACAGATAGCAAGTGCGACGGATCTGTTTATTTTTTTTCTGATTTAGAATCCACTGTTACAATATTGGCGCATTGATGTGCCTCTCTGTAATCGCCTCGCGTGGAAATTATTTGTGCACAAACTGTGTCGCGGCGTGTACTACACGAGGCTGTGTATATATATATATATATATATATATATATATATATATATATATATATATATATATATATATATATATATATATATATATATATATATATATATATGTATAAACCAAGCCAAAGTCCGAGCTCTGTGCCCAGTCTTGCTGTGCACAGCGGCGTCAGACCAAAACTACCCCCCCCCCCCTTTCCGTCTTCATTCCATTTCCAGACTTGACACAACAGAAAAAACAATTTCATTAGACGTTTCGCCTCCCAGCAAGAAAAAAGAAAGGTTGGCAGCCATGCCAACCTTTCTTTTTTTTTCAGTTTTGAGTTGACCAGGTAAAGACAGCTTGCTGCCAAAAGATGTCGATGCTGCATGGACATTGTGGGTGTTGCTGTTGTTTTCCATTTTCTGCAAGTAATTGAAGCGTTCGGCCATTCGCACTAACGTATTCATGGGAAATTGACAATTAAAAAAAAAACAAAACGATCGAATTACGCATACCCGACGCTCAATTTTGGCGGTGCATTTTCGTTCCGCGCCAGGCGTCGCCTGCCAATTACCACCTGAAGAAAAATAGAGTTATTACATCAGTGGACCAGGAGTCACGCAACTGTTTTCTTTTTTCAATGTCCAAGCCGCCCTCCGCTTACCTTTCGGTCCACACCCACATTCATCCTGTTTGACAGCGTGGGTCTCGCGCACTGAATCGGCGTTTATTTCACGTTTTTTTTATTATTTGTACAACCAATCACAGCACAGTGCTGCCCGGTCGATTCTTTTCTTGGATAGGCCATGTCACGCGCGAAAGCACGCTATAATATCAAAGCGGCGTCTAACATTGTCGAAACAACATGCCTCCGTACGCTGCGCACGTGCTTTCTAACAGTCCACTCCGTGAAGCAGACGAGCTTTCGAGGGAAAGGGTAAGCGGAGCGTTGGCACAGCGCTCTGGTTCGAGAGTGTTTTTCCGCTTCTGCATCCACCCACCTCTTTCCACTTTAGCAGAGCGAACGGTGGAGAGGAGGTCGCCTTCTCTGCAGCGTCCGCTCTGCTAATGTGGAAGGGGGTGGGTGGAGCTTTCCTGGACTCTTAACCTGCCACTGACTACAGGCACTTTAATTTAACAAATTTGCAGCGCCTTTGTGCGAAACGGTATTTCAAAACAAAACCCGGAGACGAATAAAAAAAACAAAAAAAAACAAGGACGACGTTACAAAGTTATTATTTTTTTCTCCAGTATTGGGGTTTTGTCTTCAAATATTTTCAACCATCACCAGCTAGTTTGAGCCCTAACCTTTTATTGATTGAAACAGTATTCTGTAACATCCAGTCGTTTTTGAATTTTTTATCGTATACTGATCGGACAAATCAATCGCCAAGCCTCGCTACCTTTCTAGCAAACGCCCCCGTCAACCTGTGTCTTGACGTTTTTGCCTGCTCAACGTTTATGCCGAGAAGTAATTTTTTTCTTAATTCATAAAAATTATTAAGTCAAGCCGCGCACCAAAACATGTAGAAATTAGTGCACCGTGGGTCAGAAGCCCATATCAGAGATTATCCAGCTTTGCATCCTTCGATAGAGATTCGCTTCGCTCGCACGGTCAAACCAAGTAACTTCACTGGTAAAGTATTTGGTGAAACGAAGCTTACCTTGTGCATATGTGCAATGCCTTCAGTTTGCACGTGACTACACACTTGTTTTTCATTATTGTTTTCGTTTGCCACTGCGATTCAGCTCGCGCTCTTTTGTGTGCTACATGGATTAGAGACCAAGGTAACCCAGGAGCAGACTTGTACGTAGTTCAACTACTCTACTCAGGTTACTGTAGTTTAACTACTTTTTAGTAGTTTAGTAACTTTCTATAACTGTTTTAATACGGTAATTACTAGGTTACTTTAACTACCTTTTCCCAACAACTTCTACTCAAATTACAAATTACTTTCGTCTGCTTTGCTTATCAACAAACATCCCTGCGCAAGAAAAGATGTTGCAAGATCAGCTGATATTTGCAAAAAAGGGGGAAGCATGCGGCGTAGGCAGGGGGATGTGGTTTAGAGGGTCCGAAACCCCTGAAATTTTCACGAGCCCGCAGTGTGACAATGCTGCTACGAGGCGCTGGGAGCGGACACACGTCGCGAGTGAGGCCACTGTAAGGTGTACACTGCGGCCACTCAAAGGAGGCAGCCAAATGCATCACCGCTCTGAAGCTCATCTGATACTCCCGTAGTTTGTGCTGTACTTGAAGAGTCGCGTGCTAAAGGGTGACGAAACTAGGTGACCCCTTTGCGTTGACTTTCCTCCAAAAACTCAGAATTGTGCAGGTCGTCCAACATTCGAAGATCGTTCGAGAAACCTTAATAATTCCACCAACGTTTTTACATTAAAATAATAATAATAAACAAGCAGTGCTGGGAAGTGCTTCAAGTGCATGATACTTGAAGTGCATTATCTGAGCATATATTTGTACTTTACAATTTTTTTTTTAATTTTTGATTTTAAAGATTACTTCCTAAATTTGAAAACAAAAGATGGCGTAACGTCATATAAAAACGCGCTATCGTCTTTCCAGGCGTCATCTGGTCATTCCTATAAGTGAAATAATGGCGTCTATAAGACCGATACAAATGAGCGCCTTATTGGTTGATTGTGTTAAATAGTTTGTCAGCGAGAGTAAAACAACTACTTTGTGGCGACTTGGCTTTATCCAATATTTGCCGCCATTTCCCGAAAAAGATGGATGCACCTCCAGTTACCCCTGGAGCAACGCATACCAGTTAAAAACACTGTATGGGGGATAAAAGGGCGTCGCAAAAGATTGTGTTAAAAAGTACTTGTACTTTATTTAAAAGTACATTGCATGTATAGTACTTCAAGTACATTGCACCTTTGTACTTACTACTTTACTTCATGTACTTTTTAGATGTACTTCACAGTACACTGTAAACAAGCAAACACTGTCTGCAAAATCAAACTCGGGCAGTGCTGAACCTCAAAGTAGAAATGATACATCCACAGTGCATCATTGACCAAAACACGCAAAAAAGTACAAGACACGCCGAATCAGAACCAGCTATTGAAGCCTTTATGTGAAAACACAAGCCGCTATATAATTTGGTTAGCAGAATTTCGCTAACGAATCAAAACCTATGTACATCCTTGTTACCATAAAAATGTAAATGTAACTTCAAAAGTAATTTGCTACTTTTTACGGTAGTTGGTAATTTACTTAATTAACTTTCAGGGCGCCGAAAATACACAAGGACAAGAAACAAGAAAGGAGACGACAACGCCCTGAAAGTTATCATGAACCAACTAGCCCAGATTGCCATTCTCTTACTTAATTACTCTCCATTTGAGTAATTTCTACTCTACTCAAATTACTTTTGATCCAATACTCAGTAACTTAACTTAATTACTTTTTTTTAGTAACTTGTACATGTCTGCCCAAAAACAATCTACTTCGCGAATTGCCCAAAAAAAAAAAGCTATGCTATTTATTACGTGTGCCACAATCAAGACAGAAAATTCTATGTTGTAGCGTGCTTGGGTAAACAATTTCGTTTGTCAAGAACAACTGCGATTGTATGAAATCACGTGGAAAAAACTCGTTGTCAGCATTCGACCTTTGGCATAATCGGCGCCGAGATGATTGGTGGCTGGCAGCAGGTGGATTTTTTCTGTCAACCCAGAGTTAAAATATTTCATTCTTTTTGTTGTAAGCAATCAGGAGACAGCTTACTCCAAATTTGAAGGTAATGAAGTACTATGAACATTCAAACATTACGTCCTGACCTGTATATGTGTACAAGCTTTCGCTTTCGAGGCACCATAAACTTTCGATTCGCTCAACGCTAATGTAAAATGTAGCGCAGTTACAGTCTTAATCAGCGTGTGAGACTCCATCCTTTGCACATTTTTAATTTTTGCAGACCACTGCTTGCGTGCACAAATTACCAAATTAAGACTGGTACATTGCTTAAACTCTGCAAAAGCTATCCACAGACCCAGAATCTTTGCCTGGCCAGTCACTGAATTGATCACTGAACTCGTATTAAAATGAAATATTATCATTTATAGTTAACTTTTAACCTTGGCATTACTTTAATATGACTCCCGGACCAGTCCTACTTTTAGTTTACCAAACTACTCCGGAGTATTTTTTTCAGTCTTATGGTTGTGGTTAAACTAAACACCCAGTACCTAAATGAGACACCTGTTTGTTTGTTTTAATTTTTTAAAGTATTTAGTCCCTCGAGCTAGGATGTTGGAATCCCACGTCTATCACGTCATCACGTTGTCCTGAAATCCATAAGCAGCCGAACACACCAAAAAGGTCGGCCCGTCATATAAATCTGTTCACATTGCAATATGTGGAATTGACCTCCGAAATCACCGGTGTGCTATACTCTGTTTCGCCTTATGATGTACCGCAGGAAAGGCTACAAGTGCGAGCTCCTTGCTCTGGAGCACATCTCGGCGGCACATGCTCTCGTGACTTAAGAGCCGCTGCCAGCACTATGAGCTCGCGCTTCTAGCCTTCGCTGCGGTACAACGTAAGGTGAAACGGAGTATAGTTGCGCACAAGCAATTTTATATTTTTCAACGCGTCGGTTGTTTTGTTGTGCAAGTGTCTCGCCATTAGCTCAGGACGATTTGCGCGTTTTTTTTTTTCTGCCCACATTTACCGGAGACGTGAGCTCGGAGCGTAGGCAACTGCCCCCTTTGCACGAGAACTGGCGCAGCCGTGCGCGTTCCACAGAAAGCTCGCGCAGAGAAAACAAGCGAAGGACCAAAGATGTCAATTTCAGGATATAGAAAAATACCACAGTATCGTAGCGCCACTACGCATGATTTTTTTCATTGATGTACAGGTCTGGAAGGCGATCCCATCGCAATCTGTTGGTTTAGGATCACATTAACCAACCTAATTTTTGCGTAGGACTTGATATGCATATTTACAGAACAGCGGTGAACTTCAGCTTCCCGATGAATAAAAATTTATATTTTATTCTGTTCTTCAACATCGAAAAAAAAAAATGTTTTCATAATTAGGTAGGTGCCAACTGTGCGGGTGTGGGCAGTACTGCTTTTGATCTGAATGCAATTAGGGAGTTTTAGCAGGTCGTTTCCACACGAACGGTTCGCCCCTCCAACGCATCGGCGACGCCACTGCGCATGCGCGCGCGAGTCGTTTGGGACGTCGGGAGGCTCTTCTCGTTCGTTTCTCCCATTCCGGCCGCTGGAGTCGTCACCGGAACGCAGCCAGCACCGTTCACGACTCGGGTAAAAACAAAGATGGCGGTCGATTCGGCGACTGCCTTCGCCGACCCAGCCGAGCGTTAGGCTTAGGACAGCGGGAGGAGATTTGCCGTCCTGTTAGTCTGCTTCATTTGAGAGGTTGAACCAAATCATTTCGAGGACTGCTCACAATGGTAAGCGATCGTGAATGCTGTAAACAACGCATGCTAGTAAATTTTTGCGGTCTGCGGGCAGACTAGCTGCCGTGGCGACCAGCGGGCAGACGAAATGATTTGGTTCGACGGCACACAACGTGAACGATCGTTCAAGTTCAAGATGACGGAGACACACCACATACCTTTACGGTTGTTTAGATACTTTTTACTCCATCTAGCTTTCGCAGTTCTTGAAATTCCGACCGGCAAATGTTGCATCGGCCGTCTTGTTTACATCAGTCGCACGCCGGAAACGCGAGCCGCCACCCGCCACCACGGTGTCCGCCACGGATTTACACGTTGCAGAATGTTTCACATGCTCACTAGAAGATGGCGCCACCGTTAAGCCCTATCATCATCATCGTTTACACGGTCGCGCAACTTTCACGATTCGCTAAAGTATGTCAAATTTCAGGTACGGTTTCACGGAACGGACCAGCTGTACCGTTCGTGATTTCGGAACCGTGTGCTTGAAAAACGACTTGCTAAAACTCCCTATTATCTTTGCGCTTGAATTCAAAGATCTCCGACTTTTTGAAGCCTTCCGCTTCCCATGTTTTTCCCTGAACGATATTTCGTCACTATATTTTGAATGAATAAGTAGAACTGTGCAGTCTCAGCCGACTTTGGTAGATGTGGACGGGCTTGTATCCCTAACAAAATTCTCGTCATTTTTTCTTATAGACCAAGGGACTTTTGAGAGCCTTGGTGCACCCTTCCTTGCCATCGAAGTCGACAGCGAGGGTGAGTCCCATTTTCTCTCTTTTTTCTTACAGCGGGGCGGTTAAGGGCTAGTTTCCCCAGTTTCGTGTCCGTCACCAAATAAATGTCGACACAAAACTCTGGACAGCTATTGTGAACGACAGCGGCAGCCAGACAACCGGCATGCCGGTTGCCGCCGTCGTTCATAAATGGCGGCCAGCTTTTCAGCCTTTCCACTCTGGTTTTCACGAGTGGAAAGGCTGAATTTCTCCAGGTGTCGTCCTTGAGGTCGTCCTAGACGTTGTCTTCGAGGTCGCCCAAGATCACTGCCTAGGTTCATTCCACGCGTGACGTCACGTTTCACATGAGCGTTGTGAGTTTGAAATTCCCGCGCGAGGTCATGAGAATGTGGCCTCATGACGCTATCGACCAATCCTGGATTTTCGCGTACGCCACCGACGTCGGCTTCTCTGCGGCGCGAGGTCCTTAGCGCTCTCGCGTTAATGTGGCGGCCGCCAGTGCTGCTTCATGGGCTCTTGAACAAAAGTGTTCGTTGCATAGCTGCTCTCCGAGCCTGGCGCAGGTGAAGCCACCGGAAGTTCGATGCTTGTCCCGGAAGTCGGGCGTCTGCTCTAGTGCATTCAGTCGATGTTTTGGTTCATGCTTTCTTATGTCTTCGAGCGAGGATTTAATAACACCGTCTTGAAGTGAATCCCGATAATATGGCCTTTGAACGTGGCTCGCTTGATCAACTAGAGCCTCAAAATTTTCACATCCGCTGGCTTCCCAGGAGACCTCTCGGGTCTGCATGCGCTGTTACTGCGCAACAAGCAAACTCTCTTGACATGACAAGAAAAAAAAGAAGAGAAACAGCGCCCTGAACGCTGAACGTTCGGAAGAGTTAAAAAAACTGTCAAGTGCTCGCTTCCGGAACAAGCCGCTTACTTCCGGTGTCTTCTTACCTGTTTGCTGAAACGCCATCCAGCTCCTAGTATAGATCAGTGGGTGAACAAGCATTAGTGTACATGTTGCCTTTTATTATAAGCGCCGCAGAATATGTTCACTCCTTTCTTACATGCGCGAATAGGTTTCCAGGGATGAAGATTATATTTGCACCACATTGTTTTTGCGGGTGTAATATGTTGCATGGTCGTTTCTCCAAAGTTATAAATATTAATACTGACCTCGTTGACAAAGCGGACTTTTTAGATCTTCGCTACAGCCATGTGACTCGTCGGCATGAGCACGTGGTATGCGTTTGCATAAAATATCGTCATCCCCCTTCCCCCGATTTTCTTGTGCGTACCGCCATTTTGGTGCTTGGTGCATAGTGGACAATTCGAAAATGCAACGTCCTGAGCTAGCTCACCAGGCAATATCGTTTCGCTCTGTCGCGAACTGCACTTCTGGAGGTAGGAAAAACGTGTCCCGCGATTTCTGATTCTGATTCAGACTGAGGTTACGTTGGTTTTACGCCAAAAATAGACGTACAAAAAGAAGTGAGAGGCATCACAGGGCAAGACGTTACCGAAAAAAGAGTTAAGGAAGGGACAAGTGAGAGGCAACACGGGACAAAGCGTTAACGTCTTGTCCTGTGTTGCGTCTCACTTTTGTCCCTGTCGTTTTCGGCGTAAAACCCGGGCATGATTCGAATAAAGCTTTGGAGAACTGGTAACCATATTCGTAAAAGATGGCTGAAATGTCTCTGAAGTAGCCTATTTAGTGACTCTATAATAGCAACAGCGCAAACACACATTTCAGAGACTCGATAAAATTTTCCATTTTGTTGAAAAGAATCTACCTGCATGGTGAAGCCCGTACATTGTGTATACGTCACCGCCTCTGCGCGCATTCCTGTCTCCTTCTTTGGTCGATACCTTTTTGCGCCTCGGTCTATTTCGGAGTCTGTCACGGCCTCTTGGCGTCTCCCAAATGAGCCGTGTCTTGAGAAACCCCAAACACTAGTCTTTCTACAGAGGGTCATTTACGGCCCTCACCGGACGTTTACTCTGAACCCCCCCTTTGTTTCCTTTCCTGCGTCGAGTTTGTTCAGAAGGTCAACGTCGTTGTGGTGGTTCGCTCCTACCAAGCGTTAGCTCCACCTTTTTCGCTCGTGCGGCCCTTGTGTCCTCGAGCTGGAAGCATCGACTACGCTGATGTCAGGGTCATCCGTTTCTAATTTCGCATGAGGGATGACGTACCGGGTAGATCGTTCCGACACCTTTGATACCGATATCCGGTAACGATCAAATGCGCGGGCAAAGGCATCAGCGGAATATCGAGTTATCGTAGATCGTTTCTGCGTCCCGCAACGCTCTCCGCAACCAGCTACGCTAACCGGAACTCTACAGTCAGGCCATTGGCGCGCCGGCGTTGTAGCGAGCTGCTTGTGCGGAGGGCTAGCGAGATGAAACGCGATCAACGACTCCCTGTTATCGAGGTATCCGACTCGCATACAACTCCCGAATGGGCGAGCTTTAGCGATACGTCTCAGAATAACGATCCCGTTGACGACACGATATGATATGACGACAGCATGGCTCAGAGAGTGGGTTAAGCAGTCGTGTGATATGCAGTCGTACATCAACTTCTAGTGTGGTTTTTTTTTTCTTTTTTTAATCGAGAGCAGAAGGAAATCTGTTTCATTGCGTGTCAGCGTGATCCGTCCGCGATACAGATCACAACTTCAGAGGCGTTGCCGCCAGTTGTGCAGTCTTCAATCATCGTGATTGAAGCATACATTCGCTCTCATGCAAGACCATTAGACCTGGCGCGTTCTTGAATAAGTAAACGAATAACACTCCCCGTTTTCAATCACGCTATTTCTGGCCTCCGAACGACAGGTCATCGTGCAAGCCTTTGTAAGAAGCGAATAATGTGTTAGGATCGCGTGCCGAAGCTCTTTGTTTCGTCAATCGCCTCTGACGTTTGGTGGGCTAGGACACGCGTAATTTTGGCATCGATTCGATTTGTGACCGGTGTCTCTCGACACGCCCGGTCGCCGCCTCCGCCGTCAATGGATGGAGGAACACTGGAAGGCGGTATAAAGCAAAACTTCGTTCACTTCGAAGCTGACAGTGCAGCGGAAGCTACGCGCTCTTTGGGCCAGTGATACGTCGATCTTTCGCCAGGTGATCCCGCTCGCTGCCCGGCACCCACGCGCGAAGAGCTTTGTCGTGCGATGAAATGGAGGCGGCTGATTGGTCCGGCGACTCCCACTGCACTGTCAGCTCAGTGGTCGAATGGAGTGGAATGGTTGACGTTCGGCTTTGGCGTCGCGTCGGCCGTCGCCTTGGCAACGGGGCGTCCGGCCCACCCCCGGTCTCGTAGCGGGACGGCCGAATCGATGTGTGGGGTGCGGGCCGCGACCCGCGGGGCATGCACAGCAGGCTGCTGCCCCTTTGCTGCTCCAACGTGGCGGTCGAGGAATCTCTGCTCAGGATCCCGCCGTCGAGGGAGTGCAGTTCTGGCTCGCCGTCGGGAGCGTCCTCGGACGCCGAAGGTGGGCCTCCAACTCCGTCACGAAAGGAGCGCTTGACATAACTCCGCAAGAAGTCCGAGTTCCCCTTTTTTGTGTCCCCTCGTCCCCGGGCTTTGTTTTCAGTATACGATTTCTCACCGGCTCGCCTGCGCAATCACTCCTATTTCTTCTCAAAGAAGCGGTAAAAGCAACGCGGCGGTTTGTGTTTAGGCAGCGTAGAGCCAGAGTCGCATTACATGATACAAAAGACGCCATGTTCGCTGCGGGCACGATGTCGGAAGGATATGCGGACAAAGCATCTTTGAAGCATCATTGCTCCAAACACATGTATGCAGACACTTTTTGTACGACTAATGTGTCAGGACTGTCATACGAGGAAGAAACACGCCTCTGACAGTGTCTTTAGACTCTTTAGTATAATGTGTCAGCAGTATAGTATGGTGTATTAATCTCTTCGAGGTATGGCATTTATAGTGCCGGGCACCATAGTACCATGGAGACTCCGCGAAATTTAGCCAGTGCAGCACGTCTGCTAGCCTGGGGTCTTTGACGTGTACCAGGCAATAGTGATAGTGATACACGAGTCGGGTCGGGACGGTCGGTCGGTCGGTCGGTCGGGATCGGGTCGGGGTCGAATCCATCATCCCCAAGTTCTGCAGCGCGACCTTTCGCTCCACGTGCTCTCCGAGCTGAGGGGCTGAAGTGTGCTACTGCTGCTAACACCCTCGGCCACCAATCCACCTTTCGCACCAGTGGGACGTCCGTTCTGTTACATACGTGTGAGAATATCGGCGAAAACGAAAACTGTCTTGGAACCCGTTTACCACTCGTCGCATTATGTATCAAGTGCGAAATGAGGCTAAACCGCCTCGGTGACTCCGAGACGAAGCACCGGTCTACTGATCCGTGCAGGTGGCGGAGGGGCGGGTTCGAATCCCGGCCGAGGTGCCCGCAAATTTGACGGAGGCTTCGGTTAGGTACACGTCGGAAGATCCCAGGTGGTCGAAATGAATCCTCGGTCCTCCGCCGGGACTTGCCAGATTGCCTTTATTGGTTTGGCGCGTAAAACCCTCAAGTTTTCTTTTTATTTGACTCGAAACGAGGTTGTCGGTCGTCTATCGGCTTCGCTCGGCATCTTTCAGCACTCGAGTGAAACGTGACCTAGTCGTCCAAAGCGTCTACTCGGCGTCGACTTCTTCGCGTTAGTTCAAGGCGTGGTCTGCGCAGTGCTCCAGCCCCGCGCTGAAGCATGTCTGCGGGAGCGGAGCCCCAGTGGCATCTGCTCGCGTCCCAAGAGCGCGGACTGGTTCGCTGATTGCAAAATGAAGGCTCGTGCACCTTGCCACGCTGCTTTGTCTGCAGCAGTGGGCACGTGACCCGAAAGACGCGAGCTTCAATGTACTCCGAGCTGCAGTGCGCCAACTCGGTTCTCTGCGTTCTGCCAGTTGTGGCGGGCCAGCACAGAGCACAGTGCACAGAGAAAGAAGAGCATGGCGTCGTGATGGCATCGTGATGGCTCCCATGGCGTCGTGATGGCATGGCCTTATGGCAACCGGGTCCCCCCACGAGAGGCCAACGTGGGTGGTACGCTTGGAAGGCTGCGCTCCATCGACCTGGCAAGGAGAGCGGTTGTCTTGTCTCGCGTCGCTTTATCCGCTGTGACGCGCAGCATCGGGCAGGAGATTACTCGTGTTATCGGGAGATTAACGGGTTCTCTCCGGGTACCGTCCCATTCGTTGTCGAAGGCAGGTAAAGGTAGTAGAGGTAATATAATGAAAATAGCGCAAATAGACGTGAACCACAGAGGTTAGCGCCTGTCCTGTAGTTCTCGTTGATAAAGAGAGAATGGTTTTGGTGAGATTGGCAGCCTTAAAAATGGACCTCTTTGAATTTGTCCGGTCTGTTGGCGCTTTTTTCTATGCGTCGTTCGGTCACCAACTAGCCCAGCAATCCAGCGTGTTACGGTACATTTCTGTAGCAGAGGTTCGAGGTATCGCGCTTTCCGGGAAGAGGGGAGAATCTTGCGGAAAGAGGAAGAGCGCATGTAGGCAAGGGTGCGGCGGTTCAACGACGACGCCTGTTTCCAAGCCGTTCCCCGTTCAGCGAAATTGGACGCTGTCGGCGAGCGTTTTCGCGCCGCCTTTTCTCCGTTCTCAGCCCGTTCTCGACTCCGGCGGCTTTTCGACGCGAACGAAAGAGCGTTCTTGAGTAACCTCTCCGGGGGTCTGCATTAAGTCTGCATGACTCTTAATAATAATAATAAATGATAATAATAACAATAGCAACAATAAAAATAATAATAATAATAATTAGTGACTCAGGAGAGCCAGCATGGGGGCCGTACCATGGGGGCTCGCGGTGCCGCGTCTCTATAGTGAGGGTGATCATGGGATGATATGATATACAAGATGAGAACGACGTGCTCTTCTGACTGTCGCGAAAACCTCTGCGCGAGTCTACGAGGTTCAGTGGCGGCTCAGAAGAGTCAGCCAGCTTCTAAGATGACCTTCGCTGGTCGCTCACTTCGGTGAAGGCAGCGGCTCCAGGAGGTGGCCTAGTTGAAGAAGACGGCTATGCCCCCCCCCCCCCCCCCCTTTTCGTTCCTTGACGGCCTTGAGAAATGCGCTATTGTGTGCATCGTCAAGGACGTGAACTTTGTCCTGGACTGTCTCTTGGGCTACCCAAGCAGATTTCCGAAATACCTCGGCTTCACTCTTTCTGGCGTGCTCTTTATCGTCTCTCAATTCAAAATAGCAATTCAGGAAGCGGCAAATCAAGCAGGCAGGTTTTTTTTTTTTTTTTGCTTGTTAATTTTTTTTTTTCATTTGTTTTACAGATTGAATTCGAAAATTCAATAACCTCGCAAAAACGATTATTGTGACTTCTGATTTGGATTACTAGTAATAGTAATGTGTTGAGGTTGGAGGAGCCCCTATCCTACCTCACTTTTCTCCTTCCCATCTGCTCTTTCTCTCTGTGCTGTATTTTTTTTTATGATCAAAACTTTATAATTTGAATTAATTTTCTTTTTTTTCTTTTTTTTTTAGTTTGATTGATTTTGCCAATTTGCACATTACCAGAAACCAGGAACACACCTCTTTCTGGCTTGAGTGGCTCTTCAATAAATTGTTTTGCTACAAGCATTTTCTAACTTTCAACAATTGTTTTTTCTTTATTTTTTTTTAACCAAAATATAAAACATATTTTGGCAAGTGGTTGAAATTTGTTAAGGAAATAAAAAAATCATTGCATAGATTTTTTTATTATTATTATTCATTGGTACACGTAAAGTGTTCCTGTTAGCATGAACAGCTCCAAAGCATTATCTAATGGGAGCGCTGTAGGTACTCCCATTACATAATGCTTGCAAACTGTTCAGATTGATAAGCACCGAATGGACATATTGAGCGCAAAAAGTTGTTGACTTTCTTCCATTTGGTTCGATTTTAGCATGTGTAGTTACGAGATGTTCAGCCGATGTCAGTCTGAACCAGAGGTATTTTGCAGATTTTCTTCATTGAATTATACGTAGGGATCCGTGTTTTCAATAAATACCGATAACTTCCAGAATGGTTTTCTGGGAAACGTGGAAAACCAAAAAACCCTACATTGGAGCTGCCCCGTAGGATTTGCAGGAAGAGGGAATAGGAATAGGGAAATTCTGGGTTTGAAGGAATTAATTTTTATCTGCAGAATTTTCTTTGTGTGTGATCCTGAACACAATGTCTATTAACTGTCATTGAGGTTGATTCTTCCCTTGCCCCTTCTCCATCTGTTCTCGGTACCAGAGTGAGGTTTTTAAAATATTTGGGTCATGGGTGTGATCTCCATGGACCCTGGAAGAAAGGAGGACAAGGGGGGGGGGTTGTTGTGGTTGTGTAATCACGGTTGTACAGTATGGCAACGACCGTCGAAGGTTTAAAAAGGGGTGGTGGAACGGTTTTTGTACATTCAGTATTTGCTGCTTGAAATTATACATCGATGTTCATAAACCAATGAAGCATGCTTTAAATTTTCTTTTCTTTTGGAATGTGGGATGCATTCCAAAAAGGCAGATGCACCAGGCAGCCCTGCTAGGTAAGCCCCCCAAGGCTGTCCCAGCCGAAAAAAACATTTCCGATTTTGAAGAAATATGAACCCCGAAAACACTGAACCCTAATTATAAGCTTTCATTCTCTGAATTAAATTCTGAAAAGCATTAAAAGTTTTAATGGAAAGAGACGGTGCTCCCATTGCCACTACCGCAGGGCAGCTGACATGCAAAGCGACCATCTCGCGCTTGTCAAGTGCATGGAACATCTAATTTCGAAACTATAAATAGCCCGAGCAAGGTGATAAATGGTGTGAATATAACGTTTATAGTTTGCATGATCCATAACAAGTGGCAGCACCTCTTGAGGTGCACGCAGCTTCACATTTAGGCGGGAACTTTAAAATCTGTAATCGCGGCCGTACATGTATGGCGACGACCGTCGAAGGTTTAAAGAGGGGCGGTGGAACAATTTTTGTACTTTTGGTATTTACCGCTTACATATATTCATAGATGTTTGGAACCTATGAAGCACGCATTAGTCTTTCTATCCACACATTGGCAGTTGCAGAGGAAGCGAGAGAAAACGAGCAGCATTCATTTCTTTACATCACAGCCAGAGTAAGTGGCCATGTGATCTGGTGCCTATTATATATCATCAGCCAGTGTTTGATCATAACCACACGCTGGGGTTCGTAAAGCAAAGCACACACTGAGTTACAGACATTATTTGGGTTCAGCTACTTTCATCAGTGCAGCGATTAGACATGAGCTGCTACCCAAATGCTTGGCAAAGCATCGATTGTCACGAGACCCAAATTGAGTGCCGGCACAGGGCTCCTGTCCTAAGCCGAATTTGACTATCGTCACAATGGGGTAATCTCCATGACTATATCAACATTGTTACCCCCATGCCTACATTATCAAATCTTGCAAAGGAGAGACAGAAAAAAACAGTCGGCTTTTGTCGTTGAAATTACACCGCAACAGGAAATCTTCTTGGCCAGTTTCATATGGTGGGTCACACTGCATGGTGCTAGTAAGCTTGTGCTAAGCGAGAAACATTCAAACCTAATATTGTTGCAGAGTACTCTTAAAGATGGCACAGGCTACAGACACAGTTATAGGAAAGCTTCAAGTTCTTTTTCTCTTTTCTTGGCAGGCATGAGGGTGGGCACACAACCACACAAGGCTTTCCCTTTTAAGAACCCTCCCAAATACATCACTATATGTGCATATTAAAATATTTTTTTTTAAATATTTGTACATATATTGTTATTATTTTATATTTTGACTTCAGGTTTATCGCACAGACGTGTATTAAAGGGACACTGACAAGGTATTTATGCTCGCCAAGGTTTTTATTTGTATATGGCACATGAGAGCCCAACTACTAAGAACACAATTTGTGGCATGAAATTCGTTTTTTCCGCTTCGAAAACCGCCGATCGAGAACTGGTCGGTTTTCTTTGTGATCATGTGCCGTTTTCTGGGGTTTAGACAGAACCACCAAATATAATCAAAGTCGTGGGTCATCGAAGGCACACACTCAATATTAAAAAATACAAAAATAAATATGATACCCATTTTTTTTTTTAGGCTCCTAAAAGCTGCTAATACATTGATTGAAAAAATTTTTAAAAAAAGGTTGCTCAGCCACAAGATTTTTGGCAATGCTCTCCTCCTCTATATTTCTCCTTCCTCTTCAGTCTGGTTTTGGTTTCGGTGTCGTGCTGTTGCGTTTTCTTACTTTATTTAAAATATATGTGACACTGTAGCAAAATATTGATTGGGCAGTCTTCTAACACCATGTTAAATAACCTGTCAAAAAAATTAAGAACATTTTTTGGGGGGTGTTAGTGTTCCTTTGATACGAGTATTTCTTTCATTTGGGTAAACACCACTTAAATTCGGAAACCCCTGTCATTCACGTGAGCTCGGTTTGGCTGCCCAAACTGAAGAGGTTTTAGTGCACTCGTTTGTAACGACTCTGTGCATTCGGCACATTTCGAAATGAAGATTCTCCGCTGCCTGCTGCTATACATTTACCTGCATGAGACGCTGAAGCGCTATTGAAGTTGGAAAGCTTGCACTGAAGGCAGGATGGTCGGAGGACCTCCCAGCTGTTCTCACCAGCAACTGTGGCACTCGACTTCCTAGTGCCAGAGAGCAGCAGACCGCAAAACAACTCCTCATCCACTTTGTTCGGATCTCTCGACTGACCTGTTGCTTCCCACGTTGCCTGCAGAGTATGGGCCTCCTCTCCAGGACGCTCTGAGCCAAAGGACCGGGGTGTCCGGACTACCCCAGGTGTTTGTGGGTGGCGAGTTTCTCGGCGGCAGTGAGGACACCGCAGTGGCTTACGCCAAGGGTAACCTGGGGAACCTGCTCGCCGGGCTGAGTGACTACGACTATGACCTGGTGGTGATTGGAGGAGGCTCGGCGGTCTGGCCGCCTCCAAGGTCAGCGACCGTCTTGCCCCGCTTTCGACGTCGGCCGTCTCAGGCTACGTTGTACAGACCGGTGTAGCTTTCCCGGTGCTGCAGCCCCACGCCGCTGCGAGGGCGTGTGACTTTGTCTCTTGCGTCATTGCCGCACGCCCGCACAAGTGGCTTTGGCAGTGTTGGAGCGCTGCAAAAGCTGTGTTAGCCTCGACGACGTGGCATTAAATAGTTCATGCCGAGCGTGGACTGTCCCGTTTGCTGTCATTCTCGTTTGTTGCTTTCCCGAAGCGCCCCGCTGAAATCGTTGTCTGGTGGCTGTAAGCCGGAAAACGACACTCTTTTGATTGTCAGGTTCAGGGATTCTTGGAATCATCGGATTGTCAGATTTGACGAAAAGAGACATAGCACCCTTAGCGCTCTGAGAAAGGCCAGTCTTTTAGCGAAGCATTGGTTAAGATTCTTTGGCTTCCCAAATTTGTTTGTTTTTCTTTCAGGTTTTAGAGCACAGCTCTTAGGCATCCGATCCCGCATATAGGAATGTCACCATAACCGTGGCTCCCGACCAGGGCCTCTCATCTGCTAGATTTAGCGGGAAAATTTTTGTCACATGACCTCAACGCCAGTTCAGTTTCACCGCTAAATATAGCAAGAAAAATGGCCTTCATGACTTCGTGTCACGTCGCCTATACACAAATTCAGTTTCCCCGCTAAATTTAGCGGGTAAAATGATGTCACATGATTTTATGGCACGTGACCTATACACAAATTCAGTTTCCCGCTAAATTTAGCAGGGAACTGGCACGTGACCGGCCATAGCACGTCATTTCCCATACTCTATGGACACAGCACAACCTGACGGCGCCCACTTTTGCATATGGCGGCGTTGGCGTCGCCGACACTTTAGTGCCTGGAGCATGTCTCAAACAGGTGTGTTTAGCGTCCTATCTCGCCCATACATCAAGAGTGGTCCAGAGGTGGTAACAAACGACGTCACAGAAGCCAGAGTGTTCTGCTGTCGGATGTCGCGATCCTGGCGGTTGGTCGTAGAAATGCCGGCGAAAAGCACGAGCGAACGCGAGTGTCGCTGTCATCGCAGCGTCCCAACTTCTAGCTGCGGAAGCTTCCGTGGACTGCCACACTGGATAACGACCTGCAGCAGAACAGGCGTCTGCCACATCAACCACCGCTGCTATACTCCGTTTCACGATAACTTGGCGAACTATGTAGGCTGCGGCCCTCGCGACCCAGTAAGAGCGTCGTAGCAAGGCACACGAGAACACTCCCTGGTCAAGGCCACGGGGGCCTCGTTACCACCGCACCAACAGCGCCGTCCGCGACAGAAAGTGGTTCTAGGCTTCTTTTTCCTTTAACAGCAGTTGAACTCGCGCCTTTCCATCCTCTTGAGAATATATAAAAAAATAAGTAAATATTCACAAAATTATTAGTTTCAATCATATTTTTTTAAAAAATGATGCCACATTCGTTTCTACTTTTGATTTTTTTCTCCTCGTAGTGCCGTGACCGTTGCCAATCGCAGCCGTCGAATCGACCGCTTCTGCTCACAACATTGCCCTAGCATTGCACCCGCCACAAATTCACGGGTAATTGAGTGTGCGGTTCTTTCCTGAACTGTTTCCAAAAAGCTCGCTACTCCAGCGGACGGCAATGTTGAGGCGTTGGGCGTTCATCGGAAGTTGTTGGGTCTCTCAGCAGATGACTCTTGGCCAGCAGATGGCAGCAGGTTCCGCAGGACCTCTCATTTGACGCAATGACGCACACACTCCCGTGACGTAGTGTTACGCGCCTCGCTCCGACGCTCTTATTGGGTCGCGGACACCGTAGCCTCCACAGTTCACCAAGTCATAGGCGTAGACTACGGGGGGGGGCATCGGGCCTCGTGCCCCCCCTGGTGAGATCCGGGGGGGGGGCAGAGCCCCCCTCCGGGCCATGATTTTTACCGAGCGAGACGCTGTTTACGTGCCATGTAACGAGCTTCTAGTAGTGGCATGTAAACAAAATAACGCACACAGCGACGGACACATGGCGATATACTTACGCTCTAAAATGTACCCCCTAAAATAAACTACTGATAATTGCCGGTTTAAACAAAATTGCGCTGAAAAGCTGCCCCCCCCCCCCCCGGAGAACTTCTCAGCCTGCCCCCCCCCCCCCCTCGGGAAAATGGAAAGTCTATGCCGCTGCACCAAGTTATTGTGAAGTGGAGTAAATAAGGATCATGACCGGCGACAGCATGAAACGTTTTTAATGTCATCAGGCGGAAATGAAGGAACCAATTTTTGGGTACAGTAAACACACCAGTTTGAGACGGAAGAGATCTTTGAATGTTCTTCGAAGAGAGAAAAATGTTGGCAATGTGGGGCCTCGTTCCTTGTTTAGTTTTGCGGATATCGACTAGAGTAACTGCATTTAAAAGACTGTGGTCTGTGTAATGTCTTAATTCCATCATTTATGTGTTTTAGATAATAAACATATGATAAAACTGTAAAACATTTATTTCACACATTGGACATTTCTTATTGCAGCTTAAATGTAGAAATTGTGAGAAAATGTTGAAAAAATAGGAGTTGCCGACAGCATTCTCTTTCTGTACAGGAAGCTGCTAAGCTGGGCAAGAAAGTTGCAGTGTGTGACTTTGTCAAGCCTTCCCCTCAGGGTACCTCCTGGGGTAAGTGGCCCTGATCTCTCCAACGCTCCTTCTTCCCGCTGAAGACGTTCAGGATTTCAAGCTCAAAGCTTCTTGATTCTTCCATCTCCTTTGCCCATATAGGCTTGGGCGGCACCTGCGTGAATGTGGGATGCATTCCAAAAAGCTGATGCACCAGGCAGCCCTGCTAGGTAAGTCCTCCAAGGCTGTCCCGGCTAGAATTCCTGTACAGATTGAAAAGTAGTTTATGTGGTGTAAGGAAAGGTATGGATAATTTCGTTGAAGTTTGTATTCCCGTGGCACATTAATATTGTCACCAATGACAATTGATGAGGTGAAGAAAACTGAAACAAACTAGACGTTTAATGGGCCGAACTTGTGCCCAAAATAAAATAGAGAAAGGCTAGAATCGCAGGCGTCGATAAGCGGCATGACAGCAGGATCGAGCGCCTCGCCCGTGGAGCACCTTTTGTACCTGCCTGTGTGTCTGGAACATTCGGCCTAGAACGTTCGGTGCATAGAACATTCATAACTCGATCAGACAAGAGGGCTCTCAAACTTAACGAAAACGCCAAGTAGAAAGAATAATTAAAAGAACTTTCCACTCCCTGGAATCGAACCTGGATCCTCCGCGCGACAGCCAAGCTCGGCAACCATTCAGCCACGCACGCGCTCGCTCGGTGACGCGTGTGGCAATATTGTATCATCGTACAAACACCGTTAACAGTATACTGAGGTTGACATCATGAAACTATTGGACCGCAATCTAAAGTATTGGTATTTACTAATTTTATAACTGTCGTTTCTATTTATCTTTACCGTTGCTTTAGCTATTTTAAATGAACATAATTGAATTGAAAAAGAAAGCAAGAAGTCCCTTATGTGCTTGCTTCCATATAGGCCACATCACTGATTTATTAAAGGGAAATTTATTAAATATTTTTATATGGCACGGTGTCTATTTGAAATGGTACTCTTAGGGAACTAGCAAGCATTGATCATAACACAAGTTTTGAGCATATCTAAGGTTCCACATTTTCAGTTGTTTATATTTAGGAACCGACGTGTGTTTTTCTGTGCTTGTTTCCATTAGTATATTCTCCTCTTTCAATGTTTATATTTTGCTGAGGAGATAATTTGTTGATTTTTTAGCGCCTTCAGAGAAAAGTGTTTAATTGAATAGAAAGGTGCAAAGTTGCGTAGTGCCATTGGTACCCACAAATAATTCATGCATATCAGTCCCATCATAGAAAACAATATATTTTCCACTCATCTCATCTTAAGAGAGGCGCATGTACATTTTCTCATTTTCATCTCTATTGGTTGCACTCCTTTTGGTTAATTATTTCAAACTTTGTAATGCCTTCTCCATGTTCACACTTGAGGCTGCAAGAGTCACAAAAGTACAATGTTAAATGCGGTGCCAAACAAAAGTGACAAATTGAACAAGCGGCACTTCTTGAAAGCGATTACATGTGATACCTTATAGAGAACACACCACATGTGCTCAGTAGTCATTCTCCAAAGTCCCAAAGGATGTGATC
The DNA here is from genome assembly GCA_037355805.1 of Ixodes ricinus. NCBI lineage: Eukaryota > Metazoa > Arthropoda > Arachnida > Ixodida > Ixodidae > Ixodes > Ixodes ricinus. The sequence goes on from JAZHYW010022580.1 coordinate 29,329, forward strand.
GTCACACACCGCAACATGGAATGCAAGTGTTTACAAATTGAAGTTGTGCGGGCATACCAGAGAAGGGCCCATCAGAAACGAGAGCTTTCTCGGACCACTGAAACATTACTTAGATGTCGCTGCCAAAAATGACAGAGGCCTTCAAGAAGTGGCCTAGGCTTGCACATCTGTTCAATACCTAATTTATCTGAATCTCATCAAAAATCGATTTTCCACAAACAATGTTTAGACTAGCCCCCTCTCTTCAATGTACCGGGTTTGTTGGTATCTGGTTTTAGAACCTCCCTAACTGTCCATGTTAAGCGACTAAAATAACTTCCAAAATATGACTTTTTTTAGCTTTTTTAAGTTTTGATGTTTGACATTTCATGGTTTTTTAGTAACAACCAAATATGAGAAAAATATTCAGCAAGTAACTTTCAATATTTTTTTAGTGAATACTGAGGAAGCTGAACCATAAGTATAACAGTAAGGACTGACCAATATCTTGAGTTGATTTTAGATAATTTATGATGAACTACCATTATAACTAGCATTGGATGAAACACAGTGGAAAATTACTTTTAGGTGAAGTATGAAGCAACTAGTAGTTGTCATGATTCCAGTGAAATTAAAAATAGTATCAGTCATTTGGGAGAAAAGAGAACCTTGTTTATGTCGCTGCAAAAATAAACTATGCTTCGCCGAATGATCAATCTGTCCTCAAACGTAATGGTAGTAGTTCGAGCAAGATGCCAAAATTTCAAGACTTTCCATTATCCAAAAAAAAAATTGTATTTGGTGTAATGGCAGCCAACAGAGCCCGCAAACACCCAATACTTAGAACAAGCTCCTGCTTCTCGGTGCTTTTCACCCACGGTTAGGTCTCAGTACCATTAATACCTAACTGCCTCGTAGACGCATCTCTCTTGCTCGGCGGACAACAGCAGCCGTTAAGAGAGTTTATTGTTCTTTTTCAGGGCAAGGTATCCAAGACGCCAGGAAGTTTGGGTGGAACATACCAGACGGTAAGTTACGTCCACTCCCTATCGCCAGTCTCTGCGTTGTCACCTCAAAGAAAGAGAGAAAATTTTGCGCATATAGTGATCGACAGAGTGAGAACTCAAGGCGTGTCTCTCGAACGCCCGACTTCCAGCACGCGCTTCACACCTTCTGCCTTGCTTCGGCCGTGCGCACGCACTCAAGGTGCACGAGACGTCAAAGCATTGTGGAAGGTAGGAAGCTTGCGTGGGAGGCAGGCCGCTGAAGCTCCTCCCTGCAAATGCCACTTCGTCACTGACTACTACAGTGGTTCGTAGGCTCTTCCAAATAATTATCAGAAACACATTTTGATGAACTAGCAAATGGTAGGTCTGAAGTGCCCACAACTGTCTGATTTACCGCATAAATGGGCTAGTCGACAACGTTCCGCAAGAATCCAAACTCCCTTTATTGCGGTCTTGAGGTGGAAACGAGTGTAGACTCTTTTTCTCTGTGACAAGAAGGGCTTGTTTGTGCCAACTGCTGCTTCCGCAGGTGCTGTCCAATTCCAGTGGGAGGTCATGTGTAGCAACGTGCGTGACTACATTTCCTCCCTCAACTGGAAGTATAGGGTCCAGCTGCGTGAGAACAAGGTGCAGTACCTCAACGCCTTCGCAGAGTTTGTGGACCTGCACAAGGTGAAGGTGAGTGGCCGAGAAAATGTCCTGCTCTTTCGCAGTACCCGCTCTGCCCGTATCACGTCCTCGTGGCAGACACCGTGGCACTCGGCCCTGCTCGTGCACGTGCGGTGTGCCTCCGGTTTGTTTGAGACGAGGATTGTCGACACTGAGGCGGTGGCGGCCATGAGCTGTCTAGTTTCTCCGAGTAATACGGTACCTCTCTGTTTCGTTCAGCTACCACATGAGCCTGGATATAAATTTTTTATGTTCAAGGAGAGGAGGATTGCTCTCTCTGAGTGAATTGTTTGTAGTTGAGAATGTTCTGTTACTTGTGTACAACCTGTTTTTGTTTTTTTTTTATGGAGATGAGCAAACAGCTAGGGAAATGTTATTTCTGCTTTCATTTATTTCTACCTTGCTAAGTTCTAGAACACGAATAGGCACTACTAATCGGCCTTCATATGTACTTCGATTTGGATGAAGTTGTGTCCGTCTAAGCTGAGTTCTCTAGCCACCGAGAGTGCTGCACTGAGAGACATGCATTGGAAAATGCCTAAAACAGCGAAGGGTTAAACTGAAAGAATGAAACATTTAGGAGATGATGGAGCCACGTAATCGGCAAGTCCGCTGTATGATTGCTGCAATACTTTTTTTAACAAGCTCTGAAATCAGAGTCCTCGATATTTTGTCGTGTGGTGTGTGTCTGAAGCACTCGGATTCTCTTCATGCTTCATTTCCAGGTCACGGACAAAAAGGGAAAGGAGAAGTTTATCACCGCCAGCGACTTCATCCTTGCAATGGGCGAGAGGCCCAAATATCCAGACATCCCGGGTGCCCGGGAGTATGCAATCACAAGGTTGGCCTCTGTTCCATTTGTTATGTTGTATTTTTAGCATTGCATACCACTCATACCATGGCTTTCACTGGAGAATTGCAGTATCGTTTAATAAGTGCATAAATGAATAAATCTCTCTACTGCTAGGTTCGGATGTCATTCTACCTGTTAATATTTGGTTAGCACGGGATAGTCACTTGTACCACCTACCGTTAACACTCGATCTTGCTGTTGGTCTTAAAGGCTCATGTGCTTATTCCATAGCACCATTGTTTTGTGACTCTAGCTTCAAAGGTTCCTGAGCCAAGCTTGGAGAACCCTTGGTGAGGCATTCACATCAGTGGTGTCAGAACGTGTCTGCAGGTGCGTTTCTAATATGGCTAATGTTATGTTTAAGGAAATGGGCACTGCTACAGTTTGTTCATCGGTAACTTTTGCTCAATTCCTCCTGAAGGAACATCAGTAATTAGTAGTGTTAATAATAAATGAGACCAGTTTGTTAAACGTAAACCTTTCGGTGGACATCGGCGGCGCGCGTATTACGAAACTACGGCGTCAGTGTGACACATAAACCGGTGTCCACCATTGGACGCCTCTTCTCGCTTCCAAAGGATCGTCCCCCTAAAGAAAAGGCTCAGGGACTCGTCTCACAGGATCCCCTGTGGTGACTGCGGCGTCTCCTACGTTGGGGAAACTAAAACTTCCCGGAACGTCTACGCCAGCATCAGTATGACGTCAAAAAGAATAACGTGCAGGGTAGTGCGCTGGCAGAACACGTCCAAAAAGAGGGTCACACGATTGAATTCAACAAATTCTCTATTCTTGGCACGGAAAGAAACTGGCGAAGACGCCTTTTATTAGAGTCCTGGCACATTCAGAACACCAAAAATAACGTCAACCGGTCAGCTGGGACACTGCCAAGCACCTATGTGTCTGGTTTGCGGTGCATCACGCGAGGCGCTATGAACCATAAAGCACGTGCAGATACAACGGCCGCTTTAAAGAAACCAATAACACCGGGCAATTTGCAAGACGACGACAAGGACAAGAACAGTCACCCGTGATCAAGGGGCCGAACTGGCCTTGAAACGTCGGGCTCCGTCTCAATTTTTGGTTAGAGTTTCCTTTCTTTCACAGTCCAGTTTGTTTACACGTCTGCTCCACTTGCATTTCTCCAAAACATTTTATGTGGGATTTGCTAGCTACCAACAAACACAGGTACCGATAGAGTAACCAAAGGGTTATCTCAACAGCGGCGGCAATCTCAAAGGAGCCGTCAAACCTAGTAGCGCGCGGTCCCCACATCTCCGCGGCAATGTAGACGACGTTTAGGGCTACATTATTGCGGGTCGGTTCGATTATTACCTCCGTCGGTGCCAATGATCGACTACCTTGTCTCACTCTCTCGAATATAGCGGAAGAGAAGACACACGTACCAGAGTAAGGACAGAGTCCAAGAGCATTTATTAACATACTCTTCCAAATGAACTACAATGTCCCCATCCAAAATGCCCCCGCGCCGGCAAGGTAAGAAAAGGTCCTTACCTGCCAGACGCGGGGTTCCGGAGAGCCAAGACCGGGAAAGCGTCGGAGAAGTCGCCGACACACGTCTTATTTCTTTCGCGGTCACCCGGACGAGTCCCTTTCCCGAAAGCGGGAACAGTCGAGGCGAAACCTCCTCGCCTGTCGGCAGTGATTCGCATCCGAGTGGGGGGACGGAAAGAGGTCCCCCCGGGAGAGAGTGAGAGGAGAGCACCCCAAGCCGGGCGGCTTGGGGGCTCTCCTCTCGGCCAGGGAGCAGAATGGAAAAGAAGACAAACAATGCTTTCTTGTCCTGTTCTTTGCTGCTTTTAGTATTCGGTCAATGTACCAACTGGCCCATCTTTTCATTCTAGTGCTTCAGCTTTTCTAAAGTTCACTTGCCCTTGATGAGGTCAGTGGTGCGACTGACGAAACGTGGGATTTTGTTTGTCCCCCCAGCGACGACCTCTTCTTCCTGCCACACTGCCCCGGGAAGACGCTAGTGGTGGGGGCCTCGTACGTGGCCTTGGAATGTGCGGGCTTCCTCAAGGCCATGGGCATGGACGTGACGGTGATGGTGCGCTCCATCTTGCTGCGGGGCTTCGACCAGGACATGGCCGAGAGGATTGGCGCCTACATGGCCGAGGAAGGGATCCGCTTCATCCGGCCTTGCGTGCCCACCAAGGTTTGTGCTCTCCTCGCTCGCCCTTTGCTTTTGAGGTTTGCGTGCCCCGAGTCCTTAGAACTGTGCTTCTGCCACCCTGCCCCAAAGACCGTTCTCACTATGCATTCCACGCATGCATGACACTGCCATAACAGTAGTCCACACGAGGCAGGCACCAGTTCACGAGACAGCTCTGCTTGCACAGACCTGCAGTGGGGATGTTGCACAGGCAGGAAAGTTCCCACGATGCATGGCAACTGCGGTGGTGTTATGAAACTGGCTGGTGAAAATGGTCTACAGATTGTTGCTGCTGTAACGAAGCCACTAGACCATTGTTTCATCATGATTGATAAGCAGTATGTCACTTGAAGTGATTGAGTGTGGCCACCCTTCTCACTGGCTGATTGTTCACTACATCAGTGTTCTCTGTCTCATGGTAATGTGGCAAATGGCTAGAGCTGTAGCCCTCTTAATTCATTGAGTCACATGACTGCTCTCCAGGCGTGTGTTTATGTGGGGCTGTGTCATGGAGCTTGCTTCTCTGTCACATCCTGCGAACTCGTTATCTGATGCAGTTGGAGAGAGTCGAGGAAGGGTCACCTGGCAGGATCGTGGTCACTGCGGATGCAGACGGCAAGGAGCTGGTTGAGGAGTACAACACGGTGAGCTTGTCCCCTGGTTGGCGTCGTCTGTTTCATCTCTTGCGTGACACCTAGTTGGCTTTATGCTAGTAGTTGCATGCTACTTGGGCCCTTGGAGTCTGGGGTTAGGAACCAGCTTTAGGATATAATGCGGTGTCACAATGTTTGGCGGGTTGATTTTCCACGAACTCTACCTCGCTCGCTGAACACCGTTACTCATGTAACGCAGCCTGTGGTGCTTCTTGGCTTCTGCCCCATAGTGAAGAACGACAAGTTGCGAGACGGCACCTTCTGCATTTAATGCAATGAAATTGCTTGCGTTTGGCAGGAGTGTGTTCCTACAATGAACAAAAAGCAAACAAGACTATGCATGGTAGACTGTGGTTGTTAAAATGTGAATAAACATGATTCCTACATTTAGAGTAAAAGTGTCACAGTCTGAAATTGAGTACAAGTAGAGTCCTTTGCTGCCCCTTGTATCACTCACCATGCTTTTACAGCGGAGCTGTTAAGGGCTAGTTTCCCCAGTATCGTGTTCGTGGACAAACAAATGTCGACAAAAAACTCCAGACAGCTACTGCCATCTATGAGCGACGGCGGCTACCTGTCCAGCCTTTCCACTCTGGCTTGCCGACTTGCGGCCGGCCATTACTTCATCTATGAGCGACGGCAGAAACCAGACAACCGGCTTGCCAGTTGTCTGGTGGTTGCCGTTGCTCATAGATGGCGGCAACCTTTCCAGCCTTTCCACTCTGGCTTGCCGACTTGCGGTCGGCCATTACTTCATTCCCACCATAGTACAGCTTTGCTGGTCTTCCCTTTTTCACCAGAGTGGAAAGCCTGAAAGTTTCTTGTGCAGCGAAAGAAACTTGGCACAGTGTGCATACTTAAAAAGTTAAATAAACCCTGAAAAAGTAAAAAAAAAAAAATTAGCTGATCGTGGTGCCAGTTTAGTCTTTCCGTAGTCTCAAACTACGGCACGAGAATGGTACTGCATGCACGACAATTGTTGGTCAATCATGCTTCTTTGTTGTTGTGCAGGTGCTGTTTGCGGTGGGACGCGAGTCGTGCACCCGCGGCATCGGCCTTGAGAAGGTTGGGGTGGAAGTGAACCTCAAGAGCGGCAAGGTGCCTGCTGTGGCAGAGCGCACGAGCGTGAAGCACATCTTCGCCGTCGGGGACGTGCTTGACGGACGCCCCGAGCTCACACCCGTCGCCATCCAGGCGGGCACTCTGCTGGCTCGGAGGCTGTATGGAGGCAGCGACGTCCAGGTGGGTGGGCCACGGCACTCCCTTTGTCTTTTCTCTCTGTTTGGGACTTTCTAAGATAAAATCTGCTAAAAAAACGTATGCGAAGAAAAAAAAAAATTTAAACAGCCTGGATGGAAAAAGGATGTCATAAAATGAATTTACAACGTACAGAACTTTTTTTAAAGCTATATTTATGGCGCGAGTTGAATTTTTAGCTGGCGCCCGCAGGAGCCCACGGAAACGTGGCTACTAGAGTCTCGTGTCTAGCCACTAGAGTTGCGTGGTGCTTGAGCTCTTTTGGGAGCTTCCTATGAGCTTGAAAGGTTACTTATTAATCTTTGTTTTAAGTGCAACAAGAAATGAACATTAATAAGTAACTTTTAGAGCCCATAGGAAGCTCCCGAAAGGGCGTGAGCACCACGCGGTTCACTCGAGTGTTCCCTTCTATACTGGGCAACAACTTTTCTTGGCAATGTAGCGGAAAAGAAGAGAGCCCGTGCACAGCTTTATTTAGCGCTCAAAATGGGAGAGGGAACGCGTGCCTATACCCTCCGCTGCATTGCCAAGAAAAGTTGTCGCCGAGTGTAGCAGCGGCGTGGAGAAAAGTCACTAAATAACGATGATGATGATGGTAAGTTTTTGGGGAACTTTTTATTTTTTTATTTTTCTATTGGATAGGACTTGTGAAGGGTATTATTTTATTTGAAACAGTATTTTAAATTACTTTCTGCATATAAAGAAGAAGAAATTACAGGAGGACGCTTAAGCTTCGCCCTTAAGAGTGGAACTTCGATAGCTAAATATTAACCCACGCTCGTTGCCGAGCCGTATCTGCGTGGCCTAGTCGGTAGCTTGTCTGGCTTGCAACCGGAGGGTCGTGAATTCAATCCGCTCCGCTTAAGATTCTGCAAATTTTTCTTTAACACAAATGAATTACTGTAAACGACTTCATTTTCGCGAGTACCTAATTTTCGCGAATACACCTACAATTCGCGAAACATAAGTCCTGCGAACAATTCCGGTTAAAATGTAAATGCATTTGAATCTATATTAAGATCTCCCCACTTTGCGAAAAAAAGAGCCCGCAAATTATTCAAAAATTTCAGCTTTGACCTAAATCGCAAAATATAAGCCCGCTAAAAATAACTCGTTTACAGTAGTTACCGACCAATCAGGACTTTCCCATCCCACCGACGCCGATGCCGGCTTTTCTGCGACACGAGCTCCTTAATGGGCAACTCTGTTCAATTCTGAAGAATTTGGAATAATGAGTGATTTCGCATTAAAAAGCCCTAGTAAAAGACACTACATTGTTTGCTTCGCGAAAAATGGGATATATATTTTTTAATTAATTTTAATCACAAGCAGAAATCGATACCGAAACTTTGGCTCTGTTTGGCAACATTGGCTTCGGGCCGCCGAGAACATGGCTTTCATGTGGTACGAGATGTCACGTGATCCTCTACGCAACGACGGGCGGGATTGGGGCGGACGAAGTATCGTCTGCACCGTGCTCACCACATTTTGGCGTCTACGACATTCGACGACGTCTGTACAACTGCGGTATAAGTCTGCGCACATAGTGTCCGTCGTGTGGGACGAAACTCCCAGAGACGATAATCACAAACGGTGAGACGACGACGGCGGTTGCGACGCCAAAGACGGCGATAACGGCGGGACCACAGCGAGGCGGCCGGACGGCTTACAAGAAGTGTGCTGCACAGGCGCGCCAAGAGGAAACGTTGCTGACGTCACTTGTTACGCTTGCCCGGAGAAGCAAAAACAAGCAAAGGGGGCAATGGTGATGACGTTTAGCTGAATGTTGGCTACGCCCACGCCGTAGCCTTGAATTTGCTGTTGGTTGCGCCTCAACTCGCCCGTTCGAGTCAGGCGATTTCGACAACTTGGCAAGTTTCAAAGTTTGCCAGACCGTTTCAGAAACATTTAGGCAGAACTATGTCGTAATAATTGACCGCATTGTTTTCTTAAAAACAAAAATAAAGTGGAGTTGCCCTTTAAGGAATTTTGTGTGGGTATGTATGTTGAGGGGCTGTTATAGGTGATAATGAAGAGGACTGCATTGTTTTTTCAAAAACAAAAATGAAGCGGAGTTGTTTTTTAAAGCTATAGCATCATCTGGGAGGTGTTGGAAAGAGCGCTACCACGCGTGTAGTAGTACAGTGCGTCCCTCTTCTGCCTTTGTCTCAGGGGTTCTCGGTAATTACGGTGCCTTCTCTTTGCGCAGTGCGACTACACCAACGTGCCGACGACGGTGTTCACGCCCATCGAGTACGGCTGCATCGGTTACTCGGAAGAGGACGCCATCAGCAAGTTTGGAGAGGAAAACATTGAGGTGCGGTGTGCGCGTCTAGCTTTTTGTTTCTTCTCTTTCCGGTGTGGACGGCGGGCTTGCGCTTAGCTTCTACGATGCCCTTCTACGATGTTTTTTCTCTATAATCTTTTGTTTTTTAAGGGCTAACTGGCTCACACACTTGCAACTGCTCACGACCGAGTGCCTTTCGACCTCTCGTAATCTCTTACGATGACAGAAAACACTGAAAACTAGTATTTTTCGTCTGTCCTTTTTTCCCTTTTAGCTTGAAGAATTTTCGATGATGTTATATAGGACCATTTCTCATGAATGTTACAGATCTCGCAAACACTGCAAGACCTTCGCCCTAGTGAAACGCAGTTAGAGGGCCACGTCATAGATGCCGCCAGCGTGTCTTCTTGTCATAAGAGATTGCGAGAACTCGGTCGTGAGCAAACTCGAATGTGCGATTATGTCTTCGACTGTTTGCCTGAAAATACAGGGCTGGTTCGGTGTGTTTAAGCGGTCAGATTAAGGCTGCGATCCATTCATTTTGACAGAAGGTTAGCTGGACAACTTTGTCGTGGCTAAATACATTACTTTTTTCTTTTCAAGTGCTCAGTCTATTTTGTGGCGCCTCAAGGAGCGATTTACTGTTTCGCGTAGGTTTTTCATGCAAACTTCACACCCCTGGAGTGGACTCTTCCGAAGCGAGGGACGGACATGGGCTACGTGAAAGTTATTTGCCTGACTCCCGAACGGGTGAGCAAAGAATTAGAAACTGCAGAGCAGTCAACTCCTCTGCAGCCGGTTGCGCATAAATGCTTTGAATCGACATTGTCATGAGCTGAGAAAAGGTGGAATGGTGCCACTGCAAAAGGACGCACGTGACAGCTCAGAAAGAATTGCAGGAAGCAATTGCAGAATTGCAGCGGGCAATTCTTGCTGACGGCCATGCTGCTGCATGTTGGGAGGGAGACACGGGTAATCCTGGCTGTGTGATGTTGCTCTTTGAAAACACAACTTTCCTACTTGTATCTGGACAAGACATAGGTGGATCGATACATGGTTTAGTGCAGGCACTGCTGTAGCTTTTTTGTTCGCAAATGTTTGCAATTGTGAAACTTCGCAGGACCGGATTCTCGGCTTCCACTACCTGGGGCCCAATGCCGGAGAGGTGACGCAGGGCTTTGCCACGGCCATGAAGCTGGGTGCCACTAAGGCTGACTTGGATGCCACCATAGGCATACATCCAACATGCGCCGAGGTGAGCTGCACCGAGACTCTGACTAGCTCTTTCCGAGAGTTATTTAGGTGTAATGATTAGGGTTGTGAAAATATTCAAATGGTTGTTTCGAATTGTACGGTATTCAATATTCGCTTCAAAATGAATTGCAATAGTGTTCACATTTTTCAAATTGTTGATTGTTGAGGGCCAGCCCCGTTGAGTGCGCTTCTTACCGAGCACGGTAGAAGCGTGCTCAACGGGGCTAACCTACCGCGATCAACTTAGAAAGTACAAATATTGCCATCACATACTTAGGAGGAAAGCATGTGTTCAAAGTGGGATGGTGCACGCACGCACCTGGTGTATTTGACATAAACTTTTTGAATGTTGTGGGCAACCTGGGGATTCCAAGCGGTTGGCCCCGGTTGCCCTTCAACAATCATGTGTGGTCATCTTGACCACGAGGGGGCCAAGGGCAACTGGCCACGCGAGCGGCGCTCCGCCGCTGATGAAGGGCTGCCGCAGCGTATGCGCGGGGGCTGTTGGGTTTGCGCCGCAGGCGATAGCGGTCATTAAATGTTTACGTGTTGTTGAACCGGTGTGCTGTGTCATTCCCGAGACGGGTAGCAGCAAGGGAAACCCCACAATGTTCATGTTTATACTACAGTAAAAAGAAGAAAAAAATTGAACTATGGCTATTATTTAAGAGTGTATGTTAGGCAGAGATGTCCTGACAACCTAACTTTGACCATTCATGGTTGTCTTTGCTTCTTTTCTCAAACTTGAGATTTAAGAAAAAAAATAAGCCCATAGCAAGAATATTTATAAATCCCTTCAATGAGGTATGGGCACTGAACTTTCTGAGGCCACAGTTCATAAATATTGTTAGATGAAAATGATCTTAGCTTAGAAATGGACAAGTGGAAGCTTGGGAACAACCTTCAGGAGTTCAGCTGCTTTTTATTTAAGCATAGTGCAGTAGCGAAAGGTTTGGAGTAACTATTTCATATTAGATTAGAAAATATTCGGCCATAACCACTAGTCGCTCCGAACTCAAAATCCCCTACATATTCGCACATGCCTAGGATGGATAAACTCTTGTTGTCTGACTGGCTCGTCTGCTTCATTGTGCAATGCTATTACTGCACCATAATGCTACTTAATTAGATAATTGGAATTGCTAGGCCACTAGTGGGGAGGATTGATGTTGTGAGCAATCTGTTTTGCCACTCTCAAGCACCTTCTCGCAAAGTGCAATTTGTTTTATAATTATTGTTCCAGTAAAAGTATGGTGCAAAACATCCACTCGTATGGTGCAAAACATCCATGTTTTGCACAAAGTATGGTGCAAAACATCCATTCAACGGATGAAGCCGTTATTTTTATGTTCATATGGTGAATCCATTGCGACAACCATAAATTTGGCATCTGGATTTCAATTGCTATTTTTGCTAATAAAGAAAATGCTATTTATGTCTTTTTTTTTTAATCACTTTTTTTTTTATAGGGAAAGTTTATTACAGTTGCATTTGTTGCATTGTGAGCACTCCAGAGTTTGCAATAACAGGATCGTACCAACGATCAGTTCCTTTTTATCTCACATTTACTGTACCAGCCGTGTGAGCAGGTGCACAAAATTAAATAATGAACAAGCATTTCAAGCAACTAGTCGGGGCTCTTGGGTATTGCATCATCAAGGAAAGAGTAGATGTGCTGTAACCCTTAAATGGACACAAAGGGTGTGAACATGTACAGTATAGATATACAAAATGTCCCCGAAAAAAATATTAAAATTTTTTTTGTTGCAAAACATTAACTGTATGCACCACCAATTGCTCTCTGCCCAAATGTAGAGGCAGCAGTCCGGACCAGATGTCAAAGTTTCGGTGCGTGATGTTATTTGGTTCAAAAGTTACAAGACATTTTTCAGTAAATTTGCAATGAAAAAAAGGCTGTCCACGATGCCCACGAACATGTGAAGCTGAATGGCATTGGCCACAGAGAACAGGTCTCATTTTTCCATTTAAATTTTCAGAAAATCACTTATGAATGAGATAATGGGTGGAATCTGAATGTTCAACGATGCATAGGTAGTCTAGTTTTGTGGTAAAGAAAACACCATCAAGTTATTTCGGGTGCGCAGTGTGGATTCATAGTTAATCACTCAAAGGGCATGCTTGCATGCTGTCTATTTAAAATCGCACAACCCTCTCGCAGCTCTTCACCACGTTGTCGATCACCAAGAGATCCGGGACAGACGCCAAGCAGGGAGGTTGCTGAGGTTAAATCCCGTCGTCTGGAGGGCCGTCCGCTTCGACCATTCTGCCGACATCTCGCACCGAAGAGCCATAGGCGTGAAGTGACGATAGAAGCAGATTGCAAGCCTTTCATCAACAACAGAAGTCGGTGTGGAAGCGGCAGCCTTCCGGCGATGGGGAAAAAACCGTGTTTCGTCGGGCACAACTGCGCAGCTTCTCGCACTTGCGAGACCAATGACGGCTGTGCCGCGAAACCCAAAATTTGGGAGCGGCCGGCTTGATGTTGCTGCAGCAGTCGTTCCCTCAACCTCAATCGCAAGATTGCTTGTTTGTTTTTTAAACTGTGCAGAGCTCGTTTCTTTGTAGTGTAATGCGCTTTGCAATAAATATTTATTGAGATCTTATCATTCTGGTTACATCCTAATTTTACTGCGGCTGTGAATGTGGTATCAATGGGGCAGTTGGTCCAATAATGACATCTAGCATTCAAAACTGACATTCAAACTGCATTCAAAGCTGAGCAATCTCTCTGGTAACCATCGTGAATTTTTTATGGACGTACAAGAAATTGCAAATAAAATATGCCGTTCAAAAGCAATTCTTGCAAAATCCCATGCGAATTACAAAATGATCAGGTAAGGCGTTCCAAAGCACTTTATCTGACTTTTGAGCCTATGCCTCTTACCTCCATGAATGGGAATGTTTAGACCTGAAATGCTAAAAGCAGTGATGGAAGTACTGCACCATGAATGCATCTGCTACATGTTTCACCAAAATGCCATTCTTGCCCAAAATTGCACAATCCCTGCACCAGGATCAGCCTAAACGAAGAAAAAAATATTATATTGTTTATCACTTATATTCAAAGAAGTAAAAGAGAAAATGGTACAGACGTGCATTTCGCAGTGTCTCTACTCACCGTAGCTAAAAATAGCTTGTCTACCGTGCTGGCCATGTCGTCATCTAAACTTGCAGATGATGTCAATGTCAGAGCTCGAACTCTCAAGAAAAAAAATTGCAAGAGGACGCTTAAGCTTCGATAGCTAAACATATAAACCCACTCGTTCTCAAGCCATGCAAGCCTGCCTGCATGGCCTAGTCGGTAGCATGTCTGGCTCGCATCCGAAGACTCATGGATTTGTATCCTAAAATTTTTTGAATATTTTTTTCAAGGCAAATGAATTGCTTTATAAAGTGAAATCATTTGAGGCATGCCGTGACCTTTAATTTGCATTACATGTCACGTTTTTATCACTTTCAATCCACGCGCAACATCACGTTTCAGGCGAGTGTTGTTTGAAATTCCCACGCGAGGTCATGTGGCTGGGACGTTTTGACCCTATCGACCAATCGAGATTTCCCCGTCCCACGCCACCGACACGTCTGCGACACGAGGTCCTTAAAGCTATCACTTTCAAATTCATAAAATGGTGGTTTAGCGGCAGCTCTAAGACAGAACCAAGGTCTCGTACTCCCGATGAGATCTCTGGATTTTCATTTCAGCCACGTGCCTCTTCGCCTTGGCACAATCGCTGCTTACATCAACTTTCACCACCTAGCACAGGCACGCATGCGTCAAACTTCTCCGCATCGCATTGGTGTGTTAGGGGAAGTGACTTGTGTGGGCTAACACCTGTGGGTTAGCACAATGGGCTCGGAAGTTATGCGCCATACTATTACGCTCCACGTGCTCCAAGCTGGTGTGCGCTAGCCCACTCGGCCACCGATCCCTCCAACATATGTTTATTGATCAACGTTTAAAGATTTTCTTCCTGAATTTTACATTAATGATATTGATAGGCAACATTTACTATGAGCATAAAAGAGGGAGTGGGAGAAACACTATCTCAACTGAAGTATCTTGCTATAATTAATTTTTAATCTTTTTTTTAATTTCTATTGTAAACATAACCTACTTTGACCCGAGCATTCTTTCTAAAATACAGTTGTGTCATGTGCTTTTCATGACTATTTGTATAATTACACGTTAGGATTTGCTCCAAAAGGGTACATGACTCCTCCAAGCAAAGATTTTGCCCGCTACAAAAGGTAAAATGTTGCAAGTAACAGTTCTTTGGACAGTTTTTTGTGTAGTCACTACTTATACTGGGCAATTGCAGAGCAAGGCAGTGTGCTTTCACACCCAGATAAAAACTTGCATAATGCCTAGTAAAGTGTCAATACTCACACCATGCAACCTTTGTTGTTAAATATTTGTTAATGCACTGCATTCCACTCGGAAGGCACGGATTCAGCAATGCGGATATGCTTAAAAAAAATACAAGTTTCGGAACTGTTGGCATACAGCGCTCCACCGGAAGGCACTCCACAAATCCATCGTCGCATGCTGCGATACAACACTAGTGGCTTGCTCTGGCCATAGCTTTCAGATTGCAAAGTTCCACTGAACCAAAGCAAGCAAAGGTACAGGCAAAGGTAGTCTTTTTAAAAGTCCAGAGCCCATGGCATGTGTGGCCGAAGCAGGCTCGCTTCCATGCAGCAACACTGCTATTATCAGCGTGGGCTGGCTGCGAGGGTTTTGAGAGCAAGGAAGAATTTCACTCTTGCATCATACTTCCCTTGATAAGCACGAAACAACAAAACGAGTGAATTTCCTTGTTGCCCTCAAAACCTCCTCAACGGGCCAGGGCCAACGACGGCGGTACCGCCGCATAGGAGCAAGCCCGCTCTGGCGAAGCATGCCAGGGAACTCTACTTTTTTTAGAAAGACTGTACAAAAATGACAAACACCAAGGCAGGGGCCTGTCAAGCTGCAACTGCAGCTTTTTCCCTGCTCTCCACACTCCTTTGGAGTGAAAATAAACGATTATATTATTACTATTATTATTCAACATTTTAAAAAAATACAAAGCAAAAAAAAAAAAGGGTGGGGACACGGTAGTTACAAATTCGATGCACCCTCCGCATCTTTGGAGGGTTCTTTGTCCTCGGGAAAGAACACCTTCTCGGCCATTTTGAGCATGGCCTCGTGTCTCGCAAAGACCCGCTTGGAGTTCAGTCGTGTCTCGGCCACCTTGTCTGCCAAGGACTGCCGAGCCTTCTTCGCTTCATCCTGGACTTGACGGATTTCGGCATCCAAGCCTGCCACCTGAGCAAAGAGATCGGACAGTGTGTAAAACGCAGCATGCAAGGAGACAAACACAGCATGTCCCCCCAAAAAATTTACAGGTTTTTTTTCACCCCGAAAATAAACTATGCGTCGCCAACACTCGGCCTCCGCCCAAATGTAGCGCTAGTGGCCCGAACCAGATGCCAGTTTCAGAACTAACAGTTATCTTATGAAAAAGTGAACAGATTTCCTGAAAACCTAAAGGGCCCCTGAAAATAAAGAAAAATGTCTTTTTAACAGTCTGGTTGGGACACGTGTGTCAAAAAATTAATTTTCTGCAAAAACAAAAAAATATTTTAGAGCAATATTGACGGTGCGAGACGCGTTTTTGCCGGCAGTCGCCTCCTTTCCACTTGTTTTCTCTCTCTGCATTTCGGGTGCGTGGAGGAGAGGTGGGTCGGCTTCGCTACCGAGATGGTTAATCCAGAATGACCCGTGACGTCATGGACTTCGTGCGCAGAATTTCAGATAAATCCCTCTCCATCAATATTGCTCTCAAAAATATATATATATTTTTTTTCGATTAAAATTTATTTTTTGACATGAGTGTCATAACTAGACTGTTAAAAAAAAAACTTTTTCTTTTCAGGGGCCCTTTAAGTGGAAAAAAGGGCTCTTTCTGGGAAATGACGCCGTTCATCCAAGGAGGAAACGTGTCACGTGTTGAGGGGGCATGAGCGTTGCCTATCTTGGCACGAAAAGCAGAGCACACGGACCAATTTTCTTGTTGGCCGAAAGACTGAGGGGACATTTTGTCCACACCACTTCTGTGACGTTACGCCACTTCCTTGCCTACTATAGAATGGTGGACCGTTGGTGGTGCCAGACCTCAGAATCCTTGGAGCAGACCAGCTCTTGGCGCTCGAGTCTGAGCTCCTCGAGGCGCTGCTTCGCTTGGGCCAACTGCTCCTTCTTGACACCGAGCATGGACTGCATGGCCTGGTGCTGGAACGCCGTCTGGCCGTCCAGCTGGCTCTTCCTTTCGGCCTCTGCCTCCCTCTCCTTCAGCAGGCGGTGGTATTTGTCCTCCGCACTGTTCCTGCATTCAAAAGCATGGGCAAATCAGTGCAAAAAGAGATACTTCTTGCTGTTCTCACTTTGTCAACAATTAGAGTTGTGGGCAGTGTTACCAAAGGTACGGGGACGAGAGCATAACCCAAGCAGTGGGAAAGGGAACGGCTTTCTCCGACTCTGCTATAATAGGGGACGGCTTTGTGTGGCAATGCAGTCAAAGGTGTGGGAGCACGTGTGCTCACGCACCTCGAGCTCCACCCAAGGTTGCGCATGCGCACTCCTCCTCTTTTCAGAAAGGCCTCGGAACTTTTCCCCCGAGAAAACAAAGCAGAGAACACAAAAGCGTATACCTGCCTTTAAAATGCCCCCTAAACAAAAACAAAATAATAATATTATTTAGTTAGTTATTACCGATAAAGAATTACACTCAAAGGCTAGTTTACACACGTGCGTTTGAGCGTGTTGCACGATCTCTCGCAACTGGTTACGACGAGGGCCCCAGAGCATGTCTAGTCCACAGACGAAGTTTCACAGTTTTTGCGAGATCAAATTTATGCATTACCTACGAGCAATGGTTGCCTATAACATTGTCAGAATTATTTCGAGACCACAACAAATGAATGATGCGTACAAAATTAGATTGTACGAGCATGAGAGGAAACATTTATTTAGCCACGAGATTACGGGGGGCGGTTGCGCTGCGGCAGGGCAGAAAATATATGCTAGGCAAAACGGAAGCGCCAGTGCGTCCTCTGGTCGCAGGTGGCTGGAAGCGAGTGCAGCACGCTCGATCACACTGGATGCAAATATGTGAACCAACCTCAAAACAACAACACGGATAGAGAAGAGCACTTTTTAAGCAAGCGCCGGATTTTCCCAAGGACGTTACGAGTCGTACCAAACTCCGACGTTACAAGTCGCAGCAAACTCGTCGCAAGACAACCGCTCAGACCGCCACGGTGGTTTTAGGACGCCAAGTGCGGTGCGACGGAGGGCTACAATAAAAGACATAGTATGGGACGGACCTGCGCGCGGACGCTTCGTCCTTGTCCCGCAACAACGACTCCAACCGCTGCGCAACGGCCAGTTTGGAGCACAGCTGGGTCTTGAGTTTGGTGAAGGCCTCCCGCTCTCTCGGAGCCTTCTGCATCTTGCTGCGCAACTCCTCCACCCTGGCTTGCAGATGACGACGCTCCTCCTGCAGCTGGGACGCCGTCTCCGCTTCCTCCGCCACGCACCGTCGCTGACGCTCCGGCGTACGGCAGATTTTGGCTCGGACATCGTGCACTGCAGACTTCAGGTCGAGGACCTCCAGCTCACTGCAGAGAATGTACAGGGTGTGCGTGACCGCGAGATCATAGACCCTTTTTGAAGTTCACTATGGCAACTTTAATCCCAATCGCCACCTTGGGTAGGTGGCGCAAGCTGCCGCCCGTTATAAAGCGTACAGCCGTTAGCATCCATCTATCCATCCGTCCATGTATGACATCTGCGCCAAACTAATGGCAGCCTTCTTGAGGCTTATGAAGGAAGAAAGAAGATACTATCACAAGCGGAGGATATGTTCGATATGTCATTGTGCTACACCACTTACTAATGTATGTTTGGTATGTCATTGTGCTGCACCACTTACTAATCAGATAAAACAGCTGAGTAAGCATTTATTCCGGAGCATGGCTTAATCAATTTCTTACAGGGTGTCTAGCAAATTATTATTTTGAAAATCCCTGACTTTTCCAGGTTTTCCCTGACCACTGTAAAGGCGGTTAAATATGTAAGACCATTACAACACAAGGCATTGAGCATGGAGCACTGTGAGGATGATTTTGCACGGGCTTAATCTAACTTGCACATTCCGAAATAGTCCAGTCCGGATTAAACGAGCACTTTCTTGCCGCTGACATCGTCAGTGAAGGGGCCACTTCTGGAAACACCATGAAAACACGACGCTCAACCACACATCAATAACCAAATAGCAGCATGGCCGCCAGATGCACACTTTCAGATACTTTCGGCTTAAGGCTTGGATTGGGGTCTGCGGCTTTCCCATTTGTAACTAAATCTAGTAGCTTTAACTGGATTTAGTCTAGTGTCGTGCCTTCAATACAATCCAAGGCTTGGACTGGATTTGTCAGCTATTCCCTTTGCATCGGACGGCACACTCTACATTGGGTGAGCAGAGCCCGTGCTCCGCTCTAAGCAGAATTTATTGCATATTTTTCTGCCCCCAAGTCCTCCACTCTCTGCTCAGGGCACTCAATGGCGTTTCCGGCTCATTTTCCCTGACTGGGCTCGCTTTTTGACAATACCCCTGACAATTCCCGGTTTTCCCGGTCGTTCTCTAAAGGCTTTTGATGGCAGATATTTAATCGAGGGACTTATGAGTCGCGACTTTGTACTGGTCAGTTCTTAAGGCCCGTTCACACATATGCAACTGAGTACGACCGAGAGTGACAAGACCAATTTTAATCCTCTTACGACGTCTTAGGACCAGCTCCGCAGCAGCTCACCCGGTTCTAAGAAGTCGCAAGAGGCTTAAAAGCCGATTTCGTCTCTCTCGGTCTTACTCGGTCGCAAGAGTGTGAACGGGCCTTTATGCTCACATTATTGAAACTGAAACAAATCGAGACAGGATTTTGAGGTGATCAAAGAAGCAATTCTCATCTGCCATTGATGTGCGAAGGTGACAGTGCGCAATGAAATAAATACAATTCCCCGATTTAAAACGGGACTAAAACGGAAGAGCAACTGAACGGCTGCCATTTAGGTTGGTCATTTGTCTGCTTGCAAGCATTTGTACAAAAGGTGCAACCAAATTGACATTCTCATGCAGTATTGGCATGAAACTGCCACAAGCATTTGAGAAAAATCGCCTCACCGTCACGGGCCTTGGGCCAACGACCCTTGTGTGTTGTCACAACCCCTCAGAATTGAATCAAGATGATTATTATTATGTTCGTGTCGTGTTCACCCAACAGTTCATTTTTTGGAAAATGCTTAAAAGGAGGCAACTGCGGAGGTCTCTTAGGCACTGTATGTTGGTGAAAAGAGGAAATGAGACAATGCGCCGAAAAACTGAGGGAGCCAGAGCTCGGTCTACCCACTAACCCAGTTAGTGGGTAGACCCCACTAATCCAGTTTCTCCACTGCACTCATCAAACGTTTCAGAACGCGGAACGCCGGAAACTGCCATTTGCCTTTCGCATTCGAACGCGTTCGACAAGTGTAGTGGAGACAAAGGCAGGCAGTTTTTGGGTCTACCGGTTTGCCCACTAATCATGCGAACCAGAACTCGGCATTCTCGAGTCAGTACTCGTCGACTCCATAGATAGAAGCGACGAAAACAAACCTTTGCTTCCGCTGCTCGGTCACCTGGCATTTGGCATTTTTCAAGTCCTGGTAGTCGTTCATCACAAGCGCCTGCTTTGGCTCCTTGGTCGCCAGCGCCTTGTTTTCGGCCGCGAGCTCCCCTTGCGCTGCCGCCAGCCTCTCCGGGTTGATGCCGGGATGCTGGGACAGCTGGTTGACCTTGGCCTTGACCGCGTCCAGCTCGGCTCTTTTGGCGTCGCGGTCAGATTTCGCGGCGGCGAGGTCCTCCTTGATGACTGACCACATGTCCCACTGCCGACCCAGTCGCACCCAGAAGTTGCAGAGTATCGAGAGCAGCCTACGACTGCGCTTTGGCACCGGGTCGCTGATGTCGGATATGCCGAAGTCGGGGACGCCCAGCTTCGTAAAGACCACCTGCATCAGTTTGTTGAGGTGTGCTGTCGACACTAAGCTGCTCACGTGTGCCGGCACAAGGAACTGGGGCATTTCGAAGGCGGTCTCGTTCAGGCCCGCCTCCTTGAAGACGCCGTAGAAGACTTTCGTCATAAATTCGGTCGTCGGGGCTTCGACTTCTCGTCGGGTCACCTTGACGTTGAGCATCTCGCCCAGCAAGGCTGCAAGGCGTTCGTGGCTATCCGCGGCTCGTTCCATTTTCGCGGCCATGACGTTTACGACTGCCTGATTGCCTTTGCAACGCCTTTGTAGCTTTCGCGCGCGCGCAAGATATCTTGGCTTGGATTGGATTACAAGTTGAGTTTGTCGATTACCTACTGCTTGTAAGGCTTGTAAGTTACATCTCTATAATGGCTACAGCGTTCAGTATTTGAAATGAATCTTTCTAACAAAACTTAACGAGGGTACGCGCCTGATGTTGGCTTTAAACTCGGTAGGAAAAATATGACCCCGTAGGTTATGACGTCAGAGCAAGGCGCTTGGATGGATGGATGGATGTTAATCAGAGTTAATGGCTATACCCTTTGTATCGGACGGTAGCTTGCGCCACCCAGCCTAAGTCTAAAAAGACAAAAACGTGATTCCCCCCCCCCCCTCCCCCTAACTACCAGGCAGTGTGGGATATCACCAGGATGACCTTCGGGGGATCGGGTAAAAAAACTAAAAACATCACCCCCCTGCCTCTTCCCCCAGGCGAGGGAGTCGCCAATTTTCCTCTGGTGAAACCTTTTCGGCGTTACCCCAGCACCCCCAGCACCGGACCCACTGGGAGACAGGGTTGAGACTTTGGGCCGGAGCCACGCGGGAGGGAGTCCCAATTCGCAATCGCACCTAACAACGTTGACAACGTTGGTGACGTTGGCTTCAAACGAACCGTTGCTAGGGCCGTTGTTTACCGTTACCGTTGTTTACCGGCTCGACGTGAGGTTAAAATTGTTTGATAAAAAAGTAAATAAATAGCGATGACAAAAAGCCCGTAATAAGGTTTCACAACGGGTTTCGCCTTGCTAGCAGACGACACAATGGCTGACGATCGACGAAACTTCTATTCTCGGAATCAACTTTCTGTGAGATTTCGGAAACGAAGTGTTGGTGCACAGCTTTGATCGACGCTCGAGGTTCACAAACACCTTCCCGTGGAGCTCGCTTCTGCAATACCTGAGAATTGAGGTGAAGTCGTCGTCGTAGTTCGACCCAGTCGAACCCCTAAAGTTCAACCTAAAAATCCGGTTCGACAAAAGTTTGCTACACCACTAACGATAACTGTCTTGCCTCTGGCTACCACGAGAGGAGAGGAAGGAAGAACTTCCCTCTCCCCGAGGCTCTCTTGAGGGTTTTATCGGTTTTATCACGTTGATCGTTTGCACGCGTTCTCACGCAAACGAAACCATAGATGAAGCCACGCGCTCGCGCCAGTAGCTTTGAAGGCGTTGCACGCTAAGTATGAAACAGAGTATAGACGTCGCTATTGTCCCTCTATTAGCAGATTAACCCATCACTCAAAATTTGTACAAAAGCAGCTTTGGGGTTATTTGCAGTGGCCCGATAGCTGGCGTGCTTCGGCCACCGCAAATAACCCCAAAGCTGCTTTTGTACAAATTTTGAGTGATGGGTTAATCTTCTATAATCTTATAGAGGGGGCAACCACTGTTAGCCTGCCTTCCTTAACATTATTAGATAGTGAGGTCCTGATCCCTTGTTATCATCTCTAGGCATCGTCCTCGAGGTCATCCTAGGCGGCGTCCTTGAGGTTGTCCTGGAAGTCATCCTTGAGGACGTCCTAGAAGTTGTCCTCGAGGTCGTCCTCGAAGTCGTCCTCTAGGCGTCATCCTCGAGGTCGTCCTCGAGGTTGTCCTAGAAGTCGTCCTCGAGGTCGTCCTAGAAGTCGTTTTCTAGCTAGGCGTCGTCCTCGAGGTCGTCCTAGAAGTCGTCCTTAAGGTTGTTTTAGATGTAAAAATAACAGCTTCGCTGGTCCTCCATCTTCACGTGAAGTTGAAGGGCTTTACAATAGTTTGGCTGGCTACACAAATGAGGACTGGAACTGCATCAAATAATTTCGTATGCTTTACTTGTCCTAGTCAATCGCAAAGCCGTTCCTCACCTAACACAAAGTGCAGTCCACAAACCCTTAGTTGGTACAATGTTTTTCCGTCTAGATTGTGCCAACGTATCCGTCAGAAACATAAAGCCGGCGAACCGATTGCTCGAGCGTCGCCTTGTCCTGGTTCCTAATGATTGCCGGAATTCATTGTGGAATGGAAGTTCGTCTGCTTCTTGCACAGGGGTTGCAATGATGTCAGAACGCCAAACACTTATTGACCGATTGAAAAAACGAAATGGTGGGTAGACCTCAAAGCATCCAGCATTGCGATCTACCCACTATCCTTTCAATCGAAGCCAATCGGAGCTGGGCGTCGTTCTGACGTCACCACAAACTACGTCAACGCAATTCCTGCACAAGCAGCAGACGACTTGCTCTCTGGGTACTGCTGGCGGTAGCTCCATTTTGTTGCCGATTTTTATGGCCAGAACAATTAATTACGGTGCAACAGGCCATTCCAAACCTCAAGTGAGCGGACAAACTAGTGTGAACACGGCCAAAAAGCACACAAAATATAGCATAGCAGTGGCGAATGCCTCCAACATGAATTCCGGCGGGTTCCGGTGAGATTTACTAGCCGGTAGTAGCGTTGCATAATGGTTTCGTGCAAGAGCCCTATACTCTGTCAAAGCTGCTCAGATGGGCCGAAGCTTGAGCCAAGTGCATGAATTATTTTTCCATCACCATTAGATATCTCATTTTATGTTAGCTGTCATTCTGGCCAACAGAATTCCCCAAGAATTTTGTGCACACAGAAATAGGAGGCTGTAGCTTTCGTTTAACACTGTAGAAACAAAGGCCATACAGAAACATGAGACATGCCAAAAGCAAACAAAGTATAACCCCCTATTTGGAACAAATCCCTGGATCAGGACATTTTAGAACTTTCGGCATGAGCTGCACATGAGAGCTGCACAAGCGAGTAAGGGGCACTTCACTTGAAAAAGAAATGCCCTCCCTGAACGAATGGGAAGCATATGCACATAACTCTCAAAACCCAAAAATAGTGTGTTATCTGCATTTACAGTTGAACCTCGATTTAACGAAACCTGATGTTACGAATTTCCCGATTTAACAAACAAATTCGGATTCCCCGCGCAGCCTATGAGCGAGGTCTCACTTTCTCGATTTTACGAAGTTGCCTATTTAATGAAATAATTAGCGGGGTTCCGGTGACTTCGTTAAATCGAGGTTCAACTGTAATAGTCAATGAGAATTTTAGAGTAAAACAAAATTATCATAGAGGCAATGGAGATACGAGCCATTAAACAATTATCCGGATCAATTGTTATTCACTGTCAGGCCCACGAGTTTTGTATGCCTAGGTATGTCGTGACTACCTTCGCTCCTAGCATTGCTTTCCAGTCCAAGCACTAAGCTCATCCTCATGTGTACCCGACCAAAGAATGAACCAAGTGAATCAAATGCCTTCCATCAATTTTTTTTGACTGATAGGCATACAGCAGGCACGTGTCCAGGGGGTGGTCCATGGGGCCCGGGCCCCCCCTGAAATCTTCCATTTTGCTGGGACCTCCTCTCCCCCTCCCCCTCATACAGCATTTTGTCATGGGCGCCCCCCCCCCTTGAAACAAAATCCTGGCTACGTGCCTGGCATACAGTGTGGTAAAGCACAAAACGAGTGGACTGGAATAATGCAGCTGAGGTTGTACCATTTCAACATTACAACAAAGACAAAAATTTCAACCCCGAGGTGAAAAACTTTATTTTAGCGCACCTGTACACACTGCTCGACTTGATCTCTACCTCTTCAACCTGAAACGAAAAAAAGAAAAATAGAGGATATATATTTCAGTGGCAAGAAGAAAGCAACTGCCAAGATGAACTGTCCTTAAGCGGCGGTAACATTTCCCCTGATGACCTGATGACACAGAACTCTGGACAGCCACCGCCATCTATGAGCGACGGCGGCAACCTTCCGAGCCTTTCCACTCTGGCTTGCCGACTTGCGGCCGGCCATTACTTCATTCCCACCACAGTGGAGGGTCAACTTTTGAACCCTTGGCTTAAAATTAATTAAATTTACAGGGTAGGCTGGTGGTCACGCTAGAGGGTGCATAACAAAATTTCAGGTCTGTCGGGTAAATGAGAAGGAAATTAGAACAGCTTCTATCAGCAACACGTCCACATTGTTTAGTAAACCTATCGTCAGAAAACTATCACAATATTCAAGATTTGTATTCGCTAGATATGTAGCAGAATGCCTAGGGGGTGTGGCTATGGAAAGGTTTTTGTAAGAAGTCAGTTATTTCTATAAATTTTCTCTTCTGCAAAATTGGTGAACTTTTTGGCCTTCTGTGTCTTCGACAAAATGTCAACATTTTTTATAAAAGACATCTGTAAAGTGACAAAAGCATTCCATAGCCGCATTCCTTATTAAATTTCAGTCAGGAAAAGTGAAGAACGAGCCTTTCCTGTATTGCCATTATCAAACGATAGGCTGACTAAAATGGAATTTATACCAAAAAGTGGAACGGAGAAAAATGCGTTCAAAGTGCTCCAAACCCTACCTTTTCTTTAGCTTCAGTGGACAGAAAATAATTTATTAAAAATTAACTATGCAGTCTAAACTAATGAAACCTTCTGGGAATACTCTCTAGATGTTGTTGGATGTATTTATGTAATTTTTCAAAATCAACTTTTTTGCAGAAATTTTTTTTCTGGGTAGTGTCTCCCCTTAAGCGGCGGTAACATTTCCCTTGATGACCTGATGACACAGAACTCTGGACAGCTACCGCCATCTATGAGCGACGGCGGCAACCTCCCGAGCCTTTCCACTCTGGCTTGCCGACTTGCGGCCGGCCATTACTTCATTCCCACCATAGTAAAGCTTCGGCTGGTCTTCCTTCTTCACCAAAATGGAAAGGCTGAAAGTTTTTTTTTTTTTCCTTCCAACAGCAAATGAAAAAATCGAGTGGCAAGTGAAGAGGCACCACGTGGTGGGCGGTAGAAGCTTCAGACTTCTAAATTTGTTGATGCTGTCAGTAAAAAATAAAACATTCCATAAAAAAATTTGCTTTGGGATATAATACATTGACTAACTTTCCATAACCCGCTTGCAAATTTGTCAATGTCAATGACTTTGTAACAAACAAGCCCTTTTGGAAGAAATTTTAAAGAGTTGGACCTTTCAATGGCAAGAGTATTTTGGCTCACCATGTGTACTTGCGGCGGGCTCCCTCTTGGCCTGGCTTTTTCCTTTCCCTGCAACGCCTGTCCCTCGAAAGTAGGCCGGCTGCATAGAAGTACGCTCATCAGCACCGTTAACACACTTCAAGGTGCCCACCATTCTGTCTAAAGAGCGCACCAGGACGCGAGTGGTGTACCGAGAATACCTATACCCAAAATGAATACCAACAAAAAGTAAGCAAAGAAATCTCCTCATGGATCATCAATAACCGTTGCAGCAAATTAATGGCATGACACACGGGTTCTCAAACTGGGTCCCTCGGAGCACAAAAGTTCCTCATTGCGCTCTCGCTCTCAATCGTCCTTGCCCTACGCAAGGTGTTTTTCAAGTTTGCTCAATCGTGAATAGAAGCGTGGCTCTTTTCCATCTCGAAGATTCTGAGCAACAACGTGGGAGAAACGGGGCCGAGCGAGTGGCTTTGGAATGCACTTTCATAGCGAGAGTTCTCGTACGAACAACTAGTGTGCCTGGACCTTTGATAGCACTAGTACAGCTTGCGAGATGGAGTATCAAGGCCAGATTTCGGTCTCTACGGTCGCCAACAAAATGAGAACGGCAGCGGTGAGCTTCGAGATGTCCCGCTTCCAGTGCAAGCGTCCTACTTTTGCCAGTGCTTCAACGTCTCACGCACCTCGAGCGTGTGCGTGAGTGCAGCCAAGGCGCGGCAGAAGGCACGGAGCACGTGCCGGAAACCAGGAGTTCAAAAGATAAGCAGTACCATTCTCGCTCTGTCAGTCACTACTACAGTGTGCGAATTATTTCCAAACACGTTTGTGGGCCTTTGGACAATTGCTTCGCATAAAATCACGAAATTGGGGTGTGCTGCGCAGCCGCCATTTGACGCTTGGCGGTGCGGGTCGAAGCAGTGGCGCCCATGCTCACCGATCCTCATCCTCTCGACCTCCTCGCTCGGAACGAGCTCCGCAGGGCCACGGCGAGGGCGTGGCGAACGGCGCCAGCCTCGCACATGTAACCGTTGGACTTCTCTACCGTGGCCTCGAAGTCCACCTTCATGAGCAGGCCGGTGAACTGCAGTGGAAACATCACTTGCTCCCTGCACGGGAAACGTGCAGCTTTTAACGTTGGTGACTGGGATCGCTGAAGGAAGTGCGACAACACGCCACGAAAACTGTTACAAAACGCACATAACACGCTTTGAAGGACAATCTGTATGAAAAAGAGGTAAACTGAGAACAAGTGACAAAATTCTAAATGCACCCCAACAGGAATCAAACCCACGACCCCCGATTGTGAGCTCGGCATTCCACCAGTGCGCCAATTGGCGGGTAGATTCAGAGCTATTCGTCTTGTCTCTACCACGGTAAAACCGTTCAAATGCCAAATGCCAATTGCGAGCGTGTGGATACGGGTTCTATCCGCACGCTCAAAATCCCAGTGGAGATCACATTATCGGATACCTGGTTCCAGTCGTACGCTGCCATAGCCTTTCGTTAATGTCGGTGACTGGCACCGTGGATGTCACGTGTTTGAAAGCGAGTGCACGCGCTTCGTTCGCATGCTTATTAGAGTTTTGCCTCATTGTCGAGTTATAAAGGTGGGAAGCTTGGAAAACCAGACCTGTCGCGGATCTCGCGGAAGTAGTCGATCCCATGACCGTTGATGCTCAGCTTCCCGGTGCCGTTCCCCACACAGTCACTTCAGCTTTAGTTCGTTTTCTGAAACCTTTTAAAAGAATGAAGAACCTTCACCATCGAGAAATCACGCAAAAAACAAATAAAAAAACTATAAAAAATTGTAGTCCTTCCACTTCACGTGAAGATGGAGGACCAGCGAAGCTGTTATTTTTACGACGTCTAGGACGATGCCTAGCAGCGTCTAGGACGACCTCAAAAATGACTTCTAGGACAACCTCAAGGACGACTTCTAGGATGACCTTGAGGGTGACGCCTAGAGGATGACGCCTAGGACGACCTTGAGGGTGACACCTAGAGGATGACGCCTAGGACGACCTCAGGGATGAGTTCTAGGACGACCTCGAGGACTATGCCTAGAAATGATAACAAGGGATCGGGACCTCACTATCTAATAATGCCAAGGAAAGCTGACTCATGCTGGTTGCCCCCTTTTTTATTTTTATTTATTCACACTTGCCACGACCAACGGGGAGTTTTCTGTCAACATCCGCAGACGCATTTCTTCCCAGATCCTAGCACATAACAGTTTCGCTGTAAAAAACCTGCAAAGTTCCACTTTAAGTGATGGCCAGAGAAGCAAGTTTGCTGTTCAAAAATCAGAAACTTGGTTTTCAAAATGTGCTTTAAATATCACTACAAATCAATCAGGATGTATTGTTTGCCATGAAGGGAACTAAATTTCTAGTTGCAATTTTGAGACAAAAAACTGGCAGAGCTTCCCTACTGTAGTGCAGCGACCATGAAAAGTTAGTACTATGCCTAAATGTTCTTTGTCTCTCTATGATTTTGCAGAGATTTTTGCGGAATCAAATGTAATTGGCATGTGACAATGCAAAAAAAAAATGAACATCAAAATGAAAGCAAAGCAACAGTCAAAGCCCCGATCTTGTGCAAACACGCCTGTAAATGTACCTTTATACAAACAAAAAGACGATTCAAAGTATGAACAGCCTTGGTGTTGTGCCCTGCATTTAAGGCCTTCCTATGCAGATACACTACCCAGAAAAAACAATTTCTGCAAAAAAAGTTGATTCTGAAATATGTCATATTTACATCCACCAATATCTAGAGAGTATTCCCAGGAAGTTTCATTAGCTTACACTGCACAGTTAATTTTTTATAAATTATTTTTGGTCCACCGATGCTATAGAAAAGGTAGAGGTTGGAGCACTTTGAGCATAATTTTTCTCCATTCCACTTTTTGGCATAAATTTCACTTTAGGAAAACTATCGTTTTGTTATTACGTAACTTGGATTCATTTTTATCAGTTTTTCTGGGGTGAAATTTTAAGGAACATAACTACGAGCTTGTATTTTTTATTTTTCTCAGTTTTCATGGTCAAGAACTAAAAATTTGGACAAAGGATGGAAATCTAAGAAACAGTATTTTGTGTCTTTATTGTTTTGAAAGATAGTATAATATAGAAATATAGCTCCATAGTTATCTGCTCTGAACTGTCCCAAAGCAATATAACAAATGAAAACAACAAATTTATGAGTAATTTCAAAACGATAGTTTTCCTACTCAGACACTCTTACTTTCATCTTTGACCATTTGCAATTTTTTTTTGTGCTTCACCCAGGTTAACAAAATTTGGCACAGGTGTTCTCAACATCAACAGAAACAAGCCCTTTAAAGGTCGTTTAAATCGGACAAGTGGTTCAAGAATTCACTCTTTTGGGTAGTGTCCCCCTTAAGTGAAAATTTGTAGGTGTCATTTTGTGCTGCAGAACCATAATGAAGAAGGACATAAAACAGAAAGATTAAAAAATTAAGCGAAAAAGGTAAAAAAAAACAACATTAATTTGTAAAGAGTATATATGTGTGCCGTCTAGCTTAAAGGCGTACTCAGGAGTTTTTTTCTAGTCCCCGATTTGCCTGAAATTTGCTAACCACAACAGCAAACAGATGGAATACTCGTAACCCAAATATTATGTGTAAGTTTTTTTTTTCTTTTTTTTTTTTCGCAAAGTTACTGAATTTACAATTTTGGTACTTACTGCGTTTTTCAATGTGAAAGTCTCTACTGGCAACAATGAAAGAGTGACGTTAGGAAAAGGCAGGGGTTCACTCTTTGGACTGTAGACTTTGTTCCCGACTGATTACAAACAGTTTCATGGTGCCAAAATGAATGCTCTGGAAGGTCGCCCCAGCACCAGCGCAGCAACACAGACCAAAAGCCCAGCATAATCCATTTTTCGACCGCCTCGCTCGACCTGCAAGCCTGCCTTCCCCTGACATCACGGCACTGAAAAGCTTGGGTATATTTGAATGTTGGTCTTGGCATCATTCTCACTGGCCAATTTCACAATAACTATTCTGAATTTCGCGATACTATATAGCACATTGGAAACAGCAAATGCCGGTGATTTTGAAAATATAGTTAGTTTGGGTAGCTCGAAAAATCGCCAGAGTACCCTTGTAAGTGTTCAACAGTCAAGCAACTCTCGAAAATAATAAATTAAGCATTCACAAGAAACGCTGCAGCTTGGCAGTATCAGCCCAGTGCAAAACAAATTCACTCCTTTTATGTAACTGAACGGCTGTCATTAAGGCTTTGTGTCTGCGCTCTTACCAGGATCTAACACTACAAAACGGAATACCGACACACCTTGCGCTTTCATGTACGGCCGCCCTGTCTCGTCGTACAGCAACTGCAAAAAATCAAAAAGCAGCAGGACCATCAACTGCGCTTTGATTCCACAGTTTTCGACAGAAACAAGAGCTCGGAGCGTCCCAAGATGGCTTACGGGCGGCACGACGTCTTCCTTCAAAGAGGAGGTTCTCGTCTTCCTGTACTCGAGGATAAACTCTCTGGCGTGAGAAGAGTAGGGGTGCTCTGCCAGACGCTCAAAGGTCTTCACGAAGTAGTCATACTGTCAACAAAACACAATGCAAACACGTCACAGAAGCCAGATTGTTGATAACGTGGATGGATGAAGGCTGCTGCCACGTACCCATTATATTAGGCAGCAGCTTGCGCCACCTAGTCTAGAAACTTTTCAGCTCTTACATTTAAAACTTTGCCCAGAACTTCTGGCCCCTGTTAAACCGTACAGCTCATTATTTTGTGCCCAATTTCAAAATTCCCTAGATATCTTCCACCAATCTTCTAGCCTCTCCTTTGTGATCGTAATGCCCATTATCATTCATTCTCATCCGTAAACCCCAGTACTCTAGCCAAATAAAATGAAACATTCTTGATCTTCGTTGACTGACCAAGAATGTGACAGCAGCTTTCTGCGACGAACAATCACCGCCCAAAAATAGTTTACCTCGAAGTACTGTTGCATGTGTAGGTTTAAAAGAAATATATTCTTGGAGATGATATCAGTTTCTCATAACTTGTAGCAATGATGAGTAAAAGGTTGACATTATTTGAAAAACACAATGTCACCAAAATCTCACTTTCACGCAATCAATCTTCACATTCCAAACTTCTAGGCGTCGAGCGGTTTTAAAGGGAACTGCAGCCCCTAGATGTATGAGGGCCACGTTAATCTACCACCATGATGTTATACTTTTGCCAGCTTTTATTTAATAACAGCCCTGTCAACATAGATACACACACAAAAATCTCTTAAAAAAATACATACCGTAAAGTTCCGAAAGAACGCCCACCCAAAATGAAGAGATAAATGGTGAAAAACATGGGATGGGCTATGTTTGGGGACGCCACAGCAAAACTTGATCAAAAACCGGCTACAAACTATGGGACGCGGAAACTGATACCACAAATGCGGACAGCAAGTCGCGCTTCACGATGCGATAAACACGCGAGAACCCGCTACAAACTTGCCTGTCACAGGAACCGATATCTCCACGCGCAAATCGCGGACAAAAAGGCAGGAATCCGCTACAAACTCGTATGTTACGAGGAACAAATACACGCAGATCGCGAGACGCAGCAAAATCATATTTCACGATGCAATATAGTACACGCAGGACCAACTCGCGTGGAATGGAGATCGCACACACAGATCGCAGACAAAAACGCGGGACTCCGCTATAAACTCGCTTGTCTGAGCGTGCCGGTACAGCAAATTGCGCGGTTGATGCGATTCTAGTCGGACATTGCGTGCTGTCCGACGGAAATGGGGGAGGGCGATGTATCGGAATTTTTATGTTACAGATATTTAGCCAGAAAAAAGCGGGATGAGAGCGACCTCTCGAGGGGCGGCGTTCTCTCGGAACTTTACGGTAGTACACTACTAAAAAATACAGATGTACACATTGCAATAAAAACAATACCTTAGTCACTTTGCAAGTTTTGTCCAGCTTCCAGAAGTTGCCCAAGCCCCTTTGGGTATGGCTGCTATACTTTATATCTCTATTCGCTGCTCCTGACAAAAAGATTTTGTCGACTGCCACAAGAGCACGAGAGTTCAAATGCGCGAAACGAGACTTCCCCTCCCCAACTTGGTTTGAACACAAACGACCCCAAATCTAGACCTACTCTAGTAGCCGAATCTGCAAAAGTACCGTAAGTTGTGTAGGTACCCTTATTCCACATAAAAACCTCTCAGCCCATTTTGATCATCCCCAACAAAATAGTTAAAGTTGAGGAGAACAAGTTTACACCTGCTGCTTCACGCCAAGCGATGCGTCACGCAACGCAACACACCATGCCACGTGACCACGTCACACGGCACTGACGATATCATGCAGACACAACGTCGCTTTTTAATGCCGGCATTTTGCCTACACAGACTCCTCTATACTAGGCCATATACTTTCCGGTATATGGCCTAGTATATTTATGTAAAAAATCAGTGGATGCTTTTCGGTGTTTATTTATTTACAAAATACCGGTGCATTTCGGTCAGTTGTCTCGAGCAGATGTTTAAAAATGGGTTTTATCGACTGAATAAAGTCGCGAATAGAAACAAACAATCGAGACGAGAAACGGTTCAACTTTTATTTACATCTGATACACAATCATCATGTTTAAGACCCAAAACTGTGGTCAGAGAAAAAAACAAGAAACTTTGAAATTAAAAAAAAAAAAAAGGCACAGGAGGAGACGTCTCTTACGTGCCATGTTTCTTCGACTCCAAAGTTCCCCATTTTTCCTTCACCACAGTCTCGGGTTTCAAACCATCATGATTAACTATCACCAGCTTGCCTGCACGCTCACTGTCTTTTCATTGATGCGCAATGTTTGTCCGGAGCTTTGCGCTTTCTTTACGCCCTGGTGGCTCTGATCTGCTCCGTGTGATGCGAAACTAGAAGTGCTCTCAAATAATTTTCGCAACGAGAAGGGAAAGGTTCTTCCTTTCTTTCCGTCAGTCCTGGTAACCAGGACTGACAGAAAGAAAGAACCTTGATTACTAAAAGACCTTAGGAGGCCTATGCTGATGATCAACCCAAAAAAACAACTGTTGAAAAAAAAAGAAGAATGAGTTTGACGAACGTTTACATAAGACTTTTTCGGTAAAAAAAACTGCCGCTTGTACGAAAATTTTTAGAAATCAGGATTTTTCGTTTTTAATTGATATTTTTCTTTTGACACTGGCAGACGTTTATTTGTGTTTTTAGGATAAAAACGGAAACTATACGGCCTACCTATAACTCTTTCCATGTTTAAAAAGTGTGATGGGAAAAAATACGGCCCCTTCTCCGTCTCCGCCGTGATGGGAACAAAAAGAACCAGGCTGTGAGACCAGGGTTGAACGAAATGACATCCTCCTAGCTCAGCATCACTCCCTGCCAGTACTACTAGTTGGCTGCACCACAAGAGCTGGCTGGTGCAGACAGAAGCAAACACCTTCAACAGATCAGGGGAATAGAAAAAGCAAATTATACTCTTTTCGCTCAATAAAACAAAGAATTTAACATATTGAGACCTGCTCCGTCCCTTGATCAGGGGTGACTGCGGTCAGCCGGGCGGTTTGGTGCTTACGTACGTAGGCCGACTTCTACTTTCGGATTATGCTGGCGACGCAACCCATGTTAAACGCAATTTTCTCCAGAAACATGTCGAAGTTTGGGATCGTACCTGCGTGTCCTTTAGGGTCTCCAGCAGACGGACCTCCAACTCGTTCTTCGACAGCCACATACTGTCGTCCAAGTTTCTGGAAAAGAAAGTCGGCAACAAGCGCACCTTTTGGAGGTGAAAATTATTGTGAGACAAATTATTGCAGCACTGTGTTTGTGTAGTTCTGCTCGTCCTTCACCTGCCTTCGTTTTTTAGTTTCTTGACGTATAACCAATTCGTCCAAATTTCAAAAGTATCATTGCAATCGAAAACTAAAGCGTTTTGGTGATATAAAGCACTCAGGTTCAAGAGCAATCAATAGAACTTTAAGTTAGTTAGAGACATATGCATACATGTGTAAATAAAAAAATGCACTAAAGTTCTATCTTTTCTTCTAAATTGTTCTGACCACGCATATCTCAGCTTTTTTCTAGGCTGACTGAAATTCCATAACAACTTCAGACTCTCCCCATTAGAGAAAACATGTTAGGACTCAAACAATAATAGAAAAGAAGGATGGACATTTCTGGCTAGAGGTCAATAACCTCTACTCACGCCTTCTGATCAGCCGCTGCCTGAAGCACACCTTTGCTGATCATGCGATTTTCCAGCCTGTTGAGCTCTGTCAGTTTGCTCACAGCATCCTTACAGAAAAAAAAATAATGTATGTTAGCCACCGAAAATTATGAGTGACAGGGGAAGCCAGCTTACATGCAGCAGGCCGTAGTAGTTTGGGCGTGTTGTGTAGAACAGGTAATGAAAAGGCCTTCCTGTGTAATCAAACTGGGCAGCTGTAAGCACAATGGACCAAATGAGAACACAACGTCAAACTTGGAAGGAACAATCAGAAGAAACAAGTGGCTACTTCAAATATTCCTGCTGACCTTTCTCTGCAGGGAAACACTTCCTCCGGGGGCTGAGCATGAAGAAAATGACAGTTTTTTATTACGGGAGACAACTAACTTCATCTGAACATGCTCATATCCATTCAATTACAATTAAAATAATTATAGCAACGACGACTAATAAACATAACTATTCAGCAGCTGTCCCACCTTTCGTTTGGAAAAATCATGCTCATTGAAAGCTCTCTGAATGAAAGATGAGACGTCATATGCATCATTGTTGATTTGATCAATTCAAGTTTGGCTTTCTTCGGCTTTCGAGAGATTTTCGTGGGCGTAGGATGATGCTTACCTTCATAAGTGGTCGTGCCTTCTTTTCGTACAGCCCCGATGGCATCAGGTACTCAATGGCACGCTAAGTGGAAGGAACGAGGTTTATTTAGTATCACATCTAGGGTGAGTGTGTTTGTTGATATCTGGAGTGCAGAAACAGACATCTTACATCAACATCAGCTTGAGTCATTTCATCAGCATCCACGCCCATCATGTTGGCAAGGTGCCGCTTTCCAATTTCAAATTCGTTCTTTTCCTTCTGAATGAATTCATCTGTGGGAGTATAATCACAACAAAAACAGCAGTCATGACAGCAGAAAGATACCTCCAATATATGAAGGTAGAATCTGTCTCTATTCAATAATAATTAAATACGTCACATTTTTGTTTTGTTTTGTTTGTAAGCTTCCGTGCTGAATTTTCAATGTATAGCACACAAGGTCAGGAACATAATCGAATCATTTAGGACAGTATGTTATTTTTATTGTATTTTCTTTAAAAAAAAATAGATATGGTAAAAGTTTGCGCGGCAAAGACACAGAAATAAATTTATATTGTTTCTCCATACCGTATGCCTTTGCTCTATCCAAGTACGACTTCATGGCCTTGCTTATTTTTGAACCTTGGTTTCGGACTGCCGGTGAAGTTGGAGGATATTCGGATCCTGATCCTTCGCATTTTCTCCGTGGGTACTGCAGAGGTTTGCCTGAAGATAAATGCAGAAAAGAGACGAAGCATGGTTTCGTTACCGGTTCGAGGTGGGGAACTGGATCTTTAATTGGCCTGTCGCATGAAAACCAGAAACACGGTGAGGTTTAGGCAACATATGCGGCATAACTTCGCTTTTGAATATGCAATCGAAGTATTTCTCACCTGAGATAACTGTGGAACGCGGGAGGCTAGGATGTGAGGTTTATTTAAGCGATGAAAAAGGTGCAAACTCCGAGCAGTCCTCATGGCGGTCTCCATGATTGATATTCACTCAATGGCGGTGTCGGTTTTGTTTTGAGTTCAGGTTCAAGTTAGAAAAAGAAACAAAAGAAAACTCGTGGAAGACGGTACGTTACTTATAATTGTGACTAAAGGCCGATTTTTCGTTATTTATGCGAGTAAACAATTTAATGATCAAAGTGATTTACTTTATTTTTAGATTTTAAGGTTACGTTGGCTTGGCTTGGCTCATAGAATGTTGGATTTCAATCTCAATTGACCGCCGGCATTTTTTTACCTTTCGTACCTTTCGTGGTTCACGTGGGGTGTCCGCGGTCGAAGTTTCTTCCGTCTTTACGACGCCCTGAACAGCGATTTCATTGTCGACCATGGACGGCTTACCAGCAGGGAAGCTTACCGGCGCTCAGAAAGAAGAGATTATGGACCAAGTAAAGCAGCAGATAGCTGTAGCAAATGCCCAGGAATTACTACAGGTACAGGTTACTACAAGCCCGAATACATAAATGCGATATAATTTGGAAAACTCTCGATTAGTCAGGACATATCCTGACAACATTCCTCGTCACGTAGATTCAGCTTGGAGATTTTGAACTGCCCAGTGCGAAGTTGTGTAGCCGCCAGCGAACCCAGAAAGTTTTCACCTTGCATCATGCTCATGTAGCATCATACTTTCGTTGCAGAAAATGACAGAAAAATGCTTCAAGAAGTGCGTCTCTAAACCGGGATCCAGTTTGGACAACTCTGAACAGGTAATCACTGCGCTTCGCGATCATCCGCCACTCTCTTTGAAGTCTGCTGTTGAGCATGTGCCAGATCTCCATTCAATGATTAATGCAGTGGAAGTATGTAGTGTAGTGTATTCATGTTGTGGGAACTTCAGAATCAGACTACTAATACACTCCGGAAGCAAAGCATCACCAAGTTCGATCAACTGTGTTGGAAGATCTAGACACAAGTGTAGTAGCAGCAGTACCCAACCGGCATCTTCGAATTGACTTTGTTCATGACCATGATTTCAAACTTTGTTTTAGCTCGCAGGTTTTTCTCCCTGCAGCTCTTTGCTGCTTGAACTCTAACACACAGATACCCAGAAGGAAAACCAATTAGATACATATTAATAAAGTTAATTATTGGTTTTCTAGGAGGAGTTTAATGAGGTTGTGGAAGTGATGCATAGCAAACACGAGGCAGATATCAAAACGTGAAGGTTTAGAAGACCTACCTGCCGATAACAATGTCGCATCGGCAGGTATGTCTCGATCTCAAATACACCACTTTTAAGATCCGTTTTTGTGTTTCGTTCTCAGGCTTTTATTTACAATGCCCCGTTTGCAGACATGGCAACGTGACCTGCTGATGCGAACAACTTGCTTCTTTTGCAGAAATGCATTTCCATGTGCATGGACCGATACATGGACTCTTGGAACATTGTGTCCAGGTCATATGGCAGTCGGATCGCCAGGGAGCGGGGTCAGATGTGATGGAACATTGGGAGTTGGTCCATCAACCAAGCCTTTGCCACGCACACACCCCCGAGACTTGAAAGCTGTTTATTGTACATAATGCATCACAAGCTTCGTGTAGATATGCATTAGTTCTGGCTCTGAAGCTGGTGTCGAGAATAAATTGGGTTGCCTGCTTCGGCACTTCACTCTGTGCATTGCTGTTGAGCGAGTGCCGATGGTGTGCTTTTGCAATGCTTGCTTCACACTATCAGTATGCATTTCTTGAGCAGAGATAAATAGCTTTATCCACTACTCAACTACACGAGTTGAACACATTGCAAAGGGAAGGTCCCTTGTAAGGGCTTGCACGTGCAACATCTCTCTCATAATTCTTTTTAAAAAGATGCCGCTCCCTTTACACAATTTCCCAAAGCACTCCATATAAAGGTGTTTTTACAGCAGAGTTGTTAAAGTTTCCCGAGGATCGTGTCCCTCGCAAAGAAATGTCGACACAA
This sequence comes from Ixodes ricinus, assembly GCA_037355805.1. Classification (NCBI taxonomy): domain Eukaryota; kingdom Metazoa; phylum Arthropoda; class Arachnida; order Ixodida; family Ixodidae; genus Ixodes; species Ixodes ricinus. Next base: position 66,636 of record JAZHYW010022580.1, read on the forward strand.
AACTCTGGACAGCTACCGCCATCTACGAGCGACGGCGGCAACCAGACAACCGGCTTACCGGGCTCGCTCATAGATGGCGGCAACCTTTCCAGCCTTCCCCTCTGGTGAAAACCAGAGTGGAAAAGCTGAATTTCTCTAGGCGTCGTCCTAGATGTCGTCCTTGAGGTCGTCCTCGACGTAGTTCCTGAGGCCCCAGACGTCGTCCTAGAAGTCGTCCTAGACGTCGTTCCTGAGGTCGTCCAAGAAGTCGTGCTTGAGGTCATCCCATCATAGTACAGCTTCGCTGGTCTTCCTTCTTCACTAGAGTGGAAAGGCTGAAAGTTTTTTTTTTTTTTTAAATAAAATACTGAACTGGAGTTTTGGGCCGTTACAGTCTAATATAATTATCACATTGAGCAAGGCCCGTTCACACACTTGAGACTTCTTGAGACCGAGTGCCTTGAAACCTCTTAAAATCTCTTAAGAGTGCACACTGGCACCAGCTATTGGGTAGCAGTGGAACACCTGGCAGTCCTGTATACTTCCCATTTCTTTCGTGCATAATTCTTTCTTTCTTGGCTTGAAAAACTATTGTCAACATTATAAACCACCATTTCTCACAAGTAGTACATACATCTGACCTCACAAATACCGAAAAAACTTCGCTCTAGTGAAATGTAGTTCTAGGGTCATCTAAAGGGCTTGGCCCTTTAAAATGGGTTCAGCCACCCAGACAGCACATCTTTACCCCGAAGTACCTGCTTTATCTGCCCTTACCACAATGTCATACAATACATATTTTTGCAGTGTAGCTTTGTTTAGGCTGTAAATAAGAAAACGTAGCCTAAGCATAAAAGCAATATGACATTATGAAAATAGCTTTTGCCATCACATGCTTCTGGATATTCATTTCTCAAGCATGCCTTACCAAGAGGGGTAACATTTGATCTTCCAGGAGCACCTTAATGGTTAGAAAGTGCAACAGGACAACTGACAGTAAGGAAGACACAGCGCTACTTACAATTGAACCTTATTATCGTTGTCACTCAATATATACACCGGCACCAACAAAAACAAGATACAACGTAGATAGCGTCGTATCACGGCATCTTGGTGTGCACTGTTAAGATTGTGGCTGCATTCCACTCCTGGCTGACTGTGCTGCACTAAGCAAAAACAAAATCACACGAGAAATATTTGAAACCCAAGAAATTGGTAAATTGGGGCTGCAGTGTGTCAGCACACCCTCTGTATCTTTGTCAAACAAAGAAATGCTGTTCCTCAACCAGGGATGACTAGTCTAAAATGGTGTGATGAGTGATGTCACAATTTTAGCCTTTTAACAATGTGTATTTGTATACTTTCTTAACTTCTTTTTAATGCAAATGCATTAACTGTCCCCTGGAGCGAACTGACGTCATCAGCTTTGAAGCCACGCCAAACGGCCCCTTCCCTGTCCCAATGTCGTCTGTAGCAGAAATCTGATGGATAGGCTCCCATTAGCTGGCGCGTGTCATCAAGAGAGGAGGCTCCCATTGGCTCCCGTGCGGCATAGTTCTGAAAAACGCTACCAGAGAAGCCCTCTCCATGGCGGCACAGCGCATATAGCGGCCCGGCCGCTGGTAAGAGGGAGCGGTGGCCGCAGAGCTGGCAGAGCTCGCCCGTGCAAACTCCGGAGAGGCTTCACAACAGAGCTCGGCGCGGCGCGGCCACTTCACAGGAGCGTGCGCTCGGCCGTCGCCTGGCGAAACGTGGCCGTCCACGCCACTACGCCGCAGACAAACTAAGAGCAGAGGAACGACATTCATGCTTTCGCGTTCACAACTCATAAGAAGTGCTTAGGTGTCCTCAGACTTTTGTTGGCGCCCGTACATATATTGAGTGACAACGAAAATAAGGTTCGGCTCTAAGTAGCGCTGTGTCTGTGTCTTCCTTTCTGTCCGTTGTCCTGCTTTTAAACCATTATAAACCGCTACTCTCCACCCTCGTCAGGAGCACCGTATTTGCACAGCATTGTGACATGGGCCAGAACAAACCAAACTTGAGTATTTCTCAACAATCATTTAATAGCACCCAGTCTGGTATCCGGAGGGAGGGGTGTAACTGGAACTCCGCTTCTGAACATTTTCAACTCTGGTCGGATGTCAGCACAAAGTGTGCGCTGTCACGCGCTGTCGTTATCCCCTTCACCGTCTTGGGCGGAAGTCTGTTTGGCCTGGGGCACCGCAAGATGTCTCCAGCTCATGGGTTCAGCTTTCTTAAGCTTCACCTCAACTTTGGTTCCCAGGTACTGCACGCAGCTCTTTTCAACGTCTATGACCTGCAACAGAAAGCATGCGCTGACGTATCCAATCCGTGTAGACAAAAAATCGGTGTTTCGCCGCAACAATTGAGAGCGTCATCGGCTGCAGGGCTCCTGAACTTGCAGCAAGGACATATTTAAACAGTATTAAGTAAGAATCTACCAAAGAGGAGTTCAGAAATACTATTTGTTGTTAAGCAGCTGTAACATAAAACTAGCGAATTCTCAGATCAGAAAATGAAGTTGAGAATAGTAATCCAGATAATGTTCACAATCTGGGGACTAGCCCACACAGTGATCTGCTGTTCACCACTTATTTCATAGGGATTTACTCATACATTGCCTATTTTACTTCTGTCTGAGAAGCAAACAAGATTGTGCGGTGTCCTTGTCTGCAGCCACAAGAACATGCTGTGGAGTCAAATGCTTAAACCCTTGACTTTTTAATGCAGAATGTGTCATATGGCTGACTCCTACAAGTTTTTGCTTTTGGATTCCAGTTATTGAAGAGCGTCGCAGCCGAACACTGCGCAGAGTGTGTACCCTACACTGGCCTCCGGTACCCAGCATAAAGAAACTCCAGTGCTACAGCCTTGTTAAGGCCCATTCACACAGCACCATTCGACCATGTTACATTCGCCATTCTCCAAATCTTGCCCGAGTACATCCAAACAACTCACGCAGGTCGCATCACGTGATGACGCAGAAAGAGGGACGCTGGATGCCACTAGGCTTTCTAACGCCAATGTACAAAACCTTTATTTTGGGGTGAGGCTGAGTAAATTTGGAAACATTGTCCAAGTGATACAACCTCAAGTAACCGGCACTTTCGTGCTTCGTATGCTGCGTGCCAAGCTACTCCTTAAATAGACTACTACTTCCAAAAGTCCCTGCAAGCAACACTGCGTGCATTGCATTATGGTACCTATTTGGCCATGGAGAGGAGTGGTATAGTTTCGGTTTCGATTGTTCCGTTGACAAGGTAGTGCATCTCAGCACTGCATGAAAATAGAGTCGGCGCTCACTCGCATTGCACCCATTCATCTCAGTGAGAGCCCCCGTTGAAACACAAACCTCCAGCGGCCATAAGGAGCTGCCTAGACTTAGCGAGGAGTAAGAGTCTGGCCGGCAGCGTCCCATAATTTTCTGGCGGCCCAGCCACCAATTTAGAGTGCAGCTTGACCCTCCCAGCTTGCGGATCATTTAAGAAGCCTAGGACGTTCAGGAGACGATGGAGCAGGATGATCAGCCCAATATACTTTTTCTTCTTCTACCGTAAAGTTCCGAGAGAACGCCCACCCAAAACGAAGAGATAAATGGTGAAAAACATGGGGTGCGCTATCTCTGAGGATGCCGGAGCAAAACTTCATCAAATATTAATGATAAACACCGAGGCACCGACTACAAACCATGCGAAGCAGGAACTGATACCGCAAATCGCGGACACTGCAAATTCGCGTTTTACGATGCGATAAACACGCGGGAAAGGATACCGCACGTTGCGGACGCAGCAGATTCGCCTTTCACGGTGCGAAGGACCCGCTGAAACCTGCCAAGAACTCGAATCTCATGGGAACGAATACCGCAGATCGCGGACGTAGCAGATTCAAGTTCCATGGTGCAATAAACAGGCGGGAACCCGCTACAAACTTGTCTGTCACGGGAACCGATATTGCGCACACAGGTCGTGAACAAAATTGCGGGAATCCGCAACAAACTCGTATGTTACAGGAACAAATACCGTAGATTGCAAACGCAGCAGAATCATATTTCATGATGCAATATACATGCGAGACCAACTCGCGTAGAATCGAGATCGCGCGCGCAGGTCGCGGACAAAACGCTGAGAATCTGCTACAAATCTTATGTCATGGGAACGGATATCGCAGATTACGGACGCAGCAGATTTGCATTTCACGGTGCAAAATACATGCGGAAACAACTCACGTGTTACGGGAGCCAATATTGACGGGAAAAAACACGGAAACCCACTATGAACTGACTTGTCACACGTGCCATTACAGCAAATTGCGCAAGGACATCGCGTGAAGTCTGACGAGAGTCGGGGGTGGGCAATGTTTCAGAATTTTTATGTTACAGATATTTAGCCAGAAAACCGGGATGGGCAATCTCTCGGGGGCAGGCGTTCTCTCGAAACTTTACGGTATGCATAGTCCTGAATTTATTTATGCACAAACTCTGGCATGTCTGGAGCCCAAGAAGCGCACTCCAGCATATTTGTTGTATTGGTAGGCAACACCTACAGTATTAGAAATGTAAAAAAGCCCAATATTTGCAAATTCAAGCACTGTATTCGGTCACAACGGGATGTCGTGAAGTGAGGTTGGCAAATCAAAACCGAAACTTAGTGCCAAACGGTTCCCGAAATGCTTTGCACAGCACTGCACCACTATAACCTCTTTGATTTTGCAAGAGGACTATTGGTTGGCGAGCTTCATGCGAAAAATAGGTGTCCCGGTGACTTGCGGTGGTAACTCAATGCAAGTGCTTGCAACATAGTCAGGCGTAGTGAAACGGTACTGTGTGAATGGGCCTTTATCTGGGAGGTGCTGAGCAAGCGCGTCGGTTAGTATGCACGAGAGCTTGTTAAGTGAAAGCATCATATGAGAGCATAAGCTCGTGACTGCAGCAACAGCTGTGCTCGCACTTGAGCTGAAACAGAGCTTAACATACTCAGAAATCAGAGATTAACATACCCCAGAGAGCAGGAACGTCTGGCTGAAGAGACAGCGGTCCTCGCCAAAGGTGATATGCAGGTGCAGCTTGACCGGGTTGGCCTCGACGCGGGAGAGCTCGGGAATCGGCACCTTAGAGAAGATGCTCACCACCACGTGGGAGGCAGTCTGGTGCCAGTCGTAGCGACACGTCGCCTGATCACCCTCCGCATTCTTCTGCACAGTTCGCGTAAAACACAACGCATCCCAGTGGGTTCTTCTACAGTGACGTCGGCTTCGCTACACAGTGCTTTCGCTAATCGGTGTCCCGCCTTTTATGTCGGACCATGTCAAAACTTGCCATACTGTGCGATGCACTTTAAAGTTTCCGGGCTAGCGGCGGTGCTGTACTGGCTAAATTTCTCATCCACAGAGGAGACACTAAGCACCCTCAATTGCTTTTTCATGTCCATACCTTTGCCAGCACACAAAAGCTTGCAGCTACGATGGACAGAAGGCGACGCGGAACTTTTGGACACTCTTTTGCGGGATGCCAATGAAACCGACATAAAGCCTGCGTGTGTCTCGCTACCTTTTGATCCAGAGATGACTGCCTGAAGTACACCCTCGCTGCTCCAGAAAGTTTGCAAAGTCTGACGTTTTCCGCTGGCAACAGGTCCAGTATTTCATCCTGAGTGAAGAAAACGTAAGAGCAGAAACATGGGTGTGAGAAGGACAAATGCCATCAAAACAAACATTGCACTCGCACTTTAATGGGACAAGGATGCCACAACGATAGTGAAGACAAACAATGCCTTTAACACAGTCGGTGCAACAATACAGTTACTTAGACAATACATGTGCACAGTATGACACAGTTAGCACGAACAAGCGATTGTCGGTTCTTCCCGCTTTTCTTTCGGAACTGAAAGCCTGTCAGAAAAACTGGCAGTATGGCTGATTGTGCTCGTCCTGGGCACGAACCCCGGCAGTACAGTTTGTTGCTCACAAGTATCCTGGCGTGCAAGCAAGACGAAAGAGGGTCAGTGCCCACAGACTCTAAGGCTACTTCTAAAATTCCATATTGTAGTAATCCAGGAGGATTACTGTGGCTACTGTCACAGACATCCCCGCAAGTCATGCATGACACTCCCAACTGCTGGTATCACGGCAACCAGTTAAGGACGAAAGAGGTATTCGCTTAGAATGGCGAGAGAAGGAATCACACTTTTGGTTCTTTTTCGGTTTTTAGGCTAGGTGGCACAAGCTACCGCCCGTTATAAAAGGTACAGCCGATAGCATTCATCCATCCATAATACGTATGTGATTGGTGAAATTCTTGGCTATGGCGGCACAAATTCAAGGCAACGTTTTCTGCAGATTTTTATTTAGGGTCATTTCATGCCAAAGGAGACGCAGCAATTTTTCCATGTAGGGGATATGTAAGAAAAAATTAATTTGATAAAAAAAAAACCTCAGAACTCTATTTATTTATTTTTTTAATAAATTTTATTTTTGCTGTTATTATGTTTTAAATTTCTGGAATTCACATAAAACCTGCGCAGTTAACAAAAACATTGTGAAAAAACAGTGGTTACGTATCTCAGAGAACCGAGTCACAACGCAGCAGCCGCGATCCCCATCGTGGCACTGCCCTGTGCAGTCGAAGCGCGTACAGTGTAACATTCTTTCGTGTGTGAGCTCTTTGATCCACGTTCCTGGCCTGTGGCGACACTGGTTTGTTATTATCCAAGTTCTTTCCTCCGTTCCGAGCAGTGTGTGACTTGCTCCTCGCCGTCTCGTCTCTTTCTCTTGCCTTGGAACGCATCGAAGTCGAGCGTTAGGCTTAGCGTCCGAGGCGTAGCATTTGATACGCAGCACCAGCGCAACCGGTGTGAGTAAACGAGCCGGCAGTCTTCGTTGTCGAACCAGATTAGCGGCTACTTCGTATAAAAAAACTAGAGAAAATCAACGTACCTTCCGTTCGGTCCTAACTCATCAATGCCCAGAGCTCCCAGCCGTGATACCCACCATAGCTGTGGTAACGCCGAAATGTTTTATGTATATTTTGTTGCTGTTCTGGGTCGATCTACCAAATGGCCGACCGGTAACTTCCGCCACGGGCTAAATCAGCCAATCGGAACTGGATTCTGCGGAACTGACTTCCGATAAGCGGAACGAATGGAATTCGGTACTCTGGAAACATTCAGTAACTCAACATGAATAGCTTCCTAAAATTTTCTTTTTGCCTGGCGGTGATAAGGAAACAAGGTCAACCTACTATTAGAACGTTTTAGTTCTTAATAAGTTCTAGAACTTTTTAGTTACCAATCTACACATAAAAGCTTTGCGAACTTGCTAAATGGAATGCGGGCAAACTAGGCTATCTGTGGTACTTAAAGGGCAACTCCACTTCATTTCTGATATTTAGAAAACTATGCAGCCCTCGTCAGTATCATATAGGAAGACCCCATGTCAAATATTACGATCTAATTCCGTCTATATATTTAATAAACTGGCCAGCAAACTTTCAAATGAGCCAAGTCGCCCAAATCTGCCAACTCTAGCGTGCGACGTGAGGCGCAATCGTCAGCGCAGTCAATGCGACGGAGTTGGAGCGGCAAACGTTGAACCACTACGCCAGAGGCATGACTACGTCATTCTCACGTTTTGTTTGTTTTTACTTTTTAGTGCGAAATTGAACGATGATGTCATGCGTTTCTCCTCCCGGTGTTGGCTCTACGGCGTCCACGTGATCACCGTAATGCGGATGCGCTAGTTTGCGCTGCCCTGCGCGTTTATCGCATGTCCGGTTTCTCCGCTGCCCCCTCTCCTCTTCGTGTTCTCCTCTTCCCCCTCTCCCCCGGGCCATCACCGTCCACGCCATGCGAAGCGACCTGCCCGCGTCGCGTGTCCCGTACCTCGCCCCCACGAACGTCACAAGGCCACGTGGCTCGACGTGACGTGGCCATGACTCTGATGACACGGGATCAATGTTGCCTGACGCAACCGAAGTTTCGGTTTCGGTATCAGCTGATGTTTAAATTGAGATTACACAAATATTATTCCACATTTCACGAATCCGAAGACGTAGAGCTGTTTAGTAGTGCTTTGTGAAATTGAATCACATGTAAGCCTAAATTTTTTGGAATTGAGCGGAGTTGCCCTTTAAAGGGGTACTCCAGTGATTTTTTGAGCTACCCCAACTAACTATGCTTTCTGAATCCCCAGCGTTTACACTTTCAGGTAGGCTATTTAGTATTGCGACAGTCGCAATAGTTATTGTGAAATCAGCAAATGAAAGTGTTGCAAAAACCCAACATTCAAATATACCCGCACTTTTCAGTGCTACGTCGTCAGTGGAAGGCAGGCTTGCCAGTCGAGCGAGCAACCCAAAAAATAGACTAAACCCAACATTTGTTCTGTGCTGGTGTGCGGCTACTGGAGCGAGCTTCCAAAGCATTTAATCGACACCATGAAACTGCTTGGAATCAGTTGGGAACAAGGTCTACGGTCCAAAGAGTGAACCCGTGGCTTCCACTGGCATCACTTTTTCGTTGTTGCTAGTAGAGACTTTCAGTTTGAAAAACACGGTGAGGACCAAAATTGTATATTCAATAACTTCGCAAAGAAACAAATAGTTTGGCCTAATATTTGGGATACTATTTCAGCGATGTTCGTTGGTGTGTTTACCAAATTTTCAGTCAAATCGAAGACCATGAAGAAATCGCCGAGTAGACCTTTAAAGGGTAAGGGCACTTTGCCGAAGTGGTCTACATTGAACATACCCTTCATGGAAAATTGGAAACCCCGAGTGGTAGAGGCAAATTTCGAGGTTGCTCTGCTCCCCTTGGTATGACTGTAAAACGTGCAAAAGGGAAGGACATTCATGTTAGTGCCATGGAAGTAAGGGTTGGTAGCTTTTGGCCCAAAGCAGCAACTGTCAGCCAATCGCCACCGTACCTGTTGGCAACCAGCATTCTTGCAGGATGTGCCCAGGGAAACAGTGGTGTCAGCTGCAAGACAAAATGCACACTGAATATACCATAAAGATAACGTTTAGGAAGACAAGGTAGGAGGACGATGTACCTAACTTTGGCCGCAATTTTTTTGCTAGAATGGAGAAAGAAAGCATTCCGGATAGCTTTTAAAATCTCCAATATCTCAACACTATTGTAATTTCGTAACAGTCTGTGCCACTGATCCAGAAAACAGCACAATATACACACATTAATACTGTTACTGTAGCAATAATGAGTCTACAGGCAAGCTGGTTTGGTAATGACTCGCCTAGAAAATCTTAGGCCTACGTCTGTCTGTCTCCAATCTCAGTTTTTCAAACAAAACAAAACATATTTCTACTTGCTCGATCTTACTAATAATAATGGTCGGCAAATAACGGCACAGTGAGGTAAACACAAAAAGAAGTCTCATAAAGGTCAAAGTGAGTGTTCAGCGCACACAGTTGAGATCCAAAACACGGCAAGATGGCAACACCAAATCACTTCAACCATCAACATTCCGCACCATGTGCCGAGTGTGCTCCATCTGTGATCCTGCCCACACCACAGGTAGATAACTTCCAACGTACGCTCGATAATGACACTTATTCTTAACAGCCAGAGACAGAAATCTGGGGAACCGGTGGCCGAGTGCAATAACCTAGCCTCCAGATGCGCAGCAGCATGTGGAACGAAAGCACATTCTGCGAACTGGAAAATTACAAGACCAGTTGCCATTCCTGACCGCTTGAATGTGGAAGGGCATTTCGCTACACACCGTGGTCCACACTGGACACACCAGAAATGAGCAGTCGTACTCCACTGAACAGACTTCCCCTCCAGCAAAGACAAGGGAAACAAGCTTGCTGTCATCTAAACATGGGTTAGAAGATAGCTGAATGCCGTTCTTGCAGGAGAGGAAAGTGAAGCGGAGACCAACCTTCTGACTCTGAGGCCTCTCCCTTCTTGGCGAGGGATAGCTTGCTCAGCAACGGCACCAGCGACGACCCTATGGAGCTCTGCAGCAGGACTAGGGGCTGATTTTCGTCAGGCCTGACCAGAGGGACAGTGGGGCGGGGGCCTCGGGGGCCTGTCTGGGTTCACATTCTGTCGAGGGAAGGAAAGGAGGCCTGCCACATTAGCTGCAAACCCAACACCGTATCGATGACTTTAAATTGAAGATTGGTAAGCTAATCTGTATCCTGCACCACCCTTTTTTTCACACTTGCTGCCACTTCTAGGCTCCAGTAGGTGAGCTACGTTGCTCAAGTTTGACTCGCGGGATTATTTTTATCATCATCAGGAATCGCGGGACTAAATAAACAAGAGAAATCTAGATGAGACTGAGTGCCAAAGCACAGCACAGATTCTCTACGAAGCTGACAAAACGGGAATCGAAGTTCTGGCCTAAAAATTGCTTTTGACATGTTGAGATGCGAAGAAACATATCAACAAGGCGCTAAAGAAACGGTGCCATATCGCATCCACAAAATAACTTGCAAAACGAGATAGTTCAAGTAGCCATACTTGGTTCTCTGCGTCTGTTTTCCGCTCGGGTTTAGGAGACTCCACCGGTTTCTGGTCCCGATGGTAGGACTTCGTGCACCCCTGCAATTCAAACAGATGTTATCAGATCAAATACTCTGTAAAAATTCTGCAGATTCACCCAAAAATAGTTAGTTACCTTGCTGTAACTGTGTGAAACAGTTGGCTCAAACATTACAATTTATTTGCAACCACACATCCAAATAGGCACCGGGGACACAGGCAAAAGGCCGACCGATGTTGGCTTGACGAGTTCACGACAGACAGCAAACAAACTACACAAAAATAAATGCAACATAAAACACCAAATTTCACTACTCAAATTTGTGCCACACACTAACACATTCCAACAAAGTAAAAGCCTCGATGGCAGTCTTTTGTCTATACAATGATAATAGAAGAACAGTGATCATGTGCTCAGGCTGCGTCGTGCTCTGCATCTGAATCGAGCAGAAAAAAAATGAATTAATATTTATACTGTACATGATTATTGCGTCAGCTGTGACACTCCCATTTTTTATCTCGATCAACAAGTTCCTGCCTGTTTGCCACTGTTCAAGGAGTCATGTAAGCACGTGGTTATGGTTGTTGCTAGTATTGTGCGACTATTTGACTTTTCGAATAGTAGTTTAGAATATTACGCTATTAAATATTCACTTCGAGGTGAACATACTTTTTGAAGTGCTGATCGCTGCGGGTTAGCCCCATTGAGATTGCTTCTCAAAGAGCACCAGTGCACTGCAGCAAAGCAATACCCCGCACAGCTCGCGTGCTCCGCAGGTATAGCTTCCCTGCAGTGCACGGGTGCTCAGTGAGAAGCGCACTCAACGGGGCTAACGCGCCGGTTATGCAAATACGTTATACGCAGGGACAACTTTTTCTGGCATTTCCAAAGAAGTGAAGACCGCGCAAACACATCTGTGGGATGCACGGGTACCCATAGCTTTGGCTTCATTGCCAAGAAAAGTTGTCTCCAGGTATTGGGCGAGAGATCCAACTATAGGGGGCACTTTATCGAGCTTGTTGTCCACACAGTTTGTTATGCTGTGTTTCCTAACACAGCATAAGAAAGAAATTAACCCTCGCCTAGCGCGGTATGGGCACAAGCGCTTCGCTTTGACCAGTGCTTTGGTCACACGAGGAGCGGCCTTCGAATCGTCATCTTCGATTTCTCAGATGAAAAACAAACAAGAAAATTTGGGTTGTTTGTCCCCACAGCTGGAGCGTTCCGCTAGAGGCGTGACTGTTCGATCTCTTCCCCAATACCAATATTTACTAGTCCTCAGCCCAGCAAGCGCATGTTCGTCGCATTGTGAAGTGAGCAAAACACGTGCCATATGCACGAACACTGAAAATGGTACCGGCCAGAAAACCCTTTTTAAGGGGAGATGCGGGCTCTGAAAACGGCAATTTTTTTTTCGAAAAAAAGTGATTTTGCTTTTTTTAGTGTTCTATTATCTTTGAACCTTCCTCTATTGCGTGTAAAAAAATCAAGACCGGATATCATCGCGAAATTAGTCAGATATAAGTTTGAAGCCCGTCTCGCGATGGAAAACAGCGCAAATCTGAGCCATTTTCGAGCGCGTAATTCTTCGGATCGCGGCGTCGCCCGCCATCGCGTTTATTTTGGCGCGTAGGCCTAGCCGTTTTCTCTCCGAAACTGTCGTCGATAGTTTCGTATTCCGGTTGTAAATAATAAAAAATAAATGTTTTTCCCGCTGCAAACGCGCGTCGCCACTGGACTTTTAAATCACGTGATGCGATTGTGGCCCCGCCATTGGCCAAGAGCAACATGCTGCGCGGCGAAGCTTGCTTGCGGTTCTAGCGTCGCACTGCTCCAGATACCAGAACCAACGGCTTGTTCGATCATTCTGCTTTCTTTGCGATGGGCGTCGACGGAAAACGCGACTTTCAAGCTTGGAAGTTTCGGACGACACACAAGTTCAAAGGAAGTCGAGAAAAGGGCAACCGGAAAGCTTCAAAGAAGAAAAGTTCATCCGCGGCAGCTAACCCTAACCTCGGTCGGGGCGGCGCGGCGACGCTTTCGAGTCCGATCGCTCGAGTTTCATCGGCAGCGCTGACGAGCTGGTTAGTGCATCGGAAAAGAAGATGTTTGAAAACGGAGAGAGAGCTGCAGATGAGCGTGCAAGTACTGCGATCGGCGAGATCGGCGCGATGGAAGCTCTCGTCAGTGGCGCGGCATGCTCGACTTGCGGAAAGTGCAAACTCGCCGTCCAGGAATCGGCCGCTACGCGAAAGGGACTGGCATCTTTTCTGGAGCTGTGCTATGCAGCGGGGGAATTCTAGTTTGGTGGTCCAGGCTCTGACACTTGGAACTATATGACCACCAAGTTTCGTGTGGTTTGAGTGAGAATTTAGGTATGTCACATAAAACTAAACTTTCATTTGCGTTTTTCTCAAATTGGTATTTTTGTCTGTTTTCAGAGTTTGTGCACACAATTTTCACCATTTGTGGTTACTGTATCGCAACCAAATTTTGCACAGCTGTTCCTAGTGATGTATAGAGTGTGCAAATCTTGCTAGTTATGCGATTGGCACCACTGAATTTTTATAAAAAAATATAAAACTAAAAGTGAAACATAAAAAGTGATGACTCAATAGTTCACAATTTTTATTTTCTCTCCAGGCGTAGATATTTTTTTTTCAGGTAGATTTGCACACTCTACTGTTCACAAGGAAGCAACCAGGCTATTTTAGGATGCTCTCTTTTAAGTAAATTTGGGAGAAAAAGGGTGCACAAAAAAGGCATTTTATATGCCTTCATACGTGCACAGATATTTCACCAAGGCAGGTATCAGAAAACTGACTACATATATGACAAGAGGAGCTCAATATGTACTAGCTGTGCAAATTTCAGCCTCCTAGCTTCAAAATTAGAAAAAAATATTCTCGAGGAGCATCTCCCCTTAAGGGGGACACTACCTGGACATGTCTACTTTTGAACTGCTCACTCAATCGGTGTGAAATTTGCAGGTGGTATTTGTAGCCATATAGAAGGAGGGCATGCAAAGTTTCAGCCCTGTGAACCAATTTTATGAGGTACTATACCCCAAAACGTAGCTTTGTATGGAATCTGCTCAATGAATCTATCGTTGAGAAACGGTGTTGATCACCACATATTTTTCTGGTGGAATGCATACTGGAATACTTGTTGCCGGTTACTATGAAAAGAAATTTCAGAAAATATGCATTTTTCAAATAAAAAAAATTTATGAAAGTTTTTTTTGTTTTTTTACATTTGCCAAGTTTTGCAAATTACAATTTTTCATAATAAAGGAACATGAAATTGTAAAATCTAAGTTCATAGTAACCGGCTCGATAAAGTTTCGGCATATAATCCGCAAATATTAAGTCTCTCGGTAGTTTCATACTGAAACGATAGTTTTATTAAGGTGGGATTTGCTGCCAAAAGTGAAGCTGAGATAAATGCACTTGAAGTTTCAAGATGACGTTTTAAAATTTTCTTTTTGCGTCTTAAATGTCAGAAATTCTTTCCAGCAGTGTAGGTGATGTCTTCCTCAAACTTCTTCTGATATACTGACATTGCTTTCAGCTATTTTCACTTGTGGATGACGAGTGCTACGCAGTGCAGCACACCTCACCAACATATAAAGAATAATTATTTTTGACATTGTTTGTCAGTGCACATTGACAAGACTTTGTGAGAGTGTTCCTTGTTATCCATACATGCCAAAACTCTGCAGTTCTGAATATGCATTTTTTGGAAAAAGGTGCAATTCAAGGTAGTGTCCCCCCTTAAAGACAAATCTGTTTTCTTGTTTTTTTCCAGATTTTATTTAGAAGAATATTTGCATATAGCAAGCGGATCTATGAATCCCCTTGATTAGGATAGCTGTGACAAATCTATTGTTTACAAGCCACAGTTCAAAAATGTAGTTATATTAAAATTAACTGGACTTTGAAAGGGACAAGTGGAAGGTTAGAAACAACCTTCACGAGTTCAGTTAAATTTTCGTTTAAGCACGGTACTAGGTAGTGAAAGAATTGTAGAAACCATTTAATATTCGATTTATGCCTAGTTGTTGCACTACTACTCTAATCACCTCTAAGATGATAATTTTTTCTTAAACTTACGGTGAGGCTTGACAATTTGACCATCAGCTTGGCACCACATTGCTACACCCTTCAGATACACAAAGAGCGATTCAAGTCTCTGAAGGCTTACCACTAAGCGGCCGAACCAACCTGTGGCTTTCACTCTGCTGTCAGCTTAGAGGTCAACATGGTACAGTACTGCTCTCGTATCTCTCTTCACTGATTTCAGGCCGACACTTCCCATATAGTTAGCAAAAGCATGCTATCAGTCCATAAACCGGCCCTATCAACAAGCGTGCCACACTGACCTTGATGTTAAGGAACTCGGTGAAATCTGTGGTTTTCTTCTTGCAACAGGACCAGCTCTTGTAGGCATCGTGGAAGACCGGTTTCCCCGGATGATGCGTGCAGGCGTCTTTAGGAGGAACAATAGGGCAAGAGCATATGGCTGGTGTCACACTACAGGTCAAGCAAAAGCCACTATAGTCACTGACCGAATAAGAACTGTAGTCTTTTAAACATACAGCCACCAGCACACTCTTCATGTCTTGCACTGTTCTTTGGCTGCGTGCATGTGCTCGAGATGCACAAGACACTGAAGCGTGGTCGAAGTTAGGAAGCTTGTGCTTCATAACTTTCAATTTTGTGCCAGGCAATTTAATATGGTGTCAGGAGACTACCCAATAAATATTTTGCGGCAGAGTCACATATGTTTTTAATATTGCCAAAAAATTCAACTGCTTAAAACCGAAACACAAGCACGGAAGATCAAGGTCAAACATTACTAAATCGGCTCAGGTGACAAGCTCTGTATTAGCCGCGCTTGGGAAAGCCAGCCCCCTCCGTTCGTGGGATTGTGGTGGCACTGTCGTCGCAGCCCGCCTAATCTGCAAGGCCGGCCAAGCTCCGGGCAAGCTCAGTACGCTGGCTTTTCATTGCGGAATCAGGCAGTCGGCTGCACGTCGGCGGCCTTGAGCAATTCTTTTAAGAAATAGACTTTGCAAGTAAATTCTGCTGCAGCCACATGACTGTAAATACGCACGTTCCCGATTTCTTCTATTTTAATACGGTACAATTTAACGGATAGGAGTGTACGTGCCTAGCTTTGGTTCGAGCTTCCGAGTTTGATTTTCTGCTTGTGTATTATTAAAGTAAAACGGGATTTACGTCATAGATGACGTCACTTATATTCATCTATGACCAGCATGCACAATCAGGAGCTTGCATGCGCTGTCAGAACCATATCCAGTTCTCGATAAACGCTCCCACATATTTGTCACGGGAAAACTAACAAAATATGTTTTCTACCTTTTATTTATTCAAGCGGGGCCCTTAGGGTATTCAAAATAAAAAAAATTAATTAATTTGTTGCTACAACAAATCTTTGGCAAGTCTAAAATTTTAGATGAATATTGTGCAACATTTATTTCCTTTTTCCATGAAAAAATCGTGACTCGAATGCAAAATACCAAGGATGAAAATACATGTAGTTGGCAATCAGCCTGGCTTTCTTGTTTGCTACGGCAACCTTCTAACTTTCGATTGGTGTCTCTCGCGTAGAAGTGCATTTGCATTACAGCAAAGGAGGGCCATGCGTGCAATTTCAAGCTTGCCAGGTGTATTCCCTCGCACTGGCACCAGTCATGACATCTTTTTCTGCCCTTTCTAAAGATAGCAAGAGTGCGCGGGCATAGCTTTGATAGGTGCTGAAGATGCGCAAGGGTGGAGATTCCGAAAACTCCTTTTGTGACGTCATGCAGGAGGGCCTTCAGTGGTACTTTTGAAAAAGAATTTCTGCAGCTTCCATGGACCAAATTATAAATAATTTCAATATTCGAGATCTTGAAGGTCAAATGAAAGTTATTTAAGCGAGTTTCCTCAAATACAAAACACTTTCAGCTTCCCTTTAAGCACAACTGTAACGTTAAGAGTAGAGGTAACATAAAGCGAATTTAAATTAATGCGCTTATTTAAACACGTCAAGAAGCATGTTGCTGTATCAGGCACTGGAGCATGCTTATATGCTTACACAAATGAACTCGTTCCACATAGACAACGAGAGAGTCTCACAATTCATACATTGTTGCCGCAAAGCTATAAGCAGGTACTGTGAAAATAACGGCTCTAATATCTACCGCACGTTCCCCTGTTCAGCTGATCGGAAGTGATGTCTTCAAATTCTTACCCCTTAGTCACAGGTCTCCGAAATGGCACGCAAACACAAGGGACTGAGGTTGTCACACACGTAAAAAACAAACGAGAGGGTAAACTCAGCCGTTTTCACCACCTTAAGACATTCTAGTTGTAGGCCTCGATGTAGCCGAATACAAATACCAACAGCCCCCTTCTTTCAAATGACAAAGACGTCTTCAAATTGAGATTTTTTCCTAAAGCAGGTTTGAATGTATGCAGCAGTTTATGCTTGAACCTCCGTATTTCAGTCCACAAATGACCAAAAACACAACGGTCTATGTGCCGGAAACCACGATAGACACAGCCATTTCTCAGAGTTGCTTGCCCTGGTGCCGAATGTCGAAAACTGCCAAAACTGCAAAGGCCCGGCGGGCGTGAATTTACCTCAAACGTCCCAGGAAATGTTGTCTTAATCCGAACGTTATCCTACTGGCAACAGTCGTTGGTAATACATTTCGTAATCCACACACAAACAATGTGTTTTATGGCATATCCAAGGTAATGAGGCCACTCAGACTGAGCGGGTCGGGCGGGCTGCGACATGAGCTCTGCTGCCTCGGAGCTGGTCAACTTAGCCGATCCAGTAACGTTGGCTAGACCTGACTGTGTTTTTTTTTTTTTTTTTTTTCTGCTTCTTTAACGAGTAAGGCAGACGATGATGATGACGAATTTGCATGCACAGTTTGTTGTGCGATTGTTTTGCACTTATAACCCTTCTGTTCGATGTTGTGCGCTGGAACATCGATTGGCCGGCACCACGAACGACAGTTCCGAAGTAACGGCCCCACATCCGTCGTAATGTAGGTCCGTCGTGTGCCGCCATCGCGTCGTTTAGCCCGCATTGCGTCGTCATACTGAGAATGACGTGGACATGTACTTCCTGTGATCTGTGCAACATCTTTTTCTCAATGTATGCGCAGCTATTTGGGAGGCCAGCAAAATGGGGTTCGTATTATTTTTTATGTTTAATATTGAATGCGTGCCTTAAATGACCCACGACTCTTAATATATTCGGCACACATAGCTTGAACACCACGTGAACATGGAAGGGGGAGTGAGCACAACTAAAACCAGCCAATTCTCGACTGGCTGTTTCCGGGTGGAAGGAAAACAAATTTTGAGCCGCAAATTGTGTTCTGGGTAGGTGGGCTCTTGGTTATGTTCAAATAAAAACCTCGGCGAGCACAAATAGCCTGTCAGTGTCCCTTTAAACTGTAAATAAATACTTTAAAAAGTTAGATCTAGAATGCCCGCAGAGAAGAGACGAAAGGAAAGCGTATATACACCGACCCACAGGCCCAAAAAAATGTCAACAACTTAGAAAAGATTCAAAAGGCTTTACCAGAATGCTGCAGCGATATGTATATCCTGGATGTTTGCCACTGGCACAAAGCCAATTACACAGCCTCTTCCGGAATCACACTGGTGATGACAGTGCTACGCTGAGACAAGTGACCCAGAGAAGTATGAATGAAAGGTCTTCTGCCGTAGCCTAATCTTACCTGCCGTGTTCTTGTTAGGGTCGAATTTCTCCAGGCAACCCGTGTTGTAGCACTGAACAAGATTCTGCGCCATGTCGGGTGTTTTGCAATGCCTGGAAAAGTCACGATCGCGTTGGGACACGCACTTTCCAATTTTAAATCATGTCATTTATAGATACCGATTCCCACTTAACGATTCCTACGATTAACCGCGCTGAGGTGTCGGATATGTCACACAGCTCTGATCGGCTAACCACCTGGCCACATCATTGCAAGCGTGTAAATGTTCGAAGTTTGATGCGAAATGATCAGTTGAAGATCATGACTTCCGAATTCTGTACCGGGGGAGTTGAGCAAATGCTGGAGTTAATTAGGAAACGAAGTGGTGACTTGCGCGCCTGAAAACTTCGTTATTAAAATTACTCATTCAAGAGCATCCGCCAGCATCCGCCTCGATCACTGTATGGTGACTCTAGGTGAAACCATACAACGTTCATGACGTTTCAGAGCCTCGACCTGAACCAATAGCCCTAAAGAGTAAAGACGCTGCACAAATACGTGTTTAAACTGGCCTGCTACTCGCTCACAGTACTACGAGCGTACAGTTTTGAGGTCGGTTTTAACGCCCGGTGAGAACTTTCTAGAAACTCCACAGGCACCGGCATGAGCAAACCCGATCGTTTTCGTTCCCGATTAGAGTAGAGTTGGAATTTATGTGTCAGTATACGTTGCTGTTCTTAAATTGTCTGTACACAGAATTAAAGAGCGTCGTTAATTGCGTTAAGGCAAGCAGCACGACAAGGGAACTCACCGGTTTAGGAGAACCGTCGACCCACGCTTTCTCAGTCCGAAAATAAAATGGCAAAAATGATCGCGCTCGCTGCTCCCCCTGACAAGTCGATTGCGAAATAAATAATGATGATGATGCATGTGGCTTTCCCCGGAGCCTGCGGACAAATCCACATCAATATTTTTAAATATTTTCACACACAAAAAAAAAAAAACTACTTTCACAAAAAATTTTTTTATTACTTTTAGGAAAACAAGAACAAATATTTCCAGGTGTCTTTTGCAGACATCTCCATCAGCCCCGTTGTTTCTCTTCCTTTGTAGACTTCCCAGAAATCAAGTCCAGCACTTGATCAGCACAGGTTGGAATTCTTGTACCAGGGCCAAAAATGGCAGCAGCCCCTGCCTTGTAAAGGAAGTCGTAATCCTGTGGCGGGATGACTCCCCGACTACAATATGAATATCAGGACGATTCAGCGACTTCAGCACCCTCGACAGCTCTGGCACGAGAGTCTTGTGGCCAGCTGCCAAGCTGCTCACCCCCACAACGTGGACGTCAGCATCGATGGCCTGTTGGGCGACTTCTTCGGGAGTCTGGAACAGGGGTCCAATGTCCACATCAAAGCCCATATCAGCAAATCCAGTCGCAATAATCTTGGCACCCCTGTCGTGTCCGTCCTGTCCCATCTTGGCAACAAGGATACGTGGCCTTCGTCCCTCCTGCTCCTGGAATGCGTTTACTCTAGCGATGACCGCCGTGATCTCGGCGTCCTCTTCTCCAAATGTAGACTTGTATGCACCAGACACCATCCTGTCAGAGGCGACATGGCGACCAAACACCTTCTCCATGGCCATGGAGATCTCGCCAACTGTGGCTCTCACTCTTGCTGCTTCAACAGCCAAGCCCAGAAGGTTCCCAGTTCCAGAGCTGGCCGCTTCTGTGATGGCATTCAGGGCAGCCTCTGCTTTTGCGTTGTCTCGCGACTCACGAATAGCTTTAATCTTTGCTATCTGAGAATCCCTGACCATGGTGTTGTCCACCGTCAAGACCTCAATAGGGTCCTCTTTCTCCAGGCGATACTTATTTACGCCGACAATGACCTCCTTGCCATTGTCAATCAGGGCCTGCTTTTTTGCCGCACACTCCTCGATCCGCAATTTTGGCATGCCAGTCGAGACTGCTTTTGCCATGCCGCCCATCTCTTCAACCTCCTTGATAATCTTAAGAGCTTCATGATAGACCTGCTCTGTCAAGGCCTCCATCAGGTAGGAACCACCCCAGGGGTCAATGACATGGGTGATGCCGCTCTCCTCCTGAAGGATGATCTGAGTATTTCTTGCAATCCTGGCACTGAACTTGGAGGGCAGTGCGAGAGCCTCATCAAATGCGTTGGTGTGGAGCGACTGCGTGCCACCGAAGACAGACGCCATGGCTTCCACGGTTGTCCGTACAATGTTGTTGTAAGGGTCTTGCTCGGTGAGCGACCATCCGGACGTCTGGGAGTGTGTGCGGAGCTTGAGCGAGTTCTCGTTCTTGGGATTGAAGTTTTCTTTGATCAAGCGGGCCCAGAGTCGTCGGGCGGCCCGCATCTTCGCAATCTCCATGTAGAAGTTCATGCCGATACCCCAGAAGAAAGACAGGCGGGGCGCAAAGTCGTCTATCGTCATGCCCGATCTCAGTCCCGTTCGGCAGTACTCGAGTCCATCTGCAATTGTGAAAGCTAGTTCGAGGACGTTGTTGGCTCCCGCCTCCTGCAAGTGGTATCCCGAGATGGATATTGAGTTGTACTTGGGCATGTTCTTCGAGACGAACGAAAATATGTCGCCGATAATCCTCATCGAGGGTTCTGGTGGGTAGATGTACGTGTTTCTGACCATGAACTCCTTAAGAATGTCATTCTGGATGGTCCCGGAAAGCTGTTCCACCTTGACTCCCTGCTCCTCACCGGCAACGATGAACATAGCCAGAACAGGAATGACAGCTCCGTTCATCGTCATAGAGACGGAGATCTTATCCAATGGTATGCCATCGAAGAGCGCCTTCATATCTTCGACAGAGTCGACGGCCACGCCTGCCATGCCGACGTCTCCCTTGACCCTCGGGTTGTCCGAGTCGTAGCCGCAGTGGGTCGCCAGGTCGAACGCCACCGAGAGTCCTTGCACGCCGGCCTTGATGTTGTCTTTGTAGAACCTGTTGCTCTCTTCTACCGTACTGAACCCGGCATACTGACGAATGGTCCACGGTCGTCCGGCGTACATGGTCGGGTATGGGCCCCTCGTGAACGGGAACATGCCGGGAAAATCTTCGGGCAGACCCTTGATGTCCTCGCTCGTGTACAGCGGTTTGATGGTGATCCCCTCAGCCGTGTCCCATTTTAGGGACGCGGGGGTTTCCCTTGAGTTGCTTTGTGGCATGCTTTGTCCATTCCTCCGGAAACTTCAAGTCGGACGTGTGTTCTTGACGAGCCAGCTGATGCGCTGGCAGATAGGTGCACCGGTGGAGCACCCGCCACGCTTTCGATGACTTCAGCATGATCGGCGCTGCCTCGTTCTACGAGCCGGCACGCAAATTGACAGTCATGCGGCAAATTAATTCCGGCGGCCAACGATGAATGACGAAAAACGTCAGCTCACGACCCTGGCCAGCAACCGTGCCACTTGTGTTTACTTGTTACGTTGTTACGCCTCGATGTTCTTCCAGGCGGCGCAGGCGGCGTTTTGCGCTTCGCCGGAAATCGGGCAAGCACGCAGCGCTGGCAGCGCTTCCGCTGGGGGAACTACACCTACAAAATCGAAAAAGGCTGATGACAAGACGACTGGAATGGGTTCGTTAATTTTATTTGTTCCGCGGTACTCGTAAACGCGATAGTGTATTTGCCGGCCCGAAACGTAGCCGAGCATACGAGCGGGCGTCTGCTCGCAATGAAAGCTGGCTAATGTTCTAACGGTGTCGGTCGAACTGCGCGTTCCACCCATCGGCTGCATCGGCCGCGGCGGCTGGATCTTGGCACGATCGGTCGCGCGAGTGCTGGAAAACGCAGGTTTTTCAATCACTTTGACAGCTATCGCGCGCCAGCAGCGCATTCGACAGCTCTCGGTCACCACGCTCGCTTACCTACCGAATAAACGAACGTACCGTCGTTGGCGTGCGGCACCCCAAGTTCTGCTACGATTTCGAATTCATACGGGATCGTGGTGTGTCTGTTTTGCTTTCATTTCTTGTTTGTGTCCCAGATTCGATATGTTTGTTTCCTGATGTTTTATTTTTAATTTTTTTTTTGCGTTTTTCGTGGGCGCTGTTACAGGGCACGCTAGAGGAAGGGTCGACATGAAATTGTGCCATCTCTGAATCGATAGAGGTTAGGGGACGGAGCCACCGCCTGTCCCGCGACTTCACGGCGACCGCGTGTGTTGACTCCTCGCAACGCTCTCAGCAGCGACCAGCACTCCCGCGCGCCACATATTTCGTGCTGGGGAACGTCGCAAGTCGTCGACAATTTCGTCGGGTATGTCCGTCAGCGCGCCGCTTTCTAACCTTATCAGTGTCGGATATGTAACTTGGGTTCCGAGTCCGGGCGCACAAATATGTCGAGCGACGTATCCGACAGGAAGTTCCTCCGCTGAGCTCACGAGCAGTGTCAGTGTTTTCCCGAGCCCCTGGGGGTGTGTCGTCCAAGACTCGGGCCCTCCGAGGTGATCAACGCGAGTTTAATAGCGTCAACGCGGTTGGCTCGCTTTGAGCCCATATGGACGAATTGGTGAACTTCAAACCGTCTCGATACTTGACTTTGGCCTTTTATTTATTTATTTTTTCTTATATTTTGCGCGAACTTGAGTATGCTACTACATCTACCAGGGTTAGTTCTTCGTTTCGTCGTACGGAAAATAAACGTTTATAAACTGCCTACTTCAAAATATTCCTCTGGGCGTTGACATTCAGGCTTTGAGCGCCTGTATGACTATGACCAGGAACCATCCTCAGTCATTGTGCGGTTAGAATTTTACATCACGGTTCATGTAGGCGGCCTAGAGTTTTACGGGATGGGAACAAAACCGCATCAAGTTGTTGACTTTCACATGAAGTAGTCTGCCAGCTAAGTTTGAGAGTTATGATACCTGCAGTGTTGGGTTTCACATGTATGCTGATGCTACTGACAACTATTAAAAAAGAAACGCAGAAAAAGTTTTGTTAAAACAAAAACGAACAAACAAAATTTCAATTTTACATATACGGCAAATTTTGTTGTGAAAAACAACGGTGCTCTGCATTTCTCTTCGACGAGTGTGCTTACTGCTTTCCAAACCAGCAAATCTTTGTTGCAATCACTTCTAATCTCACAATTGGGTGTGCTCGCAGTGAGCACCTCTTTTTAGTACTCTGTTAAGAGGAGGACTAAATTAGGGAGGTCTCTAGGAATCTTTGTTTTATCGACAGTGGTTGCACATATGTTGTGTTACGCTGAAAGCTCAGGGCCCTGCATAACCTTCCTATGCTTACTTTGGTACTGGTATAAGTTCTCAGGGTCTATATACTTTTTGCATGTAGCACTCCTTGTCTGTTTCTTGCTATTTGAGCAGGTTTGCACAACCCTCTTTCAAAGCATGTACTCTGAAGCAAAGTTGATATTGACATGTCCATTTTCCTTAGCCTTTGTATTGTGTTGGAACATGTTCATGGTGTTTTGCCTGCGTGGTTTGAGGCAGCACTGAATGCTGTGCACCCTCAAAAATTTTTTTGGGCAGCAATTTTTATTGTTTTTGTGGTTCACCAAGTAACTGGAGAGCACCGACTAGGTGATAGTTGGAGATCAGGTTCTGAACCTCAGTGATGCGCTCCTAGACAATACAAATATTTTTTGGAAATATAAAAAAATGATTTAGTAATGTAAAAAGTTGGGAAGAATAATGCATATTTTTCAATCTACTTAATCATGACGAATCAGGCAATATATCTTACACAGTATTTGTAAATGTTTCTCTGTTATGAGAGAAGGCTCATTTCACACTCCTAACAGCTGTTCAGGACATCAAGGGCCCTTTGCCCTTATATAAAAAATTTACCTTGGCATTATCACCCTTCTTTGACAATTGGGTCTGCATTGCCTGCAGGTGGTCACCACAGACTGACAGAAACAGTTGTTCTTCATAATTTATTATTCCTTTGTTCAAGCCAGTTTGTCAACCTGACCTTTTTATTTGCCGACATGCTAGATTATTTCTTTTCATTTTATTACCTTGGGGGGGGGGGGAGGGGAGGGGAGGAGGGGAGGGGGGGGAGGGGAGGGGAAGGAAAGAAGAAAAAGAAAGACAGGACATCAAAATCACTTTTCTTATAATAAAAGGGAGAGAAAAAGATAATGAGAACAAGAACAAAAAAAAAGGCATAATTATACAGACTTTATTCAAACAACTCAACAACGCCCCGTATAAAGAAAGAAAAAAAAAAGTTGTGGTCATTTGTTGCCACGAAGCTTGAGGGCAGACTGTTCTAATCAGAAATGCATGGGGCGAAGAACGGACGGTCAAGGAGGAGGGGGAGTAAGTGTTTGTAGGCGTTACTTCTAGAAAAATGTGGGCTAAACTTTACAAGGATGATTGAGCCGAGAGGAAATATCACCATAGTATGAGGCATTGCTAAGCATCTGCTTATCTTTCTCAGCCAAGGTGATTGTTGGGGTTGTGACACATACAAGGATTGACATTCACCGATGCAATGGGCCGTCCGTCTGCCTTTGCCGCACGACACCTCGAACAACCTGTTTGTGCATAACAATCGGAGGCTGAAGGATGGTCTGACCTGCATTGTGCTCCTGCTTGTTTGCATACCAGGAGACGTGAACCCCAACTTCTAGAATTTATGCTAGAGCTCTAGCGTGTATTAGTATGGCGACTCCAACACTACTTTCTGGTATGCTGTCTTACGGGGGTTATATAGTCTTGCTTCGTGGTTGTTCGCGTGCTGGGCATGAGATGACTTTAATTGTGGTTGACATGTTTGCAACATTTGCTTCCCTGTGAGGTAGAGTAACACTACTAAAACATGAAGTTGAATCATTTTGTTCTTAGCCCGAGACTGAGGCAGGAAAAGAGGAAAGTTTCAAAGTAAAGACGTGTCCTCGACTGTTCATTTTTCTTCTACTTTGAAACTTTCCTCTTTTCCTGCCTCAGTCTCGGGAGAAGAACAAAATGGTTAACATCCACCAGCTCGCCTGCGCACTCACTGCATTATCAATGAAGTTGAATGTGAGCTCAAGACAGTATTTTTCGGACAAGTGTACAAAGTGTGCTCCAACCCATGGAGACGTGGGCAAGATTTTCCGAGCACTCGAAATAACTTTCCGCGGTCTGAAGATTGGGTTGGATGTTTGTGTTTGATTGTGACTGACTTTGTTACGACTGCCGCTTATGACTGCTTTCAACGAGATGGTTGCCATGGCAGTCGAGGTCCGT
This sequence comes from Ixodes ricinus, assembly GCA_037355805.1. Classification (NCBI taxonomy): domain Eukaryota; kingdom Metazoa; phylum Arthropoda; class Arachnida; order Ixodida; family Ixodidae; genus Ixodes; species Ixodes ricinus. The sequence continues at coordinate 92,128 of JAZHYW010022580.1, forward strand.
GCAACACAATATGGTGTAATGCAAGGAGTCTCAACAGTCAGAGGGAAATGTCTGAACCGTTGAATAGGTGCTTAATATTAGTGGGTATATTCCCGTGTTACAGTGATTGTGACTGTTGGCTCTACTCAGAGAATCGAGTCAACTAAAACAGTTGCCTATATTTTTACTTTTGTTTTTAAATCATGAACCTGAATGTATTTTACAAGAAAAAAACATCTTACAAAATATTCCTTCTTTGCATTTAAACTGATCAAAAGAAGGAGTGGGCCCAGATTAAAGAAGATCTTGCAGTGGAGTTTTAAACCCAGTTCACGCCTATTGATCATTTTGAGAATCCCAAAATACGGGGTCGAGAGTTGTTGGTATGCCTTTCATGAGACGGAGGTGTGGACAGTGGCTGAGCATTCAGCAGACTGTGCACTTTTGATAGCTCAGTACATCAGCACAAGCTGGAGCTTTTTGGTGCTCACAATATCTTGGTAAAGGTGCAAAATAACTTCACAAGGGTGCAAAATAACTCTAAGGGTGTAAAGTAACACTAAGGGTGCAACATAACAGTATAAGGGTGCAAAACTACTGCTTAAAGATATAAAATAATTTTGTAAGGGTACAAATTAACTTTATTAGGTGTTAAAAAGCTCTGTAAAGGTGTAATACAGCTCTGTAAGAATGTGAAATGACTCTATAAGGGTGAAAAATAACTTTGTTAGGATGCAAAGTAACTTCATAAGGGTGCAAAACAGCTCTCTAAAGGTGGGAAATAGCTCAGCAAGGGTGTGAAATCACTTTGTAGGGGTGCAAAATAACTTCCTAAAGGTGCAAACTAATTTTATAAGGTGTAAATAAATTCACAAGGGTGCAAAATAACTCCATAAGGGTGCCTCTTGTCCGTCGCCACAGAGGCCCTGAACCGGAGGCGCGCACGGGTGGCCTACAGCTACCAGCCCCAGAACGAGGATGAACTCCACCTGGAAGTGTCCGACCTGATTGAGGTCCTGGAGGAGGTGGAGGAGGGCTGGTGGAAGGGGGTGCTCAGGGGCCGCGTGGGTGTCTTCCCCTCAAACTTCGTGGTGCTGGACGACGCGGCGCCGCCGGCCCCGTCCCCCGGGGGGCACGGGGGGACGCTGGGCCGGAAGCGCCAACCCCTCCACGGGCGTCGTGTCGGAGTTCAACGCAGACAAGCCGGACCCTTCAATGGACGTCACTGGTGCGTTCTTCCTGGCCGCTCTCTCCCGGCGCCCTAAGGGATCTCTCTTGCGAGGTACTGGAGCAGCAGCACTGGACTGCCCTAGAACCGAGGCCACCTCTCGTTATTTCTAACGCCAAGTCGAGACGTGTTTTTAACGTATCCTGTCTGTCTTCTTAAAGGCTGACCAACAAGCAGAAAGGGGGAACTCAATTCCTCCTTACCGCTTGAGAAAGAGGGAGTCCCTCCTCTTTTCTGCAGTTGGTAGCTCAGAGACCTGCTCATGTGGGGAGAGAAGGGGAGAAGACGAAATGGGGAGAAAGAAAGTGGGAACTGGTTTTCTGCCCGGCAGAAGACGATTCTGCAGGTTGGCCTTTAAGGCCGGTTCACATGTGCATCTCAGCGCCGAGATAATGCGAAATCAGCACCACGTCAGTGCTACTGTCAGCGCTGGCTTGGCGCTGAGTTTGCATTGCATTGTATGTGTAAGCAACAAAAGGCGCTGAGCTGCTTTTCTGAACAGGCCTTTAGAGGTGCGTCGGTCGCACGCAGTCAGTTTTCTTAGAGCAGTAGAGGTACATTGGGTGTATCTGGTTAGTTCACATTGAGGTGCCATGCCTAACATATCCTTTTGCCATACCTAACCTGTCCATAGTGACCGGTGAGAAGTATGCATGAACCGTATTTTTCAGGCTATAGTCCGCAGACTAGACATGCTTAAAATTTTAAATTTTGCCCCATGCGGACTATACAAGCATTTGTTTATTTCTAGATCGTTCACTGTGACAAGATGTGAGGGATTTTTTTGGATAACGGAGTATATTAATGTTCATTTATGTGTGATGCAAGCTTATTTGTGAGCTAATACAGCAGGCCTTGGCAAGGTATGCTGTGTATGCTAATTTTTATCGGACTAGGCACTAAGTGCGGACTATGCACGGCGTGCGGACTATGCTCCAGGTGCCAACTATCTAAGCAAAAACTTTTTTTTTGCCTAAATTGGTTTTTACAGGCTATACACCGGATGTGTAATTCGCGTCTCCAGCTCGTTGCTCGCCCTCCCGCGGCAAAAACGGGGAGCGCTCTAGTGAGGGTCCCCCAATTCTCCTGCTCAGCGGTTTGGCGAAACTGCTCGCGATCATGGCTCGCGAAATGTCATTTCCGAATGCAAACAACACTCTTCACTGTCCCAATGTAGTTTTGCCGCCAGTATGGCATTGTACCTTAGTTTTCGTATTGCGTATAGAAGCAAGCGCTGTGTGTTTCTGTTAAGAGTGCTCCACGCTGCTCATGCACGTCATCGCCATGCTCCAATTCAAGACTGCTATTTTGTGCACGTGCAGTGTGGAACATGCAACGCTCACGCAAACACACAGTGCTTGTGTTCGCTCGTATGCGCAATACTAAAACGCACTACTGTTTCGCTGGTTTCCAACGCCAATGAAACATACCGCAGTGAGCAGACGTGTAAGCAGGTAGGCGTTCCTTCGAACTGGAAAGGCTGAGATTGGCAAGACGACGGCGGCAAATATCAAAGAAACCACGTACTAAAAATATTTGTAACAAAAAAAAAAAAAAAAAGCAAAATCTTTTTTTTGGGGGGGGGGGCATTTGGTTTGTATACTTTACAGACAGTAAAGGGAAACTGAAGCGGTTTTGTATTTGAGGAAAAACACTTTAGTCGTCTTCGGTTGACCTCCAGGACCACGAATATCGAGATTATTTTCCAATTCGATGCTCGGAGGCTGCAGAAATTAATTTTCAAGGTACCGCTGATGCCCCTCCTTCCCGGGGCATGACGTCACATTAGGAGTTCTTGGAGTCCCCGCTCTCGCGCATCTATCAATGCTCTGCACGCGCACTCTTAATATTTTCAAAAAGGTAAGAAAGAGACATCACGACTGGTGTCAGTGCGGGGAAATATACCTTGGCAGTTTGCAACTGCATGCGCTGCCCACACGAGCCACACGCGTTTGGCGGTCAAAATATCCTAGTAGTATGACGTCACGACTGGTCGTAGGTTTTTCGTGTGTTCTTGCGTTTAGTTGCATCTTCGGGGAAAACAAACCTGATATTCTGATTCACGGGATAAAAATGCGCCAGAAATCAACTCTTACTCGTTTTTTTCAAGAAGTGTTTCAGCTTCCTTTTAATGTAATTGTATGTGGATTTCTCAGATTAGCAGAATGTTTTCGTTGATTTTAGACTATTTTGTTATTTAAAAATGCTGCAATTGGCACCAGTGATGATAATTTGCACGCTTTTTATTGCCATACTTGTTCACACGTTTCAAATTAAATCATAAGCACTAAATTATATTAGCTTGAGAAACTATGTAGGCCACCAATAAACGCCACAATCACAAAAATTTGCCATTCAACCATAACAGTCTTTCCAGAAAAGTCTTAATTTGTTTGCTTTTTAGCATATGAAAATCTCTGACATTGTTATCAAGGTAGACGTGTTGCTTTAAACGTCAAGGTAGACGTGTTGCTCACGTGTTGCTTTAAAAACACACGCATTTCTGTTGACTCAGATTCTGTCTTTGGGGTTTTGTAGTGAGAACAGTGTTTCTTAATTTACATGTTTTGTGAATATATTTTGAACTTATCAGCTGTGGCGATATTTGATAAAATTTGGACTGAATTATTTTATTCTTGTGCTGGGAATAATATTAAAGTAATTAATCATCTAAATACCCAAAAGCCCATTAAAAGGCCCGCAGTTCATTATTTTACATAATTATCTGAGCTAGAAAAGACAGCAAGAATCCAAAATTAAAACCTATGGACGCTTTCAGGCAGCTGTGCATGGGCGCCGCCATAACCGACCTTCAATTTTTGTTTCCTAATATTTTGTTCGCTTCACTTCGTCATTGCCACAGCAGGACAGGTCGTTGCCACTTTAGGTGCTGCTGTGCCCTTCTCCCAGCATGGGCCTTTGTGGTGGCTCGCCCGGTTCAGTGGCTCGTCCTCTCAATAACACAAGAGAAGGTCGGCCACGGCAACTCAATCTGGCGCGTGTTTAAAGTCTCTATACCAAGAAATTAAATAGAAAATAGAGGTTAGTTTCGGTTTCGCTCCAGAATTAAAGCATGCCTCCTGGCGTAAATATTGCACTAAACACCGTTTTTGTTTTCGGGATAAAGAGGTGACCCAGCTTTCTTGTATAAGCAGGTATAATTTGTGTCGCTCAGTGAAGCCAGCACACTAGACACGCTCAGCAACTGGTATATTGGCACGCATCTCCGACCCCCACTGTAACCGCCATTTGAAAAACAAGTGGCGCCACCTATAGCGAATTGGAGTCGCAAATACCTGAAAAATAGGGTAAATATAATGACTGGCCAATTTGCCTTTTTCTTAAAGCAGTGCAATCATTTTTTTTTCTTTTAAAATGCCGTAATATATTGGAAAAGCACCCACCCCACTTTCACTGAAAATTGGGTTAATCGAGACATTAGCTCTTGTCCGGTCAAATTGGTAAAAACCAAGATGGCGGCCAATAAAAAACTTTGAAGGCAGGGTGAATGGAATCGGAGAAAGCACATTTATTTTCACACAATTTCCCTGTCATTGCCGCTGGTGGTCTTGCAGCCACCGTGACGGGGTAAGCATTGCCGGCGCTTTGGAGGGCGTGGGCACTTAACATATAATTTTCGGAATTCCAAAGTTTGGCAAATGTTTATAGTGGGCGCTTGTATGAAGTGGGTGCTTCCACAATATTTTACGGTACTTGCATTTTGATGCCAGTATCCATTTTGTGACTAGCAACGCTGTGGTGGTGAAGATCGTAGCTTGTCCACCTAAGCTATAGACCATTTGCTGTCTTACCCAAGCATCAAGGAGAATGCAGGGATTGGTGTTCCACGCGCCACACGCGCACGCCTTTCCTGTTTAAAAGATTCGAAGTAAATAACCAAACGAAAGCATTGACGAACGCGCGTGCAAGATGCCATTTGTTTTAGGTATATGCTTTAGAAAATTTACTACTGCTGAGGCCAGCACGTGCGGCGCGTGGAACACCAATCCCTGCATTCTCCTTGATGCTTGGGTAAGACAGCAAATGGTCTATTGAGTCAGCGTGAAGGCGTTTTAATATTGCATTTATCGTCTCGCTGTTAATTTATTTTCTCTCTCTTTCTCTCATCTCGCTCATAATATGTAAAGTAGGGATGCCGCGAACTTTTTTCGAACCGAAGTTTCGATGATCGAATCAAGTGGTTCGAAAGATTTCGAATTTTCGAACTTTCTATATCGTAAAATTCGACGGAAGTCGAATTTCCGAACTTGTTAAACTAAGAAGTTCGACGCTTTTCGAATTGTCGAACTTATTCCGCAAAAAATTCGATTCCTTTCAAACTTTCGAACTTATTACGCTGCAAAATTCGATGCTTGTCGAACTTTCGAACTTGATAGACCAAAAAATTCGATGTTTTTCGAACTTCCGAATTTCTTGCACTAAAAAGTTCGAAGCTTTTCGAACTTTCGAACTTCCTACGCCAAGGAATTTGAGAATTTTCGAACTTTATTTATCGAGAGAATTCGAAAAGTCCGAACTATCGAATCCTGAAAAATCAAAAGTTCGACGAACTTCGAACTTTTAGGGTAAAAGTTCGACGTTCGTCGAACTTCGAAAGACACGGGACGGTTTCATTTGAATTCAAGTAGTGAGGTACATTCGTAATTTGTTTTTCTCTCGAATTTTACATGCGGTGCTGCGTTCCTTACAAAAGACAATGCTGTTTATTACAATGTTCTGGCACGCTCAGTTTTAAAGAAAGAAATTCCCGAAGGAGCGACGGAGGACGACGGGTTTTTGACGATTGTCGTTTGTGCCATATTTCAAGCGGGCTAAAGCCGAAGCTATTTACGGTTGAGATGTTAAACTTTTTAAATGAGTTTCGAAGAAATGTCCAAACAGTTATCTACGGGCAATTACGCTCTAAACTTTGTATTTTGTTTTTCGTCTAAGTTGCTTGAGGTATCGCATTTAAATTAACACCACGGACAGTACAAATAATTGCCATCTGCAGAATACAAAATAATGTATTTATTGTTTTTTCACGCTGAGGAATAAATTAAGTCAGGGGAAGATTTCTAATATTAATCAAATTCAACACGTCATTAATTTTTTTTTTTTTGGCTTTACGTTTTCGGGAAGTGTTTCTTTTAGCCTGTACACATTTGAGTAGGAGAAACTTGTTTCGAAGTTCTGAGCTTTTGAATATGCAAGAATACAACACTTCCGGTGGGATCTTTATAGTTTCTTTCTTTTTTTTTCTCCAGCTTTTTATCCCCGCATTTATTGTTATGTTTATCTTTCTTTTATCAATGGCACGGTTATTGAGGTCGAAAAGACATAGCTTTGAACTTCGGCACCTCTAAGCATTTGACAAGTAGTGCCTTTTGACGACGAGTTTCCGACAATGACCACCTACGGCGTCTACGCGATCTTTTGTGCAGTGAAGAGCGACAGTAGTTATACATACACATAAATAATTTCAGATTAAAATAAGCTCGACCACGCCCTCTTTCCCCGTATTGTTTTCTTTAACAGTCCGAAATATATGAAGGAGGCAAAGGGGGGCTAGAGCACCCCCTCCCCCCGTTTTTCCTCTTCCGACGCCACTTGTATGGTAGAACGCTCCCCGACCTCCAGTTGTGTCGGCTTCTGTACTTTTTGCGGGGCGTTCCCTCCGTCCCGGAAAATAAACAGGACAATTACAAATTTAAATTACTATATGCCAGCGTCACTCAGGTGGCGTTCGATCGGACTACTACCGGCGTGCAAGGGGTGGGGAGGTAGTTTTGCCAGGTCGCTTCAAGGTTTTTCTGAGCCTCAACCTCCTGCCTGCCCCTGGCCGTTTCGAACTGGGCGAGTATCGTAAAACAGTGCGTTCTTGTGATCACTACTGCGCAATGCACGTTAAAGACGCCCCCCCCCTCCCTGGGCTTGTGGTCAAAATTACTGATCTATGGTCACACGCCACTCTGCACCGGCAAATATTCCAGCACATCCGGGACACTCGTCGTCTCATTTAATTGCCTGACCAACTTCGCGGAGTCTAAATATCACACCCTAACTTTTCTAAACCTGATTTCGTGAAAACCAGTGAGTCGTGGAAACATTATTTCAAACTGAAACTGTGAAGGAACATTAAAACCGGACTTCGAACGTTGAAAACTTGGACTTAAAAAAATTCAAAATCTTCGAAGCTTTTTTTTAGTTAGTTTTAAAGGGATACTTCAACAAAATTTGAAATATTCCCGTTGTGTTCAAAAATAGGTTGAATATGATCCACAATATCCGTAAATGACAATCGCCCGTTTGTATTTTGATCCTGGTGGCTGTATTTTTCGTTATAAACGGCCCACTCTGGCAAGCGCTCGGAGAAGGCCCAGCGCAATCGTGACGTAAATCGTCTCAAACGAGCAAAGCTACGGCGAGGCTGACGTCGAGAGGATGGCCTAGTCGGTCCAGCCACCGAAGCGGCTGCTTTTGTACGAATTTTGAGTGACGGGTTAATCTTCTATAATCTTGTAGGGGGACAATAGCGACTTCTGCGACACACAAAAAGGATTCTCGGAAAGAGGGAGTTCCTCCTTCCCCCCTTCTCTCGTCGTGGCCGGAGGCGAGACGATTTCCGTCACTAGCTCTCAAGGTTCCTAGACGAGCATTACAAACGAGGCGTTAGCGACATCCACCAGGTGCTCTTTGCTAATCGTTTAATTCGTTTTAAAATTCCTTTTCGAGACTTTTTTAACAAGATATTGGTATGTTCCATGTGATACTGCTCTTTTGGACACATTTAGACCAAAAAATGAGCGCCGAAATTTCGTTGTAGTATCCCTTTAAAAGAGAATCGAAACTTTCGAACTTTTCGAACTTGATGTAGAAAGAAATTCGAAACCTTCGAATTGTTCGAACTTTATGTCTATAAAAGTTTGATGCGTTTGAATTTTTTGAATTTTATATCCAAAGAATTTCGAGATCTTCGAATTTTTCGAACTTCAGACCCCAAGAAATTAAAAAATTTCGAATATCTAAAATTTTTAAGTTAGGAAAATTTGAAATCTTCGAATTTATCGAACCTTAAGTAAAGGAATATTCGAAATATTCGAACCCGAAATTTTAGACACCGTGGAAGCTTCGAACTTTACGAATTCGAAACTTTATTGTGATCGAAAGTTGCGAATTTTTCGAAGTCAAACCTCGGTCGGTACGAAAATATCGAAATTTTTCGAATGCGAACCTCCGTTCGCTTCGAAAATATCGAAACCTTTCGAAATCGAACCTAGGGTGGTTCGCGACATCCCTAATGTAAAGTGATTTACTGTGGAACTTCTGATCTCCCCTGCAAAGTAAGTCAGGTGGGGTGAAACCTTCTTCATACGTGAGTTGTACAAAAGTCGTGTTGTGTGAACAAACAATTCATTACGCCCAGCCATCCAAGGTATTTAACTGACCAATTACATCCGACGTACCCCTAAAAAAAAATGTACCACATGCGTCCGACAAGAAAATTAACATTCCTTTAGACAGTTGGTATTTTTACCAATCTGGGATGTGTGTAAAAGCTTGATTCCATGAAGTGAAAAAAGCGATCAATTTGGCCTTGCAGGGTTTGTTTTAAAACTATGCCTGTTGTGCCGCACGCGAAGCGAACATGTTGCCGGACGAACCACTGCTAATTTTTTAACATACAACATTTATCTTCTTTTTCGCAATCTTTGATAGCCTTCATTTCCAGTGTCCCTTCTGCATCATAGCTGAGGAAAAAAAGGCCACAAGTAGTACTGACTTTGGTTTTGGAACTGCTAACTCTGATGGTGAAAGCACCCGACCCCTAACTTCGCAGCTCTGTGAAATCATAAGAACTCCTGCATGGTGCTTTTTGCCATTTGCATACTGAGTGTCTCTAGCTTTGGCATAGTGAATGACAAAATAAAAACTCTGTGATAACCCATACCAAAAAGCATTAACGAAAACATTCAGTATGGCACAGAACACCGTTGTATGGGCCCTTCAAGAGGAATCCAGGTAGTGTCTTGTTCCGCTTATGGATTTACTTTATTTCCTTTTTTGTAGTGTGTTTTTTGTGGTTTGTATTTTCACAGAGGGAAGAATCAGATTTGCAGACATTGTTTAAAAATATCTAAAAATGTGGGCACGGTGTACTACATAATTTTTGTGTGGATTGTGGTTATCGAGCATGGCACGTCGTTGCAAGTGGGCAGCTCTTTTTTTAAAGTTTGAAGTGCTAGCAGGTGTCAGCTAGCTACAACCGAAAATGCAGTCCCATGTGGTAGCATTTTGTTTCACGAACAAACAACGCAATTAAGCTCATTTCTCATAAACATAAAGCACACTTAGCGGGCTGAAAATGTACAGCTGGCACACCGAGTCACCCGCTACAGAAGGACGACTCGTGGCTTTACTCCTTTCGTTACACTAGTATATAACAATTATATAAAACCAACTTGGTGTCACCAACATTTCGCCTATGCCTTGCAAAACTACAGTGCAAAGAGTTCCACAGTCCCCTTTTATCAGCTCCTCCCATTTAATGGCTATAAGTGAAAACATAAAAAAAATGGTAATACTTTTGTACCCACTGGGGAACATTTGTTTGTTTTACAAAGGCTCCCAATAATTATATAAGGGGGATCGGTGGCAGGGTGGACTAGCGCACACCAGCTCGAAGCACGTGGAGCAAAAGCTTGCACTACAGAAGCCAGAGATCCTGGGTTCAATCCCCACCCCTGCCCGTTTCGATCTGGATGAGCATCGTACCGGCTTGCGGTCGTGTATCACTACTGCGTGGTGCACGTTAAAGACCCCCAAGCTAGCGGTTGTACTGCACTGGCTAAATTGCTCATCTATAGCTGAGAGACAAGTTGCCCGTTGAGGCAGACTAGGTTCAGGCTGTATAAAAATACACACACCCCAACTCCCAATAATCATGAATATAAACTTGCCTCTACAATTCCAGTAAGGGCATGAAGGGCCGAGACAAATATGAAAATGGTTTTTGCGGCCATGCATTACACATGCGCATGTCTCGGGAAATTGAGCGCCGCTCTCTTATCAATCAAAGACATTAGTTAAACAGTTTTTGTCGTGAATTTACCGTTTACATTCCTGAGGGAATGGAATAGAAAGAGCTGTGGATTGTCTAGGATCAACAGTTCTAGCTTGATTTGGCTCCCGTTACTAGCAGTCACCCAATGTTGCCCACAAATGCCGTCCATTTTACAGCTTCCTATTTGATCTTGATTTTTGTGCAAGGATGGTACTCTTCATTCTTAATTGATTGAGCTAATTTCTCTTCTCTTGGCAAAAGTAGGAGCACCAAGTTGGGCAGGAATGGACTAGTCGGCGAACGGGGTGTTTGCCTCCACAAAATATGTCTTTTATTTCTCCAGGAGACCACTTGTCGACATCTGCAGTGGAGATCAAGCCCAAGCCTGTGGTGAAAGGGATCGGCTTTGGCAACATCTTCCCCGAAAGCCGCATCAAGGCCAAGCAACAGGGGAGCGAGCCACCCAACGACAAGCGCGTAAGCAGACAGCTGAAGGGTCCTCTTGGTCGATTTCGAGGGCTCTTTCTGACGAGACTTACCATATTTGCTCTAGTCTGATGTTGACCTTTTTCTGTTCAAGGGCCAAATGCATATTTCTGCTTTTCCATAAAGTCAGTCACTGCCATTTACAGATGGAACCCAGTGATGATGAGGCATGTATGATGTTTGAACCAAAAAATTCTACCTGCTTTGGCATTCTGAGCATGAGGGAAGCATGCTCATTGCCCCAGTGCAGACTGAAGCTTTTAGGTCCAATCATTACTTGTGCCTCATTCCGTTAAAGGCAGCGATCGACTCTTGTCCTCCTCTATGGGGGAACATATGTGCAGACCTTATTCGTAGGAAGTTCATGCCATATTAATAATCAGATTTGTTTGTGTGTGTGTGTACCCAATGCAACCGGTAGATTTTCACCTTGATGCAGAAACAAAGTACCGTAAAATCCCTGAAGGGTGCCCACCCAAAATGAAGAGATAAATTGTGAAAAACATGAGGGGCTATCTTTGAAGATGAGACAGCGAAACTTCATAAAAAGATCGATGATAAATGCAGGGCCTCTTGCTACAAACCACGTGACAAGGGAACCGATACCACAGAGTGCGGACATGGCAAATCCGCATTTCACAACGTGATAAACACGCAGGAATTCGCTACAAACTCCTGTGTCATGGGATAGGGTACCGCAGACTGTGGATGCAGCATACCGTATTACACGAATGTAACGCGACCACGATTGTAACGTGAGAGGTGACTTTTCACAGCGCCAAGAAAAAAGAACACGAATGTAACGCGAGTAAAGTGAGGGAAAAGAGTACCTTTATTTGTTGCACATAGTGACCAACACCTGCCAGTTTCTAAAAATAAAATGAGTTTTACTCACTCGTCGCTTTCGCCATCGGTGATCAAGTGTTTTCCACGGATAGTCTATTCTGTCACATCTAGCCGTCAAGCCACGGCAGAGTTTCCGATTTCCTCAGCCATCAGAATTGCACTTCTTTTAAAGCGGGCATCGTACTGAGCTCGTCGCGTTGCCATTTGCTCGAGTCCAAAGTCGCGAAAGCACAAAATAGCAGCCCGAGACACACGGGCAAAATGAATCGCAAACACGTCGCAAACAAGATTAGGATTGGATCGGATTGGATTGGATTGGATGTTTCCAACGCTTATATGTTGCCAGCACAAGATTGAAAGATCGCGAGATTTGTCGTAGCCATTTTGAAGTGCTTGTGCCGCTACACCGCCAAGGCAAATGTTGAGGTGTTTCGATTATAACGTGAACCCCCAAATTAGGTGAGAGAAATTTGAAAAAACCTCTTGTTACATTCGAGTAAATAAGGTATTTGTGTTTCATGGTTCGATAAACACGCGGCGATCGGCTACAAACTTGCGTGCCACGAGAACTGATATCGCACTCACAGATCGCAAACAAAGACAGCGAGAACTCGCTATGAACACTCATGTAACGGGAACCGATATTACGTGCGCAGATCGCGGACAAATACGCAGGAACCCGCTATGAACTCGCTTGTCACACGTACTTGTACCGCAGATCATGCAGTCGATGCGATTTCCATCGGACATTGCGTGATGTCAGACGGAATTTTGGAAGGGTGGGCGTTGTTTCGGAATTTTTATGTTCTGGATATTTAGCCAGAGAAACGGGATGGGCGACCTCTCGGGGAGAGCACCTTTACGGGATTTTACAGTAGGTGAAAAACTGAATGACTCAAAAGTGGAAAAAAACATTTAAAGGAATTTACAAAAAACTACAGACTTACAAATTACAGGTGGGCAACCAGCCCTCCCATCTGTTTCTAGGGAACCAAATAGTTGCTGACTATGTCATACTTGCTTTGACAAAACAGTTGATTAGTGACTGCAGGGGTATGAACTATGCACAAAACATGTATTTTTCTTGGGGTAACAGACAGTGGCGGTCCTAAGGGGGGGGGGCGCAAGGGGCGACCGCCCCCCCAAATCGATCGCTTTTTATATTTTTTTTATTTTACAGCCAATATTTTTTTTATTTTACAGCGTATATTGCGAGCAAAGGGTTACATGTTGCGCATTTCCGACTTGCAAACAGTGGGACTAATAAAAAAAAAATCTTTATTCACAAAAAAGTGTGATGTCTCTTTTTTTGTTATTTAAGCAGCGATTTCGCCCCCCTAAAACCAATGTCTGGGACCGCCACTGGTAACAGAAGGGAATGTGGGAATTTACATCACATAAAAGCAAAATATTATCTTTCACTTCATTTACTATATTGTAAAAAAAAAAAAAAGACTAAACTACACTTTGTTTTATTGCATAAGAGCTTTAGTGAAACTTTATAAGGAGAAATTGATAGTCAAGTCAAAATTGGCATTGAAAATAGCAATCATAACATGTATTTAAGCCTTTTTTTTTTTTGGACGTTTTCGATTGCCATAATTTGCCTTTCTAATAATGAATTCTTAGCTCAGTGACGCAAGTGCTGCGCCATTTGCTCCCAATTGCACCACGAACGAAAGGGTGCTACATCTTGCGCCAAAATGCCAATTTTGCCAAGAATTGCGCCACACCTGTGCCAAGTGGGTTTCAGCAAAGAAAAAAATAAAGATGTTGAATTATTGACCTCTGCACCGAGTAAAGCAAAGTGATTAGTTATTGTACGTAGTTTGAATTGTAAGATGAAAATTTCAGGAGTCTACTTATTTCTGAGAACCGATGAAAGAGAGTAAAGACGTACGGACTCTGTTGAGGGTTCCCCAAGCTGACACATTTTCATGTGGCTTGAAAAATGGTGCCAGGCGCGCCATAAAAAACTAAAATGGGGCTGCATCCATCCGGGCGTAATCTGAGCTAGATGCAGATCTCACTCTTTTCTCCATCTTTCAGGGTACCGTACCCCTGAAGAAGCCCGCTCCTCCAGTGCCGTCAGACGCTTCTTCAGAGGCTCCAAAATTGCCACCTAAACCTGGTATGTGCTCTTGGGGAACGTTCGGGCATTTGTGTGTGTGCCCTGTTTACAGGTGGTGCATGGCACCATTTATTTTCTCGTCTATAGTGAAGTAGGAATGAGAAACTACTGGCATTTCTCAGATTTATGAAGCGTGGAATTAACCCCTCTAGGTTATGATGCTCAGATCGCTTTCGTAGCATATCTGCGACATTTGGAGAGGCACTATACTACTATTAGACGAGTACTTGTGCATCTGAAGCACTTTTTTGAGTTTGGTGCATTTTTTTTTTTAGTGCAGCTACGGAAAAAGCCTCCACTGGATGCTTTCTCTTTCACGCTCCTTTGATCTTTTGTAGGCAATCAGCATGCCCTGCATAGGCCTCAGCCTTTTGATTGCCTCAGGCTCTCGGCCTTACGGAAGTTTGAGCCAGTGAAAACCTTTAAACCTTTAAATTATTAATATGGCTTTTTAGAGATTGTTAGGTTGGAAAAACAGTTTTATATTTAGGGTGTATGCATTAAGAATTAGTAATTATAAGAATGAATTTTAGTTGACTATTAATGTCACGCGAAAGAAATGAAACTACCGAAAAAGCAGAAAAAATGCATGGTGGGATATCATCGGTTTTTTTCTTATTTTTTTACCTTTAGCTCTTCTTAGTTTTGAGCTTGTAATATTAGTATCGAACGGATTTTATGAGCCCCTTCGAATTAAACCTGCATAATTGTACGCAATAGACCCTTTCCGAAATTGTGAAGTGATGCATAGATTATCCGCAGCCGCCATTAGTTGGTCTCATCGCTTCCGGCATGAAGCCTGTGATCGGTTCAGAGTTCGCGCCGAGCACCGATGCGGCACTCTTGCGGTACGGGCTTCAGTCCGAGTACACTCCAAATGCTGACAAAGCGCAGGTGTTCAATGTGTGCTCGTAGCGCATGACCAACTAATGGTGGCCGCTCATACTCTATGCATCATTTCGATATTTCGAAAAAGGGTCTAATGGCCCGTTAAGGCTTCTTTTGTGGTTACAAGACACCGAAGGGTCGACAAAACCGCTTTGAGGCCTTGTCTCAGTAGCTCCCAGAGTAAGCTTTCATTGCTCGTCAATCGTGCGGCAGGCACCAGTCCGCTTACCAACACTACAGTCACCGATTCGGTCGTCCCGCCTCCAGCCTGAGCTTCCTGCCTACGACAGCGCTTTGGCACCTCTTGCACCTCGACTGCGTGTATGCAGCTGAAACACAGCGGAAGGCACGAAGCGCGTGCCGAAGATTGTGCGCCGCAGAGACACACCTTGCCATTTTCACTTTTTCGTACGTAACAAGAGAAAAGCACGAAACTCGAATCTCTCTTTCCCGGTGGTGTCACGTACAGTAGTTGGCGAGAGGAAAAGATGTGCGTAATGTGTTTGTCCCCTACAACCGCCTGTTCTTCACCTAAAAAAACAACAAAAAAATGAAAGCCGTTTAGAACTGTAACGCCGAATT
Organism: Ixodes ricinus; assembly: GCA_037355805.1. NCBI lineage: Eukaryota > Metazoa > Arthropoda > Arachnida > Ixodida > Ixodidae > Ixodes > Ixodes ricinus. The sequence continues at coordinate 107,332 of JAZHYW010022580.1, forward strand.
GGAGCGCAGCTCTTGAGGAGGAGGAGGAAAAGGGAAGGGTACTTGAGGGGAGGGTATACCCCTCCTTTCTCCTCCCCTCACGGGGGTCATGTGACTTGGGGGGGGGGGTTACATGACCTGTGCGGGTCACATGACCTGGGGGCAGGCACGTAGCCAGGAGTTTGTTTCGGGGGGGGGGGGTCACATGACCTGGGGGGTCACATGACCTTACAATTACGCCGACGCCGACGTTGCTCAAGCCAGAAACGGGCGCCTAAGAGCTGCGCTCTAAACCCCTGTCTTGAAGTGTTCTTTTGAGTGGAAGGGAGTCCCCCTTGTTGGAGGTTGGAACGAAACCGTGCCTTTCCTCTGTTTCCCCTTGCGCAGTGCGGGAGCAGGCCCGGGTGCTGTACGGCTACGAGGCCCAGAACGAGGACGAGCTCACGATCCGCGAGGGGGATGTGATCGTGGTGCTCACCAAGGAGGTGGAGGACAAGGGCTGGTGGAAGGGGAGCTCAACGGCAGAGTAGGCGTCTTCCCGGACAATTTCGTCAAGCTCATAAAGGAGGAGGTGAGTTGGTCGCCCTCCCCTTTCTTGGAACCGTCCGCGATCTACACTCGTGGAGCGGCCCTTGCGTATACCCTCACATGGTCACTGTTTTCCCAACGCCGAGAATGTTCACTAGGGACGGTGAGTGGTGCGACGGCGTCTGCACAATTGGGGGATTTATGTTTTTTGTTCTTGTAGAGTCTCGGGGCCATCGCCAAATACCGGTGCGGTGGAACTGCGACGAGATTTCGCGCCCGTACGCATTCGAAGTTTAGTGCGAAAGGGCATTGATTTTGTGTTTACCATAATAATCTGACAGATGCCCCACCCCCGAAAGGTAGCCTACCCCTACTTTTGGCACGATTCGGTATTTTTATCCAGAACACCGAAAGATAGCCCACTTTTAGTATAATTGCACCGCGTGGGCCAATGGTGACCTCAGTGGAAACGAGGACAGTTAAACAGGTGATAAATGTCGACCGGGAAGAATAGTCGTCTTCGGTCCATAGACCCCTGTTGCGATAACAAGTTTGCGTGAAGAAGTGATCGACATTTTGTTTCGTGGTAATAGCGACTGCTCAATTAAAGGTTTTGAGGTGGAATGGGCGTAGTGTAGAAACACCTTCACATTCTTTTTGTACCAGTTTGTTTTTCATCTTTTGTTGGTTATGCATCGAAAGTAGGCCACTTTCTGTTTTTACCCAATTTGCTTTTGATTTTAGGTGGGCTATCTGTCGGGAGACTTATAGTATGCAAGGAGTGTTGCGCATTGTACCCTGAGGTCACTGTCGGTACATGCTGTTTGTTAGGGTGAACAGCCAAAACTCTTAGCCTCTTTCATGAAGTGTGTTTTAGTTGATGTATGTTTTTATCTCAATGGTCTCCTTCGAGTAGCACTGGTCTTTATTAAAGATTGATGTAGCAAGATGTGGGTATTGGAAGGCAGAGCTGAAGAATTCTGGTAATGCTTGTCAGGATAGTAGAAAGAATGAAAAACCGAGACAAGGGGTGATGCGAGCACCTTTGGAAAAAGGTGCTTGTCTTGTTTCTTGTCTTGTTTGCTTATTCCTTCTATATACTTGGCAACCACCAACTCATTCATCAGTTTCTTCAGTTATTTGTAATGTGAATTCAGGCATTTCATTTACTGATTTATTAAAAATGCTACTGATATAACAAAACCAAAAAATTTAAAAAACTGACCTTCCTTTAGAGAAATTACACAGTAGTGAGTGTTTTCTGAATTTTGTCCAAGGGAAAGCCTTCTTAGTGAAGATAGATAAGGGCAGCTGTAGTGCGGCGAGCGAGCAGAGGCTCGCAGTGTGATTCACACCATTTCGGTAGGCAGTGTTAATTTCTCGCATCTTTTCGGGGTCTCAAAACCTGAAGATGCAAGCAAAAGTTTTTCTCGGAGTGGGCTAAGATTCGCAAAAGATATATAGCTTGCATACTCAATTCATAAGAAGTGCTTAGGTGTCCCCGGACTTTTTTTTTTTCTGCTCGTAAAAATGAAACCTATTGAAACGGGGAAAAAAAATCACTTTAGGGCTATTGAGTAAAGATCAACCACTCTTTGAATATGGTAAATTCCATTGCCTATCAGTTCTGAGAATAAGCCCTGTGAACCACTGGAACTTTAGAAATAAGTTATATTGGTGCAAATATTTTGTTCTTCCGTATGAAACTTACAGTATCCTTCAGAAGTGTATACATTTTAGCAAAACTAATTATTTAAAAGAAGAAAGTTTTGTTATAAAATAGTTTATGCTTTCCAGGCCATGCTATGACCAACAATGTTAAAGCAGCTGAAGTGCATACCGGCTCAAAATTATGTGTGTATTAACGTAGCATCCCTCCTCTGATGCTTAATATGCAATCCGAAAGAGGGCATTGTGACTTGGCCCTGCATCCTTACTCGCTGCATTGTGTGCCCAGGTGGCGCTGCCAGCCAAGCCGGAGCGACCCGAGAAGTCGCCTGGAGGCAAGACTGTCCCCAAGCCGGACTTGCCGGACAAGCCTGCCTTCCAGGAGTATGGCAACAGCTCAGACCGGCCGGTCTCCAAAGTGCCTCCTTTTAAGCCTTCCGAAATTTCTAAGAAAGGTGGGTCCTCTCACCCGAGCAGGGTCGGCCTCGCCGTCAGATCTGGCCATCGCTCGTTTTTTTCCCTGTTGGTTGGTTCTGTTAGTCGCTTCATCTTTGTCCTTAGAGCCTAGCAACACGCTGGTTAGATGGTGGTGAGTGTACGGCTTCCTTAAGCAGTTGCTCTCCTCCTGTCTCACTGTGATTTAGCACCCGCATTGGAGCTGTTCTTTCCACTTCCTATAAAGGGTGCAAGAGAGCGTGGATTCGTGTTTCGGTTTCCCGTCTGCTGACACACGCTGTGCGAAGCTTCAAGTTGAGAAATGAGTGACTGGAATATGCCTACCCTTCCAAAACAAATAAGCGCCAGAATACATCCACCAGCCGCACCGAGGAACAGATGCGAGAAAAAGAAACTGTCTCTCTCTTTGGCATTTTCCAAAGGCGTCCTAAATACGTATCATTCATAGGGTGTCTTCGTGCACCTCTTTTTGCGGGCACACTTTGGAGGCCACTGAAGGCTACATTACGAGGGGTTTGCGAATATACAATATAAAGCCGTCACAGTGTCACGTGACATCACGGTGCCACGTGACACTACGACGTCATCTAGGCTACATGCAACGGACACAAACTCCCCGAAGCTGGCTCTGTAGACGCTACGCATTTAAAAAAATATATATCTGGCCTAGCCTTTACGTCGGGGTCGCCCGGTGCCCTCACCTCCAGTCTCCCTCCGCCCCCGCAGCCTCCTCCCCCGTCACCGCCGGCCCGGAGGAGAGGGCCCCCGAGCGTAGGCCCCTCCCGTGCCCGCCGTGCCGGGCGTACCCCCCGCCACTTGCCTGGCCGCCGCCAAGAAGCCCTACGCCCTCCAGTCACTGCCCTCGCCGCCCGCGGGGGCCAGCAGGCCCCGAGTCAGACCCCCAAGAAGCCCCCCAAAGGCCCCCGGACGAGGGCTCCCCCCTTCCTCCGCTCCGCCCCCACCCCTTCCCCTGTCGCGAGCCAACCGAGAGCGCCTGCGGTGCCCGCGAAGGAAGCGGCGGACGCCTACGCTCAGGTGATGCGCCCGGCGGCCGCCACCAACGGCCTTGCGGCGAGCGCCAAGGAACCCAAGTCTCCTCCCGTGAACTTCGCGAGGGAAGAGTACTCCGGTAAATGGAACTGCTGGGCGGTCTCTCTCTCCCTTTCTCTGCCTTTCTGTGGAGAGGAAGGCCTTTCGCTGGCTTCCGTTGCAACGACGCAGGTGACTCTGTCGCTTCTCTGCTTTGGCTCTTTGTGTGCCTCCGTTTCGGAGGGCCCGTCTCTCCGCCCTGTGACCCTCAGTACTTCCGCTCTCTCTCTCTTCCATTTTCTCTCCGTAGAGAATCGGCCGTTGTCTGGCACTTTGTTCGCTGTCGGTCTTCCTCTCTGATGGCTCGTCTATCCGCTTTGATGTCGCCTATTTTTTCTCTTTGTCGTAGAGTTCTCTTTTCTCAAAGGAGTGCTCCTTCTGCGTCCACCCTGCTTGCTTTTCCAAACTGTCGGATGTTTTTCTCTCTGTGTGGGTTTTCTTTCTCTTCCCTATCTTTCTGGGTATGCTTTTCGTCCTCGTTTTCTGGGATGATCTTCTCCGTGCTTCTTATAACTGTCGGGCTCTGGCTTACCTCTCCCTCGTCCCTTGGGCAGCCGACCCAACCTTGCTTTTGCCGCGGCTCCTCAATTATGTCCGCCGATCGAGACTTTGGTCTCTTATGCCACGCGTCATAATACTATGGCCTTTACGTCAACTTTCACTTTCGACGTGGTTTTTTTTTTTCTGAGAAAGAATGACAGCAGAATTTTTTTATGAGGAGTGTTATAGTCGTCGCAGGCTAAGAAAAGCAGGACAATGCTCTCTAATTGCAAAGCTCTTTGCCCATAAAGCTCTCTGCTCACCATGATTAATGGTATCCTCCTCTCCGCTCGCTTCCTCTCAGCATCCGCCCTGCTAAAGTGAAAAGAGCCAAAGGATTTGTAGGAGAAGCTTTTCCGGCTTTCCTTAACCTGCAACAGACTATTACCTGAAGTTGTTGTTATTGTCTATGGGCTCTGTGTGCGTAGCAGTAGTAGCTGTACCCTCATGGCTGTATGATTGCTGGTTATAATTTTCTTACTATCAAAGATTCTTTTTGGCTCGTGCAATTTGTGGAAGGTGCCTTTACACGAGAGTGGGGGGCACCCTTGACGTCTCTGTGGTGCGTCTGTGTGTGCTCCTTGCAGAAGCGACGTTTGACAGCATCGAGCCCTCTGAGAACAAGCTGAACCACCCCACTGCCAACAGAGTGAGGCCCCCATGAACAGGAGGCCCCCTCGCACATCACCGTCGGCAAGGAAAACGTGAGTCGCTCGTCAGGACGTTGACCACATTTTTTTAACGTGAAACATTCTTTGTCTAGGTGTTTGGCATTTTAGTGAAACCTAAAAGTGAAGCCTGAATAAATGCGTGGTCACGAGGCTCGACAATGATTGGTTGATGGGTGGGAGAGGAGGAGCGAGGTGCTCGACGCCGATCGGTTAATAGGGAGGTCACGTGACCAGAGGGGTGGGCGAGGAGGAGTTCGACCACCTGTGCGCACTGAGGGAGAGAAGCTCGAGAGTATGGAAGGCTCTGGAAGGTCACCAGGTTTGTCAGCCCGATCGGCGGTAGTATCGCTTTATTCTAGGAACAACTATCAGGTGTGTACATGCTACGTGTTCAACTACCTGATGAAGAGCGCCGTGAACATAGGCGTCTGGCGTCTAGAAACTCGGGAGTACCACTAAACGTTTGTGATGCTAAAACGTTTCACGTGTGCCATATTCTTTTTTATTTTTTTTGGCTGACTGCAGTAGCGGGCATTGTGTACGACAGAGAAATGTGACTTTTGAGCAAATTTACGCCTATTGACTTTAAAAGATTTGTCTGTTTTTTGTTGCGATCAAACGGAATTGGTTTGTAATATGATCGCGCTTGGTTGTGCGCCGTTGGCTAAGATTTATTTGAGATGCGCGATACATTCGCTGCTGTTGTGCGCTTGGTCCTTTCAATGGCCCGGGTTGGTTTTTGGAAGCTGGTTTTACGTTGGAGACAGTGTAAGATGTCTTTGCACGTGCTCTAGATAACCCTTGGATGCCCAGTATTGCTCAGGAGCAACAACTCAAGAATTATTTCATTTCTCCTGCATCATGCGCGCCTCTAAAACCTTGGATGCCCAGTATTGCTCAGGAGCAACAACTCAAGAATTATTTAATTTCCTCCTCGCCATGCGCGCCTCAATAAATTCAGCGTCCTCTATCGCAAGGGCGAGGATACCTGCGCTTAACGGTGGAGAATTGAATTGCATCTTCAGAAGAGATTGCTGTCCTTTAAAACCAAAACTGACAGGAGATGTGAGGTATGATGGCATGCACCACTGACCTCGAAACACCGAGAAGAAAAACAGGCACAAATATTGCAAATACAGTTACAAGTGTCCTCACTGTGCGAAATGACAAGTGCACCTGTGCCTTCACCCAGGTCGTAACTGCTTTCAGTCATTATATGTAAAATAATGCTGCAAATGCCCAATGTTGCTCACAATTAACATTTTCAATAGATACCGTAGAATACCGAGCACTTGCCCATTCCACATTAAGCGCCCATTCCCAAATTTGTAAGACCTGAGAAAATATGCACAGTACATTGATATGTAAATTTGATGACCGGACAAGCGCCCATCCCCCATTTTTTCGCGATTATCTCTAAATTTTGAGTGGGCGCTTGCCCGGTATTTTACGGTAATTACGGAGAAAGGTAATTTTTTTCTGAGATCAGATTTCTTTTATTCTGTGTGTTGTAGAACCACATAAGGATTTCTAGGTCTGCAGTATTTCAAGTAATGTTTTGGGCATCAAAGGATTAAGGCTGAATGTTTTCAACCTGATTTTTGTTGCATTGGTCCCTTCTGTTCCCTCTTTTAATGCGAATAGCATTCTTTGGATACTTCACGCACTTTTTGTCTATGTATCTATCTATCTATCTGGCTATCTAACCTCTTACGCCGCGGGTCGATAAATAAATAAAAAAGACCGGCGCCGGCTGGGATTCGAACCGTTGACCCTTTGATCAGCAGGCAGACGCGCTAACCACAGAGCTATGAAGGCAGTCATTCAACGCACTCTAAACGGTTGTTTATATCTTTACCATAGGACGCGCTTTACAGCGCTGTCACAGCTACCGGACAGCGCGCGTTCCATGCACGAGAGCGGAATGAGCCCTCGTGCATGGAGCGCTGCGCCACCGGTAGCTGTGACAGCGCTGTAAAGCGCGTCCTATGGTAAAGATATAAACAACCGTTTAAATACCGTTGGTTGAGACTAGCTGAGACGCCAGAAAGTCTGGTCGGTACCATTTTGAGTGTTTGTGCGTATGGCGCGTGCTTTGCTTGCCTTCCTAAGTGACACAAACGCACGTGCTGGGCTGCGGAGATCATGCGCAGGGCTGTGAAAGTGTCAACAAATTTAGAATCGCCTCAAGAGTGGGCTGGCGTATCTAGAGTGTGCCGGCCACCTGACGAACGCGCATAACTCCGCACCGTTTGATGCTATTCGCATTAACGTAGATAATCATCCCCAAAGGATGGGTTCTGCTGATTTTTAGGGTTGGGGTGTTTCTTTTATACCAGCCCACCTGTATCCTTGCTTTAGCTAGGAGAACACTGCTAAAAGGTGATGACTGTCAGAGTGGACGAAAATATTGCATTGTTTGTCAAATATGTCGCATTGCTGAACTTTGTGCAAGCAGCTTGTCAGGCAGTCACCAGTGTGTTCACCCAAAAGTCGAGATTATATACAGTAAAGTTCAATGGCTTGTTATTTCTCATGTATACGAACGTTGCAGTTATCAGGTTTGCACAGGTCAGTTCAGTTTTTCACTTGCGCCTTCTCTGCCTGTTCAGGGAAACGAGCCAAACGAGACGCAGCCTGCCTGGATGAAGGACCTGGGCAAGAGGAACCAGTCCAAATTTACTAGTCAGCCTCCCTTCGAGAACAAGGATGTCAAGGTGGGCTCAGACGACGGACCCTCTGCGGGTTATCCTGCATCTCACAGACTGATAGGCAGTTTTCATGTTTATCTGTTTGAGATTAAGGGTTGACCTATAATCGGGATCAAAAAATAGTCATCAAAATTCCCAGTTATTTTTTATTCGAGATGTTTCCCCACGCCAGCCACTTCTCTGAGCACACCGGAGCCAAGCAGCGAAGCTTCACGCTCGCGCTTCGGTGCAAAGCAGTGAAGCTTTGTGCTTGTGCCCTGGTGCAAAGTGGGGAAGCTTCACACAAGAGCACTGGTGCAAGGCTGTGAAGCTTGGTGCGAGCGCTCTAGCATGGAGGCACGTGGCTTTAAAAGTTTGGACGATGACCTCACCGTCATAATTGACGAATGAGTTCTAGCTCGGGTAACTGTAGAGGCTAAGAATGCAGAAGAAGCTTCGGCATGCGCTTTTGCCTTCCGTAAATTTTTGTCAAACCTTTTTTTTGACACAACCTTGTGCTGGAGGCAGAGCATCTACCGCATTCTTAACCTGCCACCAACTATGGGGTGGCTGTGAAATAAATGTCAGTACCACTGGTGTTTTTTACCTAGGGCACAATTAGTGCACGCATACTTGCTTCTCAAGTCGTTGCTCGTTTCCGATCTAGGCACGAGTCTGGTTGTTTAACAAGTTTAAATGGCGAGAAAGTCATTAAGTAGTCTTTCTTACATCATGTTTCACCTTCTACTTGCCTCACCGTTTATCATTTCACTCTCTGCGCCTGTTGCAGATGAGCCCAGAGAAGGAGACTACAGCCAGGGGCCTCCTGCAAAAGTCCCCACCGTCTGTGCACAGGACTTCCACCTGCCCAACCAGGGAAGGTACAAGGCCTGCCCCCATTTTGTTCTGCACTTGTCATCAAAAACATGTCACATTTACTACAGGCAGTGTCCTTTCCTACTCTTCCTTGATGGATCCCCCACTCAACCTCTTACAAACTGGGGAGGTTTAGACAAAACAATATTTTTAATGCGAATAGCATTCTTTGGCTACTTCACGCACTTTTCGTCTATGTATCTATCTGGCTATCTAACCTCTTACGCCGCGGGTCGATAAATAAATAAAAAAGACCGGCGCCGGCTGGGATTCGAACCGTTGACCCTTTGATCAGCAGGCAGACGCGCTAACCACAGAGCTATGAAGGCAGTCATTCAACGCACTCTAGACGGTTGTTTATATCTATACCATAGGACGCGCTTACAGCGCTGTCACAGCTACCGGTGCGCGCGCGTTCCATGCACGAGGGTTCATTCCGCTCTCGTGAGGCTGAGCACGGCTGCTAGCTCACCCTCTCCCGCGCTCGGGAGAGGGTGATGTAGCGGCCGTGCTCAGCCTCACGAGAGCGGAATGAGCCCTCGTGCATGGAACGCGCGCGCACCGGTAGCTGTGACAGCGCTATGCGCAGCGTCCTATGGTAAAGATATAAACAACCGTTTAGAGTACCGTTGGTTGAGACTAGCTGAGACGCCAGAAAGTCTGGTCGGTACCATTTTGAGTGTTTGTGCGTATGGCGCGTGCTTTGCTCGCCTTCCTAAGTGATACAAACGCACGTGCTGGGCTGCGGAGATCGTGCGCAGGGCTGTGAAAGTGTCAACAAATTTAGAATCGCCTCAAGAGTGGGCTGGCGTATCTAGAGTGTGCCGGCCACCTGACGAACGCGCATAACTCCGCACCGTTTGATGCTATTCGCATTAACGTAGATAATCATTCCCAAAGGATGGGTTCTGCTGATTTTTTTGATGTGGAGTGGACATAGGGTTTTTTTTTTTTCTTATTACAGGAGCCTTCGTAGCCCACGGCATCTTTGCAGTAAAACACTTCACAAACTTGCCAACTTCATTCATTGTGCCAATTTGAAGTCCTAGTACTGGATGAAAGCTTCTCATAGCGAAGCCTGCGTTGTCATTTGCCTTTATAAAATTGTTAAAGCATAACACTGCAATCTATGCTAAGATTCTAAGCACATGAGCCTCATATGGTGAAGAAATATGGCCCTAGTCTCGCTTACAGCATTAAACCCATAATAATCAGTCATTTGTATCCGACACCCATTTATAATGGACATGGGTACAGAAAATGATTTTCTGTATCCGATACATGGAACTGTGTTCGAAATGCATGCAAAACATTTTCTTTGAAAAAGAAGATAAACATGCAATCTGAGTTCCAGTCATCCTCGCAATACCTAAACGCTGCACCGTGCCTTGATCTGCTACAGAAATCAAGTTCTGGCGTCTTAACTTTACTTTTCTAACCGGGATGTGCAGCCTTTGCCTCGACACGTGCAGGTTTGTTTATCCAATCGTGCCGATGTCCGTGGCTGCGCGTGCAACATGCGACCACAGTCTTCTCTTTTGTCCGGCTGCACAGAATCGACCGCAGTGCCACGAAGTCCGTTGTCAAAGGAACCGCCAGCGGCAGCTTCTGCTGCAGCAGCTGCGGCGGCAGCGCCGCCATCCTCGGTACTTCGCAGCCGAAAGGTGTCGTCGTCCATTGACAGCGAGACCGCAGAGGAGCTCAGGAGCGAGCTCAGAGCCGTGCGGGAAAGCTCCGTGTCCAAGGAAGAGTTCAACGACCTCCTGCAGCAGGTAGGACATCCGTTAGCCAGGGATCACTCTCCCATTTATACATCTCGCAACAAGACACTTGTGCTATAGCCTTGACTTTATGTACTTAGTGTATTGTGGCAAGAAACAAAGTGTGCTATAGACCAACAAGCTGTTTACAAACAAGCCCCCCAAGGTGTAGGCAACGCAGGAACCAGGTTTGCGTGAAGTGGAGCATCTGCGCATGCGCCCTTGCCAATAGCAGCACCTCCGCAGCGGCGTGATGTCAGGGCCGGATGTTGCGGGTATAGGCATGCATCTTCCCTGAATTGCTGTCAGAGCTTAACTTTTTATTTATGTACAGATTGTAATGAAAATTGCTGTGTCTATGGATTTTGTCACCCTCTTTTCAGATATATAATCAGATTAAAGACGTCTCAATAATATTTTATAGCAATTATCGAATTCTAATTAGGTTGTTTCTTACGGAGCTTTAAGGTCCTTTCTAACGAGAATTTTAAGGCGAAAGCCTTACTTATCTTATTGAGCGAAAATGCAGCGTCGTTGTGCCTGAAAGATGGCCATAAAAATATGTCATGAAGCATGCGCCACTCAGTCGTATGCCCAAGGACGACGCCGTCCTTAGCGTCATCCTTGAGGTCGTCCTAGAAGTCGTCCTTAAGGTCGTCCTAGAGGTCATCCTAGAAGTCGTCTTAGACGCCGCCCTTGAGGTCGTCCCAGAAGTTGTCCTCGACAACTTTAATACGTGTAGAAACATTACTCGAAAACAATTTTTTCGCGGGACTATAAGGCTTTCGCCTTCCTACGTGTAAGCAGTCTTCAATGTCCTCCTGTAATTTTCTTTGTTATGAGCTTCTGATTGGTGGTGCAGGAATTTCTACATGCTTTCTTTTTTTATAAGTGATATGAATTTGTAGTTTAAGGCCTGCCATGCAGACCTATGCTATTTATAGTTTAGTAAAAAAGGGTTATTTGATCAAATTAGTCTAATTATGTCAAGTACCTTATTTATAAAATATAACGAGGTCACATTATCCCTAATAAAATTTGTTTGAGGGTGATTCCACATCAGTTCATGCAATGATGGTCCGGGTCATAATTTAGATATTTTTGTTAAATATATATACAGGGTGAAACAAGGAGACGGCAGGCTCTTTAAATCGACCGGAAAATTCGGTTTCTTAACCTATCGCGCTACGACTTTGTGCAGCGTTGCCCACAGATGGTGCATTTTTTTTTGTAAAATTTGCAAAGAACGAACTTACCTGAGGAAAAAGTAAAGAAAGAAAAAGGCTTAGCTCCTATGGAAACGCAGCGACGCCACCGGTCTGCAAACAACACGGCGCCGTTTCGCACGGCGCCGTGTTGTTTGTTGTTGTTTGCCGCACAGTACCAAACATTTTGAGCGTTTGTTATGGCATGTATTTTATATTTTTCAAATTCTTTTTTTGAAAATGGGTGAGTATAACGTGACGCGGAAAGGGACTTTCAGCTGGAATACCGTTAATTAGCTTGCAATTCACAAAAACAAAGCAGCTCCACTCTGCAAATTCGCTAACTATGCATACATACGCTTAAAACTCGCGAGCGAGTTTTAAGCTTATGTTTTACGCTGTGGCTAGCGTTACGTCCGAACGGAGCACTGGAAGCGCGTATACCTAACCCTCCCCCCGCCCTCCTCTCTCTCCCCCGTGAACCTAGGGAAGGCGGAGATTTGGACGTAACTTGGGTTACGTCGGACGTAACGCTAGACACTTCGTATGTTTTAAGATCAAGCAAGGAATGTGACATCACGATTCTTTTCGAGCAGTTGAGAATGAGGGGAAGCGGCCTCACTTCTCTCCTCCTTGCTTCGGTTCATTTGCTCAATGATGCTCAAGGGGACGAAGCGAAGAGGAGAGGGAATGAGAATCGTAACGTCACATGTTTCGTCGACCTCGTCGGCCGTGTTCAATCGCGCTCTTCGTTTCCAAAAATAACACCATCCGTTAGACATATCACTGCATGAGTGATGTTTTTGGATTCTGCAGCATCCTTGCTTTCACTCCAGCTGTGTTTTATGAGCTACAAATTCCAGTTCGGCTTCGCTTTAATGATAGAGCAAGCAAATCATCAGATGACAACTTTAATGATGGAGTAAGCAAATCATCAGATGACAACCAAGTGATCAAAATTACCTTTAGTTGTAGTTATTGGTCATCTCAGGTTTGACACTACTTCTGGATTCCTATTGTGCTAAAACTACTTCCCAGAAATTGTGAGAGCATGCCTAAGTGGTACTGTGTGCAACTTTCGGTCCCTCCCCACAATCTATGCCAGAGGCTGAAGCAGTGATGGGCAGACAAAAAAAAAAAAAAAAAGGGATAAAAAGAAAGTTGAAGGGAAACTGAAGCAGTTCTGTATTTTAGAAGAAAATGTTTAAATCGTCTTCCTTTGACCTCCAGGATCATGAATATTATAATTATGTTTCAGATTGATGTGCCAAGTAGCCACAACAGCACTTTAAAAATGGCGCTGAAGCCCCGCCTTCTTCCCGACGTGTTCGATGATAGAAGGGAATCGTGACGTTATGCAGAGATCTCAACATTCCCGTGCCTTCCACGATCCTTACTCAGGCAGTCAAAAGCGCTGCACTTATTCCCTCACAAGTGACATGTGCAAGGCAGTTGAAACCTCCGCGTATGACGTCACACCCGGTGGTTAGTTATTTGGTTTGTCTCGTGTCCAGTGATACGTTCAGGTTAAACGCTTGGAATATTCGAACTCACGGGACAAAAATACACGAGAATTCACCTCTATCTCGTTTTTTTCAACAACCTTTTAATCTTCTCTTTAAACAGTAACTCCAATATCAAATTCAAGCTGAAAAAAGAGAAATATTGTACTGCCATCAGACTTAGTACATTGCTGTTGCTGGGGAGCTTGAACTTTTTGGTAGGGCACCTGGATTGGTGCTTTAGATTTAATAATGAGCAAGCTCTTTCGGGTTTTTCTAGAGGTTTGCTGGTGTTTATGGTCTGTGCAGGTGAACTCCCTCAAGGAAACTGTCGAATCAAACAGGAGCCAGTACAGCAAACTGGTTAGGGACCTCATGACAGAAATCGACGAAGAAAAAAAGCTGCGTATGACCCTTCAAGTGGAGATCGACCGCCTCAAGAAACTCACCCTGACGGTCTGACTGCCACCTTTTCCGTCTGCCACGTCGCCACAGCCCGGCAGTGCGTCATCCGGTCGTCTCCTCAGCGTTACATGCTACGGGCGAGAGAACCTCTATTCGGCAATTAAAGTAAACAAGTATGTCTCGCAAGATTTTGATTTGATCTACTCGCTTCTTCATGCCTTCTCTTCCATCTCACGCTCTCACAAATGTGTCTGAGGAGCCGTTGTTTTACGGAATGTTTGATTTGACAAGTGCAAGCGAGCTATGGTGACCGGCCCTTTTGCATTTACTTGGCAGTTGCAGGTGCATGCTGGTCTACGGTTGACCAGCCGCGGTATGCGTCCCTCAACAGTAGTAGTGCTCCTGGTATTTTCTATGGCCATTGTGCGAGACGTTATTCAGGGTCAAACCAGTCCTACTTTATTCTGTACTGGTACTGATTGTTTGAGATTGTTCTGAACATGATTTGGTTAACGGGTGCTGTTCTTGGCTCGAACCGCAGTTTTGACCGGTATTAACGTTGATTGAGCTGAGTGGAGTCTGAGGAGATAACGACGGGCTCACGACCCAGATGAGATGTGTAAATCAAAGTGTGTTGAATTACTTTTTGTTGTATGTAATTTTGTTTGCTCACTTGTTGGTGCAACAGGTCATGTACTTTCATTCCATTTTTCCTGCCTTCGACGAGCTAACCTCGCTTTCCGTGAAATTGCGTGCTGGAGCCGCCAAACACTGCTGAACCATGCAGCCCAACATTTACCTTGAAACTCAAAGAGAAGTCTGCGCTGAGCTGTACATACTCTCTAAGGCTTTATCAAAGGCCGGCAGTTTTTTTTATTTTTTTTTCTGTTTCTTGCAACGATTTTTTAGCTACCCATTTTGGTGTGGCTTTCAATTCTTTCTGTCTCACTAACTCACCTGTCAGGCTACTGTTTTATTACGGGGGAGCTTCACAGAACAATTGCTTAGGTTTGGACATGTATTTTTGTAGTTTGAAGAGTGCACTCACTTGTGTGTTCATGTTTTTTTAATGAGTGTAGTGAAAGCACCTAATTCAAGTTTATGTGAGAAGTCTTGATTTCTTACTTTCTCAAAGCATTTCAAGTCCCTTTGAAGGTCTGGAACTTTTTGTTGCAAGCAGGCAGGTCAGACTAACTTTTTGTATCTTGTGCTGTGTGCCCCGGCTAAACGCTGAAAACCTTGATGAATGGGACAACAATGCTGCGGAGCGGAGCGAAACAGAGCAAAGCAGAGCCGCACATCAGTTTCCTATGCTCTCCAAACCATTGAAATATAATTATAGACGAACCTAGATTATTTGAAGTTTGTTGGGGCATTTCCAGCAATTCAGAAAGTGGCTTTCAGTCATGCTGCTGGTTTGGACAGTGCTTCAGTGTTGTAGCTGAGTCATGATCAAAAGCAGTGAGCTTGTGTGAAACATCGAGCATTGAAGGAGAGGCACCATCGCTCTTCCTAACCTGTCAGTGGCCTGTATTGGAGAGGTGGAAAGTTTATGATAACTATACTCCGTTCACCCTTAAGTTGGGGCTAGAAGCGCGAGCTCGCTGGCTTCCACAGTGCCTTGGTTGCTTGTGACTGCGCATTCACACTTGTGTTGGCAGGGGCAGAAAGCTCGCGCTGAAGGCAGAGCTTCTAGTCTCAGCTTAAGGGTAAACGGAGTATATGTCAGTTGTCCTGTCCATGAAGGTTAAGACCTCTTGCAAAAAGATTTAGCTGTTGCTAGCTGTAAATATTAGACACTCCAAGCATAATGAAACCTATGTAAAAACGTTTCACACAACAAAAAAAAGTAGACCATGCAAGTACGTACAAAGTGAAATGAACAGAGCTATTATAATTGTGAAATTCAGCTGGGGTGCAATTACTGTGCAACAAAATGTGGTAAGACATGTTTGTTCAATTGTGGTGTCACCCTGGAAGTTTCTTTTGATGTGGTTTTTCTCGGAGCGTAATGTAAATGTTTGTGAATGCATTCTCGAAGTAATAGCAAGGTGACTTTTCCTCAAGTGCTGGCACTTGAAAAGCATCAAATGCAGAATGATGACATTGTTGCATCATAGCTTCTATCTTTACAAGCAAGCAATTGACTGCCTAAACTTTTGCCGGAAAAGTGATTTCATTGTAACCCAAAATTTTCGAGTGAACGCTGGTAACCATTACTTGCTTGTAAGTGTTTACTGGATTGCATTGAGGTGCCGTGCAAGGTATCTAACTTGCATCCATTGATGACATGACTGACGCATTCCAAGTCCAACGCAGATATGTCCAATTGAAATTAATGTCTAGGTATTTTTTACAGCGGTCTGAACTGCGGATGGCTTATAGATTCTTCTTGTGCCATTTTTTATATGTCCCACAGGATGCTAGGGTTCATATTTCTGAATATATGACTGTGCTAGTGCTCAGAACGTAACTTGTGGAAACTTTTATGTGTAGGTGCTTCACCGTCGAGCACAACTTACGCTAGGCAAAGTCGCTGTTCCTTAAATGACGGCGAATGATCCTAATCTTGCTATATATTGTTAGTTCAACATTTCACACTGTGAGGTCGGCTACTTGTGTCTTGTTTTAACATCTTTGGTACTGGTATGTTCTGCAAAGAACAAAAGTAAGATGGCTTTGTATACAGGTGCCAATTTCTGAAACATATCTTGCTCCTCTTTTTGTACTGACATGTTTACCAGCTACCATTGAACCAAGCATTGTGACACTTTTGGTCAGTTTTGTGCTAGTACTTTTAACTGTACACCATTTATACAAGTTTAAGAAACAGTCGACATAGTCTTGTCAGCTTGAATGGAAGGATTAGAAAGAATTGCAGTTAATCCCGTTTGCATTCACAGGTGTGTTGAGTTCGCAAGTATCAAAAATGAACTTGGGGGTGCTCAAATAATGGTTCTTTTATTTCTGTTTGGAAAGCATGCCTGGATAGCATCCTGGATAGATCAATGCATTTATGCCTCTTTCCTTTTTTGCTTTCACTTTTTGTGATGTGAAACCTGATGGCAGGCATTCCATGAATATCTAGCGAGCTTTATACAATTAATATTTTCAAATGGGAAAAAGTGTGGTGTTGCATTCCAATTATGGTACTACTATACTCTATGCTTTGTCCCGTCTTCACGTGGACTGCAGCGAAGGTCACAAGTGCGAGGTCCTTGCTTTTAAAGATGCCTCTGCTGCACATGCAGCTAGTGCACAGACCAAAACTGCTCACTCTCGCTTGTAACCTTTGCCGCAGCCCATGTTACGGCGAGGCAGAGCATATTCTCTCGGTACTTAAGCTGTACATCAAAGCTGCACAATATTTTTGCTGTTTTAAGTGACCCAGGCTAAATGGCGACTGGTTTGACTGAGCACATACTCGTTACTAAGCATTGAGTTGTGGCTTATTTTGGAGTGCCATATGAGGAGTGTGTGTGGTGTTCAGAAACCCTGTGTTTACAAAGCTGATGTGACATTCTTTAATTAGGTGGTTGGTCTACTCCACCGTCGCCCTTACCCATCCCTTCCATTTTCTTTTGTTGAAAGCTTAAAAAGCTTTGTAATCGTTCAGTGATGCTGTGCAGAGTGTTCTTGTTTATAATGTAATTTTAACAGTTCCTCCAGTGTTCCATTTGCATAACATGACAAAGTGATGCAGTTTAGCAATAACTCGCGACCATCGGACGTAACAGTACCGGCATGGTGCAAGAAAGTGTGTAATGCTGTCTACGCCGACAAGAGTATTTGCCGGCACGTGTAGCACATACATGTGTTGGCTCCGTGGGGTAAACTGTCTGAGCAGTTTTTCCCCTTGTTTTTGTTTGCTTTTTGGTTTAGGTTTTGATTACCACTGAAATATAGAGATATGACTGCACCATTTCTTAGTCATTTCTGCTTGTACAATAGTATTATGGATGGCAAGTGAACTGCAGTCAGCGATGGGGAAAAAAGTTAGCTGCTTTGAACGAGCAGAGTGGGAATTAAACGATGCCACTCACATCGGAAACCATGCGTAATCGCTGACAGGACAAGGGCGGCAGGGAGGTCCTTCAGTGGCGCTGCCTCCAGCGCGAGCTCACACCTGTGTCTCGCGAGTCTGGAGCGTGCAGGTGCAGCCAAAGCACTATGGAAGGCAACGTGCGCACACTGGAGGACGGGCGTTTGAAACAGACGCCCGGCACTTCTTGTCCTGTCAGCGATTGCAGCTCGTATTACGATGTACATCGCTGCCAATACCTCCCGTACGACTGTACAAGGCCGAGACTTTTTCTTTCCCATGTCTTCAGAGGTTTATTTTGTACCGAGAAAGGGTGAAGATGTGTATACATCGTGACAATCCTATAAGCTCACAGTTGATGTGTAATATAATAGATTTATATATGAGAACACAGTATGTAGATGAACTGAATGTGTAGCTTTCGTACAAATAAATGTTATACTTGCTGCATTCTCCAAAGGCGTTCTGTTCTTACTCCCAGCGTGAAGTGTCCTGCTGCAGTTGGCGTCGAATGCCGCGAGTGGAAGTTGAGCAGAATCTTTCCGAGCGTTGTCCGTTCATAAAAAGCCACCTCGGTGGCTCCGAGGCGAGAGCGCCGGCCTACGGATCCCCATGTGGCAGGTTCGAATCCCGGCCGAGGTGCCCGCAATCTGACAGAGGCTTATTGCGGAGAAGGCGCCGTGTAATTGAGCATTTGGTTGCACATCAAAAGATCCCCAGGTGGTCGAAATTAATCCTCAGTCCTCCGCTGGGGCGTGCCAGATGCCCGTCGTTGGTTTGGCAAGTAAAACCCCCAAATTTGATTTGTCCGTTCATAAAATAAACTGTGGAATAATGTTAATTGATCTAATTGGACAACTCGTATGGATTGATGCTGTCTGCTCTCATTAGACAACTTGTATAATGCAAGTAGAGACAAAAATCTTTGAACCAAAGTGCTAATTTTTACTAGAAAAGCAGAAGCAATGAACATAAGGACCCGAAAAGCATTTACATAGCTGTTACTGCATGACAAGCGTTACATGTGACAGACTCAGAGATGGCCCAAAAGTGTTTGCCACACAAGTTTTGTAACCAATTTCACAAGCATTGGATTTCAAGATGAACATGCACTTTGACACTAAGCTTCGAGTGAATGAAGCAGTGTTGATATACATGCAAGTGACATCTTGCTGTGCCTGAAACCTAAACTATGGTTTACCCAAAGTTTACAATCGAACAACCTTTGCCGAACAATTCCGCAGGACGCAAATACTTTTGATGACATGAATTGAAGCAGGGCACCTATAAACTGTTTAATTTATTAGGGCACATACGCGTGTAGTGTAAGGGCTGGGCAAAAACCGAAAGCACGAGTCTGGCCCGAAGGACAAAACTCAAAATTAGGAAAACAGCATTATTTGACGTGTTTGACAATCTTGCGCATATGCTGCGATTTAACGCTCTGAAGCGCTTCCTCCAGCAACTCTGTCATATGAATAAGGTTCGAAGGATCGGTCTGGAGGACGATTTCTCGGCTCTCCCCGTCTTCCTTCTTGAGCTTGAGCCTGAAGGTGACCAGGGGCCGGACATGAGACTTGATGCAGCGCCTAGCCACCTCGGCTTCTAGTCGCCACTCGAGACCCGAGAAGCTCCAGCACGGAAGGGCCTTCCTGCTCAGAAGTTTCCGAAGTCCCTTCTCGTTCTCGACGTGATAGCCGACCAAGTCTTGGCACACGGGCTCGGGGAGGCTGAGCAGCAGAAGCGATTCCTGAAACTGCTGCTCGCTGAGCTTGAACTTGGCCGCCTGGCTGAGGAGGTGCGAGATGCCTTCCACGGCGTTCTGCACGACGTCGTCTTCGACTTGGAGCTTCTGCGCGGCGGAGTGGTACACCTTGGGGTTGACGCCGCGCAGCAGGAACTCGTTGGCGATTTTGCAGAATTCCCGGGCTACCGCGACGTCCACGTCGCGAATGAACTGGAGGTGTTGCTTGTGGTCGTCGTCGAGAATCAGCAGCATCGTGAACGTTGTCTCACAAAGTGCGTCTCGCTTTTGATAGAGGGATGACACCGCCCGTCCCTGCAGAGTAGTCCAACCGAGTACGTCGCTCAGCTTAATCAATCAAACCCAACGCTGATCAAATCATGATCAAACCAATAAACACCGTTCCACTCCCACCTCCTAAAACAAACAAAAAACAAAAATGCAATTTGCTTACAATGTACCCAGACATAAAGAGGATTCCGCCACACTTCCGGCTCGCGGACCTTGTTGATCTGATCATAAACCGGACTTTAAAGATCGCTCCGCTGCAAGTTTCTTTCTCGGCAAGCCTTTCCTTTTTTTGTCGACATTGAGTTAGTTTACACGTTCGTATTTGTAACACTGCACAAATTCGCATAATTTTTGTTCATTGTTTTCTTTTTTTCTGTTTGCGGAAGAACGAATTTTGCGTAACCTGTCGTGCGGCGGCAGAACTAGACGAGGAATTCTGCGGGCAGCCGGCCGCCGGAGGAGCTGAACGAGTTTACCGTCCGTAGCTCCTTCACGCAGAATGCGAAGATCGGCCGAAGCGACGGACCCAGCGCGAGGAGTTCGCACGACGTAGTGGTCGGCGTGTTCGTGCCGCGAGCTGAATGGGGCGCAATGTCGTGGCACGCCTCGCGACTGTTCTGTGCGCGGGGTAAGCCTTGAGAGCGAGTTATCCACCTGTTGCCTCAAATCGCATCATGGCGTTTCTCTGCCCCGTGAGAATACGACGGGGCAAAAGAAAGAAAGGTAAGCTCCTCTTCGTTGTTCACATGTTTCGTGCCTACTGCAGGGATTGATTACCATATCTCGCAGCTAGCTAGCAAAATTAGTATGCTGGGTCGATCGCACTGTTCAACATTCAACGTCTGTTTTGCTCGGTGCTCTAACCTCTTATCGGCACTCTCATATTTGTTTTGGCGAACGAGGCGTTTAGTTGCTTTTAGTACGGAGATATCCGATCGAAATAAAGAGAGGGGAACGAAAAGAGAGAACTAAGTCGTTCTGACTAACTGGTTTATAACGTGGGGTGAATACCAATTAGTGTAGAGATCGACTGTTGAAGTTAGCAGTGACAGTTGGCTCTACACCTAAAGGGACATTCGGTTGTTGGGAGGTCGGTTTTGGATCACGTACGCTCTTAGATTTTCCCAGAACTGAGGGCGATTTTTTGTCGTGGAGATCGCGGCAGCCTGCGAGACGCTGGGCCCGTGCACGAATCGCTCGGCTGTACTGTTGTTTTCTTGCGCAATTATTTTGGCCGAACCGGTCCGATATCTATGTCACCTTGCGCTCCAACCAAAACAGCCCGGCGCATTGCTCGCATTGCTTCTAACGCTCGTCGATTGGTATCAGGTTCATTGCCGCCGTTTCTCTCCTCCGTTTCCAAAGAGAGCGCCAGCAACGACAAGCTGTCCACGCGGACTCCCAACATCGGACGCATCACGGGCAGCGCCAGCATCGAGACGCTGGTGCGGGTCGGCATCGAGAAGGAGCACGGCCTGTCGCCGGACTCCAAGGTGATCGTCCTGCACGACTTCACGCCCTGCGTCGACGACGAGCTCGAGGTGCGCCGCGGCCAGATCGTGAACGTGCTGTACCAGGAGAACGACTGGGTGTACGTGATCGCCGACAGCGGGCAGGAGGGCTTCATCCCGCACTCGTACTGCGCGCCATACGGGAGCCAGCTGGGCGAGCTCGCGCTCACGGTGCGCCACAAGAAGCTGCCCCGGGACGAAGACGACGGGCTGGACCAGATCTCGTCGCGGGGCACGCACTCGGTGGACTCCGGGCAACAGTCGGACGCCGAGAGCTTCGGCGCGCCCAAGGACCGGTCTTCGCGGCTGGCGCCGCCGACGACGGATGGACACCTGACCAACGCGGCGTCGCTGCAGACGACGCTGCCGGACGTGCACCCGTTCTTCAAGGACCCCGCGGGGCGCTACGTCGTGCTTTACACGTTCGTGGCGCGCGACGAGAACGACGTGAGTGTGGAGCGCGGCGAACTGGTGACGGTGCTGAACAGGGAGGACCCGGACTGGTTCTGGGTGCTACGGTCGGATGGACAGGAAGGGTTCGTGCCCAGTGCCTTCGTGTGCCCGGCCGATGCTGACACGATCCAGGGTAAGTGGGCCTCGCTGTCACGTGGCAGGGGTGTCTGCAGGAAATACACTTGCTTTGTTCCATTCACTTGCACCTCCTGCACCGGTGCAGAAAAGTGTAGGGCAGTGTACTTACGGTATGTGTATTGAGATACGACCGCAAGTACACCACCCTACACTTTTCTGCACCGGTGCAGGAGGTAAATTGAACAGAGCTACTATTGCAGGGGGAGCTAAACCCCGCAGGCCTGTGGTGCGACCTGTTGATACAGGTATAGTGGTGTGAAATAGCACCACTTTATCAGAAGCTTGGTTAAACTCACGATAGAGGTTTGGTGGTGTGCGATAGCACCAAACTATTGCAGGGGGTGCCCACAAGGAGTCAGGTTTTGCATGGTTGTGTTGTGCAATCTGCTGATACAGGTGTGGTGGTGTGACATTACACCACTCTATCAAAAGGACGTTCACAGGGAGGCAGGTCTGGTTGTTCTGATCGTAGAAGTTTGATGGTGTGAAATAACACCACACTGTGGGGGGAGTTTACAAGGTGCTAGATTTAGCACCCCTGCTTGATCTGTTGATAGAAGTTTGGTGGTGTGATGTAGCACCTCACTACATGGAGCAGCTCACAAAGTATAATATAGTACCACTTTATCACAAGGGGTGCCCACAAGGAGAGAGATCTTGTATGTCTAGTTAAAGGAAGGTGCAACGATTTAAAGATTAAAAGAATTTGCATCTCGTCATTTTTACGTTGTTTATCGTGTCCCGGAGGATAGAAAAAACATCTCCTTCATTAAAAAATGTAGCGCTTCCGCTAGCATAATCGCAAAGCAAAAGTCGAGCTTTTTCCCCCACCTGCAGCCACGAGCGGCAGCCGAAGGAACTACGGCGAAAAGACTATGTGACCTCGCTCGGCTCTAAGCTGCAGCATAGCGCCCGCTAATGTCAGCAGAGAGAGGGAGAGGAAGCGTCCTCCGAGAGAGCACACGGGAAGCTACACGGCACCCCGAATGACGTCACTAGGAGGGGGACCAAGTGTGACCCTGAAGACTGGGAGTGAGTTGAGGGGTGCCAGAAATGCCAATATTTATCTATTTTTTTTACACAACAACTAGGACACGCAAGCGAAATCGGTTTTCTGTTCTTTACTTTAGAAGTGTCAGAGGGCAACTTCCACAAATGTTTGACCGAAGTCTGGAAATCGTTGCACCCCCCTTTAATCTGATGATAGAAGTTTGATGGTGTTATATAACACCACACTATCACTGGACAACAGGGGCTCTAAAATCGTCGAGCACGAAGTTGGGGCCAAAGTTCACAGAGCGCCAGGCACGTGGCCAGGATTTTGGTTCCGGGGGGGGGGACCCGTTCATGACAAAATGCTGTATGAGGGGGAGGGGGAGAGGAGGCCCTAGCAAAATGGAAGATTTTTGGGGGGGGGGGGGAGGGCAGGCCATGGGCCACCCCCTGGTTACGTGCCTACAAATCGCATTGATTGGATTATCATGACGGTGACATTGCGCTTTTGTCGCTAGCTTCCAATCGGCGCGCTTTGCGAACTGTCGGCTCCACTTTTGTGTTTGACGAGTTTAGGACCCCTGGGGTGTCGAAACTAATTCGAGTGTGGGGGCCAGATAGCCCACCCCCGAAAGGTTGGGGGACAACAGTAGGGGGGGGGGGGCGCTATATTTTGTAATTTTTGAGGAAAAAGGGAGCAATGGTGTTTCACGTTGCAAAGCAGCCGACTCTCCCAGGGGCACCCCAAATGTCTTCTAGAGAATAAGCCTCGTGCTCTCCGCCTTTGGTGAACCCCCGTTCTG
This sequence comes from Ixodes ricinus, assembly GCA_037355805.1. Classification (NCBI taxonomy): domain Eukaryota; kingdom Metazoa; phylum Arthropoda; class Arachnida; order Ixodida; family Ixodidae; genus Ixodes; species Ixodes ricinus. The sequence continues at coordinate 130,676 of JAZHYW010022580.1, forward strand.
CCGGTGACAGTTTTACCTTTCATTTCCTTATACTACTACTTTGGGTCCACACATAAGCGTACCAACCAGGGGGGCAAAGGGGCACTTGCCCCCCAGTTCTCAGAGTGGGGGAACAAGGCATATGTTTTGCCCCCCTTCCCTTTGAAACAGCCGCCACTGGGCAGGGCAAACACTGTCCGGCGGCGCCCAAGGGATACCAAGGGCACCGCCCCTGGCCCCTGGGGGGGGGGGGTCTAGTTGCCCCCCCTCTCAAAAACAAGTTGGTACGCCACTGGGTCCACACATGATGTGATAACAAGATTTAAGATGCCAATAGGCTGGCATTTTTCAATAGAATGAGAGCAAGCACGCTGTCATTGATTTTCCTGTCGCAGCTAAACAGAAATAAAAAAAAGATGCATCTTTATACGGCAATTTTTGCTTTCTGGACAGTTTTTACAGCAGCCTTTTAAGAAAATATATTTCGATTTTAAAGGTATTTTTAATGACTAGAAGCCTGAGCTCATAGCTTTATTTTTGGCAATTCCTTCTGCTGGGAGAGAGTTTGTACAGTTGAGCTGCGTCCTTGAGCATAGAGCTCACGCTTATACACCATTCCCATATTTACAAGTCCTCAGCCCAGCACACACATGTTCATCGCTTGCATAGCAGAAAATCATGCACCACACACGAATGCTGAAAATGGAACCGGCCAGGGGCCCTTTTTTTCGGAAAGGTGCTGTCGTTCCGGTTGATTTGTTAGAAAGGGCTGAGCCTGAGAAGCAAACTTTAGACGAAGCAATGCTCAGTCCAATAGTTACAGAATAGTGCAAAATGTTGTGAACACATTATATGAGCAGAGCCTCTTTCCAAGTGAAAATGATTCGACAATATCAAACGCATTATTTACTGTGCATGTAGTGATTGAGGCGTGGGAACTGGGCTCGCAGCCATGGGATACTTGCGGACAGTGGCGTAGCCAGGGAATGGAGCTTATGGGGCTTCAGCCCCATAAGCTCTACTCCCTGGCTACTGTAAAGTGAAAATGTGTGTAATGAGTGCAATAATTAGTCACTTGACACCTATACTTTGTTTCACCTTTAGTCCAGACGCCGCTAATGCTTCGAGGTAATGGGACCAATCAAACGGCATCAAAAGCTGCAGAGTCACTGGGTCTTTTTTTGTTTATGATTGGTTCAACGATGATAGAACACGTACAGAAACATGAGGAACACCATGAGGGTGCCCTTATGATGCGGTCTGTTTGGTCCCATCTGCTCGTAGCGACGGCTGCGTCTGGGCTTTAGGTAAAACTAAGTGCAAACTACGCATAAGAACACAAAAAAAAAAATTGAAGTGTACTTTTCTCAGGTTCTGGGAAGAAGATGTAACGAGTAACATAACTATACTACCCGTTACTCAAAATAGGTAACGTAAATATGTCACCCATTACAGTTTTTTTTTTTTTTTAAAGTAACGAGTATGTTACTACGTTACCAAAAGAGCAATTAATTGCCGGTAATGCTGTTACTTGTAACGCGTTACCACCTACACTGTTACAAAATGATTGTCAACTCTGAAGAAATACTGACAGGTATATTCTTAGGTATTCTACTCCCACCTGAAACATAAGGAAACGACACATCGCTCCATTTTTACTGGAGGGGAAGGGTGGGGGGGGGTTTCCAGCAGCATTTCAAACTCTGCTACTTCTTGTTCGGTCAGGGCAAGCGAGGGAGAAATAAAATATGAGGAGAGAGGACACTTTTCACGCTTGCAGAAGCTACGGGGCTGATGTCAGGCTTTCTCCTGTGCAAGCTAGTGCAAGCGGCTCCAAAGTTAGAAGTCGTAGGGACTCCTGAATTTGGCACTATTTCTGAAAGTAGCTGCTTCTGTGGCCACTTGGTTTTGTCCAACATTCGTTGCCACTTCTGACCATTGGTGCACCCAGGATTTTTGTCTGGGGAGGGTTTCTAAAAGAACTTGATAACTGATCTGCAACAGGCATGGGGTTGGGTGGGGGGAGGGGGACGGGGGAGGATATGGATAGGAGGACTAGGAAAGCTATGCAATTTTTTGTATTTATTGATTTTCGAGCTATAGTTTGCGATTAAACAAACTTCGATGTGCTGTGCTGAGATTGCCATGCTGCACGTGCTACTCGGAAACAACCTGTTTTGGAATTATTTCGCCAGCACAAATTTTCATGATCTGTGGTGTAGTCATTACCATGGGGTGAATTATTTGTCGGACAAACTGCTTGTGATTATTTTAAAATCGCGAAATTGGCGAGACGTAGGTGTTTATGAAAACCGAGTTGCTTACTGTATTCTCCGTTCCACGCAACCTCGCGGATGACGAAAGCTACGGCTCCTGTGACCCAGAGCGAACTGCCAGAGCCAACCACATGTCCTCCCCGGTTCTGTATTGCTGCATGGCCGTGCCTTGCCATCATCTGTATGAAAATAAAACTCTGCTATCCAGAGGCAAAACTAATTTGTAGTCTTGAAAAAAAAAAAAAAACTTACAGTAATGTAATTAATTTGAAAATTAATAAAATCACCGACCTGCCCGAAAGGAAGCGACGAGAAAACATTTAAAACATTACTGTTAAATAATTATAAATTGTAATCTAATCTGATGAATTCAGTGCACAAGTTTGGGCAACGCAAGAGCATAACAATCCCGAAATAGTGCCACTTTCCGACTTGCCTGCGTAGATCCCGAGCTCATTCCGATGGGTGACTTCAGGGATTGGAAAAGGCTCAGCACTGACAAATTGATCAGATGATTCTGCTGAAGACAATGGCGTCTGCTGGATTACCAATTTGCGAATGCTGGGAGTTGCACATTCCGGTGTTGATGCAAAATTCATTGAATCCAAATCTGGACTCTGTTTTGAAGAGCAAATAAGCTTCATATCTGACTTTCGCTTCAGGTGGCTTTAGGTAACGTAGCTCATCCTGGACTCCTGGATTTCCGCATCAGCAGTCACACTCAGAAAAGAGTTGCAGCGAGTGAACATGCATCGGTGCGCAACAAATTTTAGCGTTTTGGTGGGCCTGAAAGAACAATACGAACAAAGAACAATGCGAAAAGAAGGAAGAGAGAGAGAAAAATAGGGAGAGATAGTGAGAGTGAGGAAGAGAACGAGATAATAATAAGAGAGAAGGCAAAACATCCCCCGCCCCACTCAGTGCACCACTGCTGCTGACAATAATTGATGCACCCACAATTGCATACCAGGAAAATGCATACCAGTTAAAAGGAAAAATTGTGTTAAAAAGTACTTGTACTTTACTTTGAAAGGACATTGTATCTATCATATTTTACTAATGGTACACTAGTTAGTACGCTAACTAGTCTTTCCAGGTTAGTAGAACGGTCTGCATGCCCATACACGCCATAGTTTGTGGTTTAACTAGAAGAAAACATCAGGCAGAAATTCCTTTTAGAGCGCAGCTCTTAGGCGCCCGTTCCCGGCTTGAGCGGCGTCGCTGTCAGCGTAATTGCGCGCGTTGCATTATGGGACGTTTCCCCGCTAACTTCAGCGGGGAAATTTTCCATTGAATTTAGCGGGAAATTTTTCCGCTAAATTTAGCGGGAAAGTTTTCCCTCTAAATTTAGCGAGGAAATTGACGTCACTTGACCTCAACACCAATTCAGTTTCCCCGCTAAATTTAGCGGGGAAAATGATGTCACGACTTCGTGTCCCGTCACCCATGAACAAATTCAGTGGCAAGAGGAGGAAGAGGGCATACCCTCCCCTCCGTACCCTCCTCTCCTCCTCAAGAGCTGCGGTCTGGTTTCGCATTACAGAGATTTTTGAGATGTCTCATTTTTTCCTCTATCGCTAAACTTTGCCTGCAAAACCCAATAAAAAAAAAATATTAAACAAAACTTGACATTGTTAATGCACGAGTTTAAAAATGCACCTCCCGCTCACTTCTGGGCGTGTCTTTTGTTTGTCTCTCCGCGACATGCAGAAAACCAGAGCGCCATGCACGGGCCGGTGCAGCCGGGCTCCAACGTGGCGGGGATGGTGGGGGCGTCGTCGCACCAGAACGGGCATCACGGCAGCCCTGCCAATGCGGGCACGGGGGCGACCACGGAGGAGCTGCGCTTCCACGGCAGCGAGCTGGTCATGCTGTACGACTACAAGGCCCAGGCGCCCGACGACCTGACGGTGCGACGGGGGGACTGGGTGTACGCGGACCTCGCCAACCAGACTGTGGAGGGCTGGCTCTGGGCCTACGCCCCCAAGGTGCACAAGTACGGGTTCATCCCCAAGGCATACGCCCGCCCGCCCGCCATGACCTCTCTCTGACCTCGGGGGTCCCGTGTTGCGACCCAGTCGTGATTAGGCAACGTGCGGGGCTTCAAGGTGTGTTCCCAGAACTCTGCAGGCTGGCCTCCTCTCCCGCCGACGGCGGAGCACCGCAGAAGTGCATCCTGCAGTCACTTTCAACGTTTGCTTTTGTGATGGCTTCTGTCATCTGGGTACTTCAGATCAGTACGTTTTTTAGTCTGTCTTTTTTCAAACTAGCCGTGTTTTTTACACACAGCATTTCTCGTGACGTTACCTTTTTTTAGGTCTGTGAACGGTGGCCAGTGATGCGCGAGATATTACTTGTAAAACACACCAAAGGCACTGCCACATTCAACGTTGTAAGAATACTTCCATAGCCTGCTCAATTTTGAAACTTGTGTCAAAATAAGCAAAATATAGTTTTCTTTTTTGGAAACCTTCCCTTAAGAACTCTAAGGGTACGTCTTTGAGAGGTGCAGTCTCCATGAGGTCCCGAGACCAATGAAACTCGAGAAATGGGTGTCTTGTCCCCTCGACACTGCCATTAGAACGGGGCCTGCTCTTGGAGCATATACTCCATCCAATGTCCAATGCTCTACAAGCTCACACAACTGCAATATTATATTTATTCTGCAAGAGGCGAGTTGTTCGTTATGAGGCCATTGGGTCTTGCAGCCAAATTGCCAGGAGAACTAGCGTGCCGCTCACATGAGACCCTTTAGAAGCAGTGCAGCTAACTTTAGGTGCGACTGTACACAGGCACCAAGAGCAAACAGACAGCCAAGAATACTCAACCAATTGTGCAAATGCTGTGCATACCAGCCATCAGACAAAAGCCTGCGGCAGCAATATAGTTGCTACAGAAGACTTATAGAGTCAAAAGCTTTTTGTTTTGGTGAAGGTACGGTGTCATAGGCACAATACTAACTAAAAGAAGGCTTGAAATGCTGATGAAGGAAAGTGTTGGTTATGTCAAAAGAATATTCTTTGTCTGAAGTGCAGCATCAGGGTTTGAAAGAATCCACTGAGAAGATACAGAAAGCACTTGTGAGTAGCAATCCTTGTAGACCTATACTCCGTGTCTTTAGTTGCGTGCGGTACAGGCAAAGGCAACGCCAGGCAAGGGGAGGAGGGGCAGTCACTAGGAAGGCTGGAGAGGAAGAGAGAAACCTCCTTCCCTCTAACATTCTCCCCTGTCCTGCCTTCCTAGTGCTTGCCCTTTCTTTTTTCACCTGGCATTGCCTTCACCTGCACTGCACACAATTAGTGACACGAAGTATAAGACCAATATTTTGTGAAAAGGTGAAATTTGGGGTTAAAAGCCTACTTGACATGCAGTGAAATAACTCATATGTATTTCGTCTCATGAACCCTTTGACAGTAGGTTTATGCGTTGAAAGGGCTGTCTTTTTCCCGACGATGTACCAAATGCCAAATGGGGGTATTCTCTTACCTGCAGGCTCGAGGTTGTCTACAAGGCAAAAGTCTCGAGCTTTGTGACATTGTTTTGCACTACCTCTCCACTCCTCTTGCACAATTACATTTCTCATCAGAAAACAAGTTTCATTTAATGAGCAAGAAAGAGGTTTTCTTTGGTCCTTTTTTTTGTGGTATTTATTGTAACCATGGGAATGCCGGTTAGTCCTTGTACATATACTGCAGTGTACTAACATCAATGCTCATTTTCGGAACAGACCTTAGTAACATTCCAAGACTGAAGCAGTTCCACTGGCGATAATGCTCTCTTAACTGTGCCATGTCGTGCCATTTTTATTTTTCGCCTCGTCCACAGAATGTTTTACACGACAAGTGCCTGCCAATCAGCTGTTCCAAACAGTTATTGGGTACAAATACAAATAAACACAGCAGCTTTTTTCTTCAGGGGCAGACCAGTGTGCAAAGTTTCAAACAGCTGCATGTTACATATTGAAGGTGCCCATGATTGTGCCAGTGTTGTACATACATACTGTGATCACTTTCTGCATTGTTTTGAGATTTTTTTTATACTTTTACAAGTGTTCCATGCAGGGGTCTTGAAAAGTTATATAGTATATACCGTCTATGGGGCTAATCTTCATGCTTTATATTGAGGGAGCAGACAATAAAAAGAATCTCTTGGAACGTTGTGTTTTGTGAATGTACTGTTCTCCTGAAATGGGGTTTGTGACGATAAAACGAAAGCTGTATTGGGCCTTGCCTTCAAGTCAATTTTTGGGAGGACAGGAAACATTTTCCTTGCTTTGTGTTCCTCGTTCCTCAGTGTAAAAGGGCAGCACCTCTTCACACAAACTGTGGGCACAAACTGAGCACAAAAACGGCAGTGTTTGGCGATGCGCAATGAAGGTTCCTCGGATTTGAAATACTGGCATATTAATACTGGGAAGGTTGGCTGGGAGTGCCCCTTTCGTTCATTATGTGTTCATGATCTAAACAGATGTAGGACATATGTTGCATTTCTGGAGTTCCTAAGAAATATTGAACCATGGATCCTGAAGTTCATTTCTTAGTAAGAATTCTCGCTAGTTTTCTGTTCTGCAAATTCATATTTTCTTTTTCCAAGTTAAAAATAACCTTCATTATCTTTTTTCTTTGCATCCTCACATATATTTTGTCTTGGAAGAAAAGGCTCATTCCCACAGAGATGCTGCCTCTCTAATAATGATGGGAAGGAGCTGAGCTAGTTGGTTGTACATATTTTGATTGTGGATCGATTGTGCCACAACATCAAGAAGACTTGTCAACGCACTGACCTCGACACACCAAAGAAGATCTCGAGATCACCTTTCGCAGTGGTCCGATATATTCATGGGTCACTCATTGGTTGAAAAAGATCGCAAGCAGGCAAGGCATAAAAGTGGTGTGCTCGGCACCCAACAAGGCACACGCAATGTAAAGGAACGTTAATCTTGCCCAGGCTAACAACATGGGCACCTGAAACACCAAACACAAGACAGAGTATGTTCCATGCGACAAAGGAGTCGTATACAACATACCGCTGTCATGCGGACGTAACTATATTGGACAGACAGGACGTTGCATAAATGACAGAGTACGAGAACTGCAGCTAGCCTAAGAAACCTGACCGCACCTGGACACTTAGCAGCTCATTGTACAGCATGCCTGTGTGAGGCCAAGCTCGAGACGGCAACTGTCCTAGCTCACCACAAAGACCAGTTCGCCCGAGAACTACTTGAGGCCTTAGCCATAGAAGACAACTGCGTCAGCTCACCCTTTATTGCCCTACAGGAAAATGAAAACAAGTTTCTGTAAAACACACATGTCCGTGATGGTACAGGAAGATCAAGAATAAAAGAGAAAGAAGACCTGAAAAGAGCCACAACACCAGTAAAAGCAACGTTACTGGATCAAGCTCAGTTTCACAGCTCCGCCTGCGACGTGGGCTCAGTGGCAGTCACGAGGACTAGCAGCGCTGCAGTCGAGTCTTGCTTCCGGATTGTCTAGCCCGCCAAGTTTGAATAGCAATACTTGAGCTTGGGCGAGTTGTTGATTCATACTAACACTTTACAGCGCAAGGAAACAGACGCACACAAAAATAAATTTCAAACACTCACAATGCGCTGACTCTGATCTCTGTGGTGTATTACACTTCATCTTCATCATCTTTTTTTTGCTTTATACACATGGAAGTAAAAGAAAAAAGGAAGAAAAGGAAGCTCTCAACGCAGTGGTAGCAGACAACGCGTGAGACAGGGAAGAAAGATCCGACTGCAGCGCCGCTAGTTCTCGTGACTGCCACCTGGGCCACTCGCCTCTGCAGGCGAGAATAGGGAGCTGCGAAACCAAGCTTGCTCCAGTAACGTTGAGTAGAAGCAGCGGAGGATTAATAAATAATTGGTAGTCCAGCGATCGGTTGTCTTTTCTCCTACCTCTCCTCACATTTTTTCTGTAAATTCAACTAATTCCACAATCAAAAAAAAAAAGAAATCTACATTAATATTGCAAAGATTCATTCAGACGATTTTCGATATGGATGAGCTGTGAAGCTTTGTGGTTTTTAGTATTACCAGTACAGTGAATGTACTGTATACTCATGTTTATTGCAGATTTTGATCCAGTTTAAAAATGAATCCATTATAAGCAGCTTCGTGGCAACCTTCCTATGCACTCTGCATCTTGACAATTGTTGATTCGAAAGTGCTTGGAAAAAAAGGCACTACAACACTTACGAGTCATCAGCAACGCTGGGCCGACCTCGGCTTGGCCGGTATCGATACAACCGCTGCCAACACATTGGCGAGCCGTAATAATGCAGTAATCTTGGCTCATTAATGACCAAACAACAGCCTCTCTTTCACCACCCGGCTCTGTGCGTGGGTAAGGACCGAAGAGCGATCACGCGGTGAAAGAGGCACGACTGGTCCGACAAACACATAGCTTCCACCACACTGTCTGCATCTTCGTGTCTATGGAGAAGTGATCGACTGGCAACATCTTTATTTTTCCTAGGAAGCAGAAGAGAGTTACTCTCCCATTTAGGCCTCGTGTTTGAGCTCCTTCAGGATGCCCACGTACTCGGTGGACTTGCGCTCTTCTTCCGTCAGCTTGAGCCGCTCCTCCTCGCTGCGGATCCATTCCTCCGTCTTGCGCTTCTCTTCCAGGAAGTCTGCCCGTTCCGCCTTCAGTTTGGCATGGAAGGCGTCCAGTTTGTCCTGTTTCATTTTGGCACAGTACTCCTTGGTGAGCCGCCTCAGATCGCCCTTCTTTGTGAACGGGGGCGGCAGGCAGTTGAGTGGCGCCGGCGTGAAGCTGATTTGCAGCTTTTGGGTGACAAAGTCGAAGCGCTCGCGGTCCCAGCGGCGGAGGTACTTTAGCAGCTTGTTGCGACTGTGGATGGCGTGGCACAGATCAGTCTTGACCTCCTTGCGCTGAAAGGGTACGGGGACGGCGTTAAAAGGCTGGCAGGGACACATCCGATGTCGGCGAATTATGCGCACTCGCCTAACATGTTGGACTCTGGCAGAGTCTAACACCATATAATTTCTTTCAGGAAGTACACAAACCTGTAGTATTATAATAATATTATATCACTATTGGCACACTAGGAGGTTAACGGGCCCATCAAACCCTATATTGGCCTGTATATTAATATTAAGGATGAACAAAAAGTAATATTATTAATAATAATGAACAAAAAGCGCTAGTGATTTAGCGTGAATCTTGTTAGGGTTTCAGAAAGGATGCAGTAACAATTTATTGAGGGGCAGGTCGCGAAGCAGTTTACCCTGCCCTTCACAGCTCTACTCACCTTTGGAAATGCTGCCAAGACCTCCTTCAGTTTCCGAATTCTAAATGTTTTGTGTGCAACTGGAAATGAAATCAGAGGTAGGTCGAGAACGAGAGGAATACTCGAATAGTGCGCGAAACGCAGCAAGAAAAGCGTTCATAAAATCGTCGTACTCTTATACTCCATTGAATACTCGTCATATGGATGCCGCTGAACCAACTTGACGAATCTCTTTCTTCTTGACGTGGAAGATCTCCCGCTATGAGTAAAGAAAAGAAAGAAAAAACAGTTTCTGAATAAACCACATTTTAGCAGCCACAAAACACGGAGGGACTAGACCTTTACCATTGTTGCAAGTTCCAAACTGAACAAGCGCTTGACTTCTGGAGACGCCCTGCACATAGGATAGTAATCAAAGAGTTGCCGAAAATCCACGTGGATGGTGTCAAAATAAAATGGGGGAAAGCCTTACGTTTGGAGTTCCTCCGAAAGTTCAAATCCGTACTTCGGTGTTGAGAGCTCTATCGGATCGGTGCTGTGAACGTGGTCTCCTGTGGGTAAGGAAATTGTAGGGTTTGAAAAGCCTTTCATTCGAGGCGAACGACTACCAGCATACCCGATTCAGCAATGAGGTCCTTGGGAGGCGGGTAGGACCATTCGTAAGGAAGGTAGTCTGTGGGCCAGGATAAAATCTTTCGATTTCTGTAACGCCTCGACACGTGAAGTGGCGATTGAGGGCATGCCCTGGACAACACCGCCTCGCGGTTCCCACTTTCGGCGCTCGTCAGCGTGTGAACACTGGCAGCTGTTACCCTACAAACGCTCTCTGAGAGAGACATCTTTGTAAAAAGTAAGCGCACATTACTGACGCTGTTCGATATCCTCACGAAACAGCTCATTTTTAGATCGCTTCGTGACCGCCACAACCCCACTCAAAATTTTACATGGGGGTGGCCATGCTGGTTGCGATGATCGTGCCACCTGGTGGCAAAATATATGCGCGCCTCGCGGCTTTTATTCGCATCCAAACACGAGCATCAGAAATATTTCTAGGCTGTGTTTATGGAATATGTTGTTTATCCCTTCTACTTTGGAGCTTTTTATTTATATTTAACGCGAGCCGTTTGGCCACTACGACCGTAGAACAAGTTCTTTCACAAAAATGAATGCTGTGATAGGTGACAACTCACTCGGCGAGAAAGCTTTGATTTTCTTAATAAGCACATCAAAACGCTCATCTAAATCTTCGATATTCTGTTTTCTAGATTTCCTCAAATAAATGCTCGACCTGCACTGCAAGTCGCACTGCACTGGCTGCCTTCCAGTGACGTCATACCACTAAAAAGCGCGGGGAATTTGAATGTTGGTTTGGTCATCACTTAATTTGAGGATGCTACGTTGACGTTGATATTTAGTATCTACCGAAAAACGCCATAAGGGCTTTCACATGAAGCTATAAAGCACGTTGGGAACAATAAAACCCGGATTGTCAGAAAATGCATTTAGTTCGGGTAGCTCATACGAAAGCTGTTCCGAGTCCCGACAGACAATTCGATCTAAGCAGCCTGATACTGACTATTTATGCAGCTAGCGACGTCAAGCAGCTTTTAATGTTTTCACGCGTCACTTCAACGGGGTCACAACCCGTTTGTCTCACTGCACGTTGTTCCAGTCCGAACCCCGGCTCGGGTTGCCCGCAGTCTTTCCAATGACGCTCTGGCCCGCGGCCCGCTGCATTAAAGACAAAAATAAACGCGCGTAAAAAATGAAAAAAAAAGTGAAAAGAATGAGATAAAATTGCATCAAGACGCGGGTTCTCGGCATAATTTATTGTACATTGTCATCACCAGCCTTACTATTTGTAGTACTTTGCTTCATGTCTGTGTAACCATGTTAAACTTCCTTGGCGTTTTTGTGTAAATTGAGGTTAGTGTCTTGAATCATAACTATCGCATATTTTCAACATCACACCTACCATTCGTATTAGTCTTCTGTCCTGTGTGAATACGCCAAAGTTCGTGTCCGCTCTGGTATATGCCTGGTGAGTTTTCTGGGTCGCAATTATTTTGTAATCTTATAATTAACTACATACTGAATTATAAATAAAAATAAAATATATGTATTCCTCCACCTTACCCCCCTTTTTTTTTTGTTGCTTAATAATGTATCCTAAATGCTTATTTAGGTTGATTTATTCAGTATTTCCTCGTTTATATGCCCATTTATTTTCCTGCCCTCGAGACTGACATATATCCCCAATTCGGCCTCAGTTGGATAAGATGTTTGGAGATCCTGGTTTAGGGAGAGAAAAGGGAGGTCTTGGAAAAATAACAATATGCAAGTCATGTGCTACGGGCGGCTTTGACGCTTGCGTCACGCAATCACATTGGTGAAGTCCAAAAAAAAAAAAAGAGTTTCCAAATAATTTTTTTGTTGTTCTTGTTCTTACTGGTGCATAATGGTTTGGTATGACGCAGTGGAGATTACAACGTCAATGTGGGGCCCTATTGATAATAACTGTGAGCTATCCAAGAAGCGCCAACTGGTTAGACTGTGACGTTAAGCAGATACAGCACCAGCTGTCACGATAAGTGGAGAAAAGATACGTTTATTATGAAGTCGAGGCAGTGCTTCTTTTGTGTTGGGTCTTGGACAGTTGGGTCTTGGACATCCTGTTGACTGACTCCGTCGGGAAAGGAAAGGGGGGGCTTCAAAAGTTTGCTCGTCATAGGTGAATCACGCATGATGAATCACTGCTTCTTTTATGGGAGCCTTCAAATCCAGGTCAAGAGAAGGGTACTTTAGGCACTCTGGTCGTCTCCGGGTTCATTCGACGCCCGAGCTCCGTTGCTGCCACATCATGACTGGTAAGTTAGACGAAAATTCGTCTTGAATATCTCGGTATTAATTTATATAATGATGTAATTTCTCCAACTGAGGAGTACTACTTGCTCACGCCATTTATAATGATACCGTGAACACGTCCATATATAAAATGTATATAAAAATGTTGAACCGTGTTCTCCGGACTGATTTACACTGGAGCCGACTATATTTTGTTTCTAGATTGTTCAGTATGACGAGGACAGTGACTATGACAGAGGACAGATTATATCAATTATGATTTTGTCTTGAGCAAGAAAATATTTTTACGCGCGGACTATACACAAAGTGCAGACTACATATGGACAGGGCCGGATTAAGGAATTTTTAGGCCTTGGGCTAAGGCTGTTCATGAGGCCCCTAATGATGATATTTCTATGATGACGATGGTAGTTTTCGCGAATCACCTACAATTGGCGAAAAATAGGTCCCGTGAACGATTCGGTAAAATGTAAACATATTGGAATCTATATTGAGATCCCTCCGCGTCCCGAAAATTAGAACCCGCGAATTATTCCAAAACTTCAGCTTTTGCCTATATCGCGAAATATTGAGCCCGCGAAAAATTAGTCGTTTACAGTATTTCACCACCTTATAAAATACAAATATCGGTCATTTTATGATAGATCTTCGAAAGTTTCTGTATCGTTAGATTCAATTATCAGGAAATTCAGGTGCCAATGGGTGGAAATGAAGCAGACTCGATTGTGGATTAGAAGTTGTTTAAGGAAATAGTAAATCGCTCACTAAAGGTACGATGCGCAGGGCCTCGTAAACTTCCACTGAAAAGTTGAAAATGATGACTCCGCGTTCTTATGAACTTGTTTGACCAGGTCTACAACTTTCATCATGATATTGAATTAGAGAGATGGCAGAGATGACCCTCTTGACGTCGAGTGGCATGATTACTTGGAAGCAAATTTTATTAAACAGTACCCGAAAGGATGCCCGCAAAATTTCTGTTACAAAAAAATAGTAGAAGAAAAAAAAAACAATTCCGCTGTCTTTGGAGACATGCGTCGCGAGTCGCAACTCGAAAACTGTCCCCAGATTCCAGAATACAGTATTTTTATTCTAGTAATTGCTCCGATTGATTGAACCTTGTCTAACTAGTCCTTTGTTAATTAATTACTGACTTGTAAAGTCAGTAATTACATATTGAACAGTAGAGCAACAAAGACAACAAAGTAAGGTTAAAGTATTTAGGGCTCAGACCGCTTCGTCCACACTCTTCTAAAAACTAAATTTCGTGTCCCAAACTAGCAGACTTTTCAATTCAATTGCATTCAAATAGTAAAATAATACAACAACCACTGTCATTTGGACACATTCACAGGCATTTCTAATGAAGTTCAAGGAAATATTTTCAGTAAAGTGGAACTTAAAGAGGAAAATGCTTTCACTCGTTTTGCAAGTGGTCTTGTTTCTTCTTCTTGCAGTAACTTAGACTTCGCAGTCATTTGGACGTATTACTCTAAGCTAAAAACAATAAGCCATACCTCAGAGGCTTGTAAACAAACTGCATATATCACTCCATGGCAGGAAAAGTTGTCTCGTACTGGCAGGCCAGACACAGGCTCCAGAGCAGTTACTTGCAATCACTGCCTCTCAAAAGCTTTTGGGGGACATCTCAAGAACTGGCTCATTGACACGCCTATTAGTGGTTAGAAAAATAGCTAAAAAAACATCAACCCCCTTTTTTTTTGTCATTTTGGAGGAAAGGTATTATATAAAACTATGCTAAAAGACAAAAGATAAAAATAAATAAAAAAATAAAGAGTCGCATATATGTTGCTTGTGTAGACTTCGGCAACACTTTCTTTCCAACCCACCATTGACGCGTCGAGGGGGCCCCAGTACAATAGAGGGCTCCGTGGCCGTCTTTCCCTCTGGTGTCAATTAAGAGACCTCAACGGAACTGCCAGCATTGACAGCTTTGCTCCCTCCGACAAGGAGGGGGAAGCAACGCTCACATTTTGTTGCTCTAGCGCAGTCTTTACAACCAGCTCACAAACACCAGTTCGTCTAAGAAGGAAACTTTATAACATCCCTGTTTCCCCGCTGAAAAAAAAAAAAAAAGGGGGGGGGGGGGGCGCCAGAAAGCCAGAGCCCAGAAGCTCCTCTAAGTTTTGTTCTTTTTCAAACTTAAAAAAAAAAAAAAACTAGCGCTTTTTTTTATTTCTGGAGGTTAGCACGGGGCCCTTTGTCAGCCTGGGGCTCTGGGCTGCAGCCCCTTAGCCCGTACCTTAATTAATCCAGCCCTGCCTATGAATTATATTTTAACTTTTTAACTTTTTGTGCCATTTGCCAACTGTTTCGACTAAAGGGCTCGGGCGTTTCTTGTGACTTTCAAGCGCCTACAAGCATGACTCCTGGAATTATTGCTCGTAGGTGAATTAACGTGAAATAGAACGGTAGCGTTCGCACGGTCCGTGGCTGGCGACGGGCTTTTTGGTAAGCGCAACGTTCGGCGATTAATCAACGCTCCTTATTCCAGGACTGTTCATCTTGATCTCGCTGTGCCTGGGGGCTTGGGCCCAGGTTCCGCAGAACGCGCAAGACGAGATCGATCTGTACGGAAACTTCGGCAAAGCGTGGGACTTGTTCCGCAAGATATACAGTAAGTGGCGTTTTCATCTCCCGAATTTAGCCAGCACCCCTAGAATAATCGAGAGCCTCTACGCTGGAATTTTGACGTCATCACAGTGAGGTCAAGCTAAGACACATGATTGGACACAACCGCTGCGTCAGCGCTCGGCTGGACCTCGTGTCCAATCAACGCGTCGGAGGACGCTCGGACGTTTCATTGAGGATGTTCGCAGGCCTTCATTATTCCAGGCGGTCAGTCTCCGCCCGGCTAATTGTTGGGACGAGATAAAGCTTCAAAACAAAACGTTATCTAAAACAAAACAAAAAACATGATATTTTTAAATTAGTAGTGTGAACATTTTTGGCGTTCTGAGATGCGCTAGCTGTTTATTTTTGCGGTTAGAGAAACGCATTCACGTGTCGCTCTCCTTGACCACTCACAGGCAAGACGTACAAAAGTTCCGAAGAGACTGTGCGCAGAGAGGGGATCTTCAGGAAGAGCTTCAACTACTGCAAGTCCGTCGACATGCAGTTCAAGAACGGCACCCTGCCGTACAGCGTCGAAATCAATTACTTCGCAGACATGGTATGTTTTCAACTCTCTTAATCGTTGTTCTTTATAAAGCATGCCTCCTTGAGCATCACTGGTTGCGCAACCCAGCTTATTTTGTTTTTCAAACCTACACGGGTTTGCACGATATTTCTTGTTTGTTGTTGTTACGTTTTTGAATGCAAGAGCTGTAAAACTTTTAATTAGACTGAGGGGGTTCGGTGGCCGAGCGGCGCTGAGCGCACACCAGCTTGGAGCACGTGGAGCGACAGCTCGCGCTGCAGAACCATCGGGCTGCATGCCCGTTTCGATCTTGCTGCGTGCAGTCGTGTCTCACTACTCCGTGGTGGTGCACGTTAAAGACCCCAGGCTAGCAGGTTATACCGCACTAGCTGAATTGCTCATCTACAGCTGAGACACCAGACGCCCACTGAAGTAGACTAACTTCCGAATGTACAAAAGTGCATACGATCTCTTTTATTTCTTCTAAGGTTGCTTACATTTAAACGCAGAACTCAGTTTTGTCACACGCTTTGGATCGGGATTGTAGTTTCCTCCGTCAAGCTAAAGCTGCAGTCACACTGTTCTTACATCATACAAAATACGCAATGTTCGGTGCCGACATGACAACATTTTCTGCGACTCAAGCATATATGTCGAGACCGGTTATAACGAAGTCAACGGGAATCGGAAATCACTTCGCTATATCCGCTATTTCATTCATAACCGACTTCGGTTATAACGCGGCAAAAAGGGAATGGGAAATCGTGATCGCTTCGCTGTAGCCACTATTTCGTTATAACCGACTTCGGTTATAGCGAAGTGCAAAGGAAATGAGAAATCGGGATCGCTTCGCTGTAGCCGTTATTTCGTTATAACCGGTCTCGACACGTGTTCCAAGCACGTTTGCTTGTGTATACTTCCAACATGGCTGCAGACATTTCTTGAATGGCCTATCCCTATGCTATCGGGCCGTTCTAGAAGAAGAAACACACACCTCAGACAGTGTCAGCAGAGTGATCTTTTGTACGATGCATTAGAGGCGTGACCGCCACTTAAATGTAATATACGGGTCCTGTTACCACCATTCCGACCATGTCTCTTTTCCTCTCATCCCGCAGACGAGCCGAGAGGTGGTACAGAAATACACGGGCTACAACAAGAGCGACTCTCTACTTCTGGGCAGCACGCCGTTACACGCGCCCTTCTGGGCGATTTTCCCGATTCCCTGGACTGGAGGAAGCGGGGCCTTGTGACGCCCGTGAAAAACCAAGGACAGTGCGGAGGTTGCTGGGCCTTCAGTGCGGTGAGCACATTTGTGCACTTGAAGTGATTCACTGCGCCTGCAGATAGGGCGTACTCCTTTATCGATGAGCAGTCGGAGGAATCACCATTTTTGCTTAACCCAGATTTCTTTTTCTTTTTTTATTCAGGTTGCTTGTTCTTCGTAGCTGGCGATTGACCGTAAAATTGATGGGAAAGTGGTCTATTTTTCAGAGGTCAACAGCATCTAGAAACATCGAAACTATCCAGGAGATAAGGGCGGAGAGGGGTTGTAACAGCGCGACTACCCTTCCCCCTTTGACATCGTCCGTCGTCAAATCAGTGGCGTCACAAGGGGGGGGGGAAGGGGGGAGGGGGGGGTGGACCGCCCCGGGTGCAGCGCTCAGGGGGGTGTCGCGGCGGGCCACGAGGAGCGGTAGGAGGGGGGGGGAGGGATGGTGTCGCGGCGGGCTACCGCCCGGGTACCACTGACCCTCGTGACGCCACTTCGTCAAAGTTAAATATTTAATTTTAAGGAAAGCAAGTCACGCGCATGATAATAATAATCCCTGGAGAAGGGGAACAAGGGGGCAAAGGACCAACACAAATCTACAAATACAACTATATGTGACTGGTGGGCGACCGAAAAGAATCCGCCTGGTCCTTTAATTTAGAGGTCCC
The DNA here is from genome assembly GCA_037355805.1 of Ixodes ricinus. Lineage (NCBI taxonomy): Eukaryota > Metazoa > Arthropoda > Arachnida > Ixodida > Ixodidae > Ixodes > Ixodes ricinus. The sequence goes on from JAZHYW010022580.1 coordinate 148,175, forward strand.
TGATTCGATACCAGGACCAGGCGGATTTTTCGGTCTCGCACCAGTCACATAGCTGTGTTTGGAGATTTGTGGTTGTCCTTTGTCCCCTTGTTCCCTTCTCCAGGGATCATCATTATCATCATTCTTGACCAGCTCGCTTGCACCTTTGCATTAATAATAAGTTACACGTGATTCTAAACAGGAAACGAACGGACGACAAGGGGACAAACACGCATGTCTCCGGTTTACAATCATGTGTAACGTTAACCGGCTCGCATGTTTAATAACTTTGTCTTCTGTGAAAGCAAGTTATTCCGTAAAACAGGGCCGTCACATCAAACAGTGCGTCATCCTGCCTGTCTGCTCTTTCTTTGACATGATGTCCTTTCTGTGAACGTAGACCGGGTCGCTGGAAGGACAAGTCTACAAGAAGACCGGCCGGTTGGTGAGAATGAGTGAACAGAACCTGCTGGACTGCGCGGGTCGCAGGTACGGCAACAACGGCTGCAACGGTGGCCAGATGTCCGGAGCCTTCCAGTACGTCCGAGACGCCGGAGGCATGGATACGGATCAGCAGTATCCGTACCGCGCTCAGGTTTGCTTCCACTTCCGTTTTATTTTAGTATTACAGATATGTCAATGTACTATAGTGTCATATAGTGTATACTTTTTTCTATTCCAAACAAAAGTATTTTGAGAGGGTGATCACTGTTCATTTTTATGTTTTTTCCGGGAGGCACACTCTTCCCATATAAAGCCGCCACTTGGAACCAATTGAGGACGATTTACCTGGATGGTGTAAATTCAATTGCATTGCTCTAATAGCAGCGAGGCCCTTCCACGTGTGTGGTCTGTGTCACGTGTTAGATATGTGCGGGTGTCACGTAATAGCGCGCGGATTTCTTTTTTGTTTTGTGCAAAGGTTTATTTCATTATAAATTAAATCGGGATGCATTACGAACTTTGCAGACGGACTTCCAGTGTAAGTTCAGCAGGAGCACGGAGGCAAGGAAGTACGGCGTGAGGGGATACGTCCGGGTGCCGGCCAACAACGAACGTGCGCTCATGGACGCCTGCTCCAGAGTTGGGCCCATCTCGATCGCCATCAATGCCAGTCCCCAGTCCTTTATTTTCTACAAGGGCGGTACGTGGTGCCAAAGACTCGAATTCAGGCGCATCATATGCATCTGGGCCAAGCTCCTCCCGTAAAGCCCTCTGCTCTTTCCACTTTAGCAGAGCAAACCTGGAGAGGAGATTCTCCGTGCCTCCTCTATATCGTTCGCTCTGCGAACGTGGAAAGATTGAAGGGCTTTTTGCGAGATGAGCTTGTCATGCACTCTTCCCTGTCAACTGAACTGCATCCCTTCTTCGCCCTTGAAACTATCGGTTGCAGTAATGTGTCAAGCACAAGCACGATGGGTACTTTAATGCGATAGCAAAGGCATTTAAGCTACTCATCGCAGATTTCCGTGTATCTGACCTCTTATGATTCCCGCTAAATTTAGCACAAAATTTACGTCACGTAACCTGTACCCCAAATCATTTTCGCCGCTATATTTGGCGGGAAAATTTATGTCACGGGACCTAACGACAAATTCATGTTCCCCGGTAAATTTAGCGGGCCTCGTAACAAAAAGAGGTAAACATGACGAATGCTGCCGCAATTCATAGACAACCAACAATAGTGGTTTCTGCAGCCATTTTTTATTATTATATTTCGCAATAATAATTGGGTTAATGTTGTTAAAATCAAGGAATTAGCACGCACTTGTGATCAGGTCTTGCCCCTGGCTACCTCCAGTTTTTCTTGTGTGTGCTTTCGTCTCCCAGGCGTCTACAATGATGGCGGCTGCGATCCTCGTGGCCTCAACCATGCAGTGCTGGTTGTCGGATTTGACAAAGATTCTCGAGGCACGCCGTACTGGATCGTGAAGAACAGGTATGTGTGGTCACCATGGCGCGTGGTACTGTCTTGAGTTCTTTTCTAAAGATGATCGTTGATTCACTTGTGGGCCTGCTCGCAGGCATGCAGATATTCGATGTAGGGTACCTCGATGCTGACGCAGTATTGAGGCAGCCTAGTACCAGTTACAACGCTTCGTTTACAACCACTGACATCAGTGGTTGTTCAGGCTTCCTTCGCAAGGCACGCCACTCTTTCCTGTACAGCAGAGGGAACGCCGGAGCCGGAGGAGGGTCCCTCCTCTCCAGCTTTCGCTTTGTTAAATTGGAAAGGGCTTTGCGGAAGAAGCTTGTCCTGGTTTCTTTACGTACAACAGGCTGCTAAGTCATGGGCAGCTCACCAACGTTATTCTACCGTAACCTTTTCAAAATCGCAGCACGTGGCGGTAACGTGTTGCAATCACAATGAAGTTTTTATGCTCGTATCGTAAACATAGTGCCTCGTCTCTGTTTCAGTTGGGGAACCGGCTGGGGCGAGGCCGGCTACATCAAGATCATGCGGAATAAAAACATCTGTGGTATGGCAGCAGATCCCGTCTACCCCACCATGTAACAAGTAGCACAACATCGGTCATGTAAAAACCTCATCGTCTCGCATCATATGAATGTCAAAATAAATAGTGAATACGCTATAGTTCGTATCCTTTTGTCTGGCTTGTACAGAACCGTGCAATTCGCTCAGCAGAGCGAATCACCGAAGGACACGTCGTTGGTGGCACGTTCCAGTGAAGCGACCAGGGCTCTTCGGACCTCGGTCGCCAGAAAATGCCGTAGCGCTTTCCTGCTTGCGTGTGCGAGTCGTTTCTGAAGCCTCGCTCTAGTTTGATTGAATCCTTTTAGCGCCGACACGGTAACCCTTAAAACACGAACGGGAGACGGTTCGAAGCGTAGCACGGCAGTCTCCTGGATCTCTGTTTCCACGAACACGGGCTTGAACTCGACCCCTGCGAGCCCGAAGACTCTAATACCGCTGATGTAAGCCCGGACGCTGAAGGTGGCCCTCACACGGGGCCAGCTGAAGAGGACCGTGGACGATGCAAGACCGCCGAAGTGGTCGGCGTGGCAGAGTGGTCGTCCTCTTTGCGAGACGTCCGATAGACCTTCGAGGAGTCCCTTTGACGGCGAGGAAGCCAAGGTAAGGTACACCCCGGATGGACTCGTTGACTGGGATTCGGTCGAGCACGGCCTCGATGGGAACGCTATCGTGAACCGCAGAACGAATAAGGGTCGCAAACGGGTCATTGGGAGTTGCAACTTGGGTCTTGGCGGGCTTTGGTGGATGGTAGACAGCTTCGTCTAGAAATGATAGGAAGCACGACGAGGACATCAGACGATAGCAGGTGGTGGCGGCGTGGCGCGTAAGAATATAGTCAACTGTACTCCGTTTCACCTTTCGTCCACTCGCTCAGCGGGCGGTCTACGAGCCATCCCAGTCAACCAAGCCTTGGATTGGCTCCAATGGCTCGTAGCACCCGCTGCGGTCGGTCATAAGGTGAAACGAAAAATAGAAATTTTCATAGAAAGTATGTTAATAAACAAAATCCTCGATAACGGGTGATATTTATTTGAACCCAAGGTGCAGGGGCAGCGGAAAGAGCGAAGGCTTGTGCCAGAGGCATGCTACATATTAATATTATAGAATTAAACTAACGTAATGTGTGACGTCAAGAAAATACTAATTAAAAATGTGAATAAAATAAAAGCAATTTTAATAAATTTTAGAACAGAGCGCCCACGTGATGGCACACCTCGGCATATATGTTATCAGCGGTTCGAGACGTTTTGAAATCGCTAATAAAGTAGAGGCGGTTCGACTGAAAGAATGCCCCAGTCAAACGCGAGTTTACGCAGTGGAAGTAAATACGTTTTTCAGCCGAAGCGCTCAGATTTGCCAAATAAGAAATTCCCAAAAGAACGCTCGCATAGCGGAAGCACGATTTATACGAGCACGTGAGATCAACTTACCTTCCGTGAGTATCCCCTGCGAGCTCACAAGAGGGCAGAGCACCAAGAACTGAAGCCATAGCAGCGCACCGGCTGCGGTGTATCGAAGAAGACCCATGGCGAAGTGTATGATGCTCGGACGGCTGTTGTTTTCCACATGGAACGTGGACTCGATGAGCTTCTGTTATAAGCGCGTTGACGACATCACCGTGTTGAGCGAGACAGAGCAGACAGGACTTCCTTTCAGACTTTCCGCATCCTTGAAAAAGTAAAAAAAAAATAGTTTTTGCGTCACACGTACTTTCCTTTTTTGTAGATCCACACGCGCGACAGACGGATGCTCGACGTGTTCGGAAGTCCGTAATCTTCAATCTTCATGTCGGCAAGAAAGTTGAACGCCACCTCTGCTGCGTCACTGTTTTCAAAGCTCTGCATCAGCTCGAGGAGGACGATAAATGGTCGGGTGACGTTATTCGAGTAACATGCATGCGCGAGCACACGAATACAGCTTGGTAAAATCGTCGTCCATTATTGCTGTTTCGGATCAATCATGCACACGGTCCAATAAAAGTGTGTTGGTGTATTCGCACGAGAGATCTTTATCTCAGTAGATTCGACGCAGTGCACATCACGCCCCCCCTCCCTCTGCGCAGTGGGGAAGCGTGATGTCACCGCCGGCGGTGAAAACGGAAGACTTAGCGCGCTGCTTGTAGCAATGTGCTGCGTGTAAGAGTGTTTTCGCGTTCCTACACGTAAGCAGTCTTAAGTGTCTCTGTCGTATTTTTTTTCTTCTGGTGGTGCGGTTTCACGTAAAAAAGAGATAAAGGAAGTGTGCATGAACAAAATCTTACGGAACAGTTTCACCTCACATTATCGCTCTGATCCTTACATAATATGAAAACAAGCGCACACACAGTTCCGTACTTTCAGTGGGCGAACACATTAATCAAATCAAACCAATGAAATGAAATCAAGTTTATTTCCAGAAACCCTGGTAAGAAGGCCTATACAAAAAAAAAATTAAACCAGTTGACAACTCCCTGTAACGCCGCATTGGAGCGCAGCTCTTGAGGAGGAGGAGGGAAGGGTACTGAGGGAGGGTATACCCCTCCTTCTCCTCCTCCCTCACGGGGTCACGTGACCTCGGCTGGAGGGGGGGGTCACGTAACGTGGGGGGTCACGTGACCTTGCGGTTACGCCGACGCGGACGGCGACGCCGCTCAAGCCGGAAACGGGCGCCTAAGAGCTGCGATCTAAAAGCTGTTAAAAACAGCCTTTACATTGGCAGCAGCAACAAACCAAGAGCACGTTAACATTATACAATGCTAGAAAAGTACAAACGAAGGGCTATCTTACTTACACGTGTTGCATCGATTTACAGTGTGGTGCACTAAACATACATGGAGTAAAATTTAAAAATACAGGAAACAACAAAGTTGTATCAATAAAAGACGTTTCCTGTATTTTTAAATTTTACTCCATGTATGTTTAGTGAACCACACTGTAAACCGAGAGGTTGTTTGTGGGCAAGAGAAAAATAAAACAATTCATTATTATTATTATTATTATTATTATTATTATTATTATTATTATTATTATTATTATTATTATTATTATTATTATTATTATTATTATTATTATTATTATTATGATTATTATTATTCGTAATTTGTTTCTAGACCGAGGGCGTAATTTGTCTCTAGACCGAGGGAAGACCCATGAAACTGTGTGAAGCGTGCTAACAACACATTCATGCATTCTAAGATCTGAAATAGCATACAAAAATTCTACAAGAGCTGGGGAGGAAAAACGAACTGTATGAAGCAATAGCGGTACTCGTACAATGTGAAATCTGGAAAATAATGGTTCCGTGTGGTCATAATAAGAAACATCTCCAATATAATGTAACATTTTCTTTTGGAGCAATAATATGTTATTAAGGTTTGTTTTGGTCGTAGTGGCCCACACAAGATGGCAATAGTTTAAGCGTGACTGGAATAATGCATGATAAATATTTAGCTTAATGCTGGGTGGCAAAATATTACGGCAGCAAGCCATAATACCAACTACCCGTGAAAGTTGTACAAGCATATAATTTATATGGTTAAGGCATGAGTGCTCAAAGAGCACACAATAACTAAGGTATGTAATTGTTTTGCTCTTGACAACAAGTGTGAGGGTTGATAGCTTCGATGATGCAGCTTGTGCTCAGCTGTACGGCTATGTTTCACCACGAGAGAAGGGTCAGGCGATGAAAGGGAAGCGGTCGATTGGTCTTGCGAGAGCGTAGCTGCCACCGCATTGTCGCCTTAGGGGCCTTCGGGGAGAGGTCACCTTTACCTCCGGCTCCGCCCTCGAGGTCACTCACGACTCGAGCACGCGTGCGTCTGTAGCTGGGCGCTTGCTTCAGCAAGCTCAGCGAGCTCCAGCGAGCTCGCGGAGGGACTCGGTGTCGGGCACTAATCCGGGCGAGTTTAGCCCAATGATCAAGCGTTTCTCCCCCTGTCCAGGTATCACATTTGTGGCGTTTCTCTCTGTCCATGGAAGACTTTCGTTTCTACTTCAGACTTGAGAGGATAACGACCGGGATTCTCGCTTGGATGCCTTATTGTGCGCTTATTCCTATTTCTATTCTGGCAAGCGGAATGGCCCGAAACAGGCACGTATCCAGGGCGGGGGGGGGGGGGGGCGCTCATGGGGCCCGGCCTTCCCCCCACCCCCGAAATCTTCCATTTTGCTGGGACCTCCTCTCCCCCCTCCCCTCATACAGCATTTCGTCATGGGCGCCCCCCCCCCCCCCCCCCACACACACACCACGTAATATCCATTTTTTATATCTTGATAACGCGGCCAGGCATGGAAGAAACTTCGAGCGCCGTAATACAAGAAGGGGTGATTGAATGGGAAGGGGGGAGGGCGGGGGAAAGCAATAAGTTTTGGAGGATGTTCTAACCCGGGAACCCCCCCCCCTTTTTCCCTGGCTACGCCCCTGTTCGCCGGGGTCAGAAATTTATTGATATGCAGCAGTTTTATAACATTAGCCCCGATTAACCCCGATTTATTGCCTGGCACTGCAAATAAACACGAAAAAAAAACACACAATTTAAAAGCGCTAATCAATTACTAGGCTATCTCAAAAGAAAACTTTCGCTAACTCCTGTGTCTCTAAAGCTTCTTTCATACAAAACTTTAGTTCGCTCTAAACTGGAATATGCGGCCTCTATCTGGAACCCCGGTATCACCCTTGCATCTGCTGTTGAGGCCATTCAGAATCGCTCCGCTCGTTTTATTCTTTCAACCTATCATCGCACAGCCAGCGTCACCCCTATGAAAGCATCTCTAACCTAACCTAACCTCTCTCTTTCTTAAAAAGAAAATATTTCGTTTATGTCTTTTTTTGCAAGATTTATATATATCGCTTTAATCCCACACTTCGTGAAGCATTGCTTATAGGATCATCTTACATATCATCACAAACAAATCACCAGATCGCCTTCCCGCGCCCATGGTCACAATAACTGATGCTGCTGAATTTGAAATTCTGATTACTAATTTTTTTGTTATTCCTTAGCCATTGTTGCTATTTTTGCCTTGTTCGTTGATATACTCATATATAGTTTTGTGTTGACACTCACTCCTCTCTGTAATGCTTTTGGGCCCCGAGAGAAAATAAATTAAGTTACATTACACTACGAAAAAAATAATGAACCCCGAAAAACCACGCCCGAATTTGAAGCAAAATAAACCCCGAAATCACGGAATCCTAGAAATAACGTATTTTGTTAAGAAAAAATAAAATAAAACAAGACAACACGGTGCTGACTACGTAGGCAAGGTGATAATATAAATCACATTCCATTCAAGCAGTTAAAAAAAAAAAAAGTCCCTTTGTTGTGGTTACATCTAATTCTCTCTGCGTCTTTTCGCTCGCTGGCTTTGTCTTGTGCACCTGTTTATTACAAAGCAAATTTATGCATTTTTTTTATTTGCCGTTGTAAAGGGATGCACACATTTGTAAGAACAAGAGACAAGTGATGTAAAAAGTAAGTGCGCCAGCATTGTGGGAATCCTGTGGTCGAGTGCTGCTGCGCTAAGCTAAATAACCAAATCAATAAATTCTATTCAAACCGCGAAGGCGCTTTTGTTTCGATCCCCCTGGAACTGCCGTTGAAGACGCGCGCCGCTGAAACCATGCCAAAACCGCGTCGAAACTGAAACCGCAAACCAAGCCCAGCATCGTGAGTCGTCGCCGTAAATAAACTTTGCATTAACAAACAAACAACGAATACTTGAAATAAATAAATTCGTAGAGCCGTTTTAATAAAAAAAAGATATGCTAAAACACTTAAAAGTTTGAAGCTACAATTAGCTACGATTTGCTACGACTTTATAAGATGACGTCAAAATGAGTAATTGTACACAATTTGACTGAATCGAGTACGCTTTACTATGACGCCACGACAACACGTGATTGTACTTTCTTGGTGAAAAATCGAACGCATCCAACCAGTGTTTTGAGCTGCAAGAGTTAGATAACCGAACGTGGCCAAAGTTAACTAAATTGTCCAGAAACTGCTTCGCCCTCTGCGCCCTCTGTCGTGCTCGTGAGACAGCCGGCCGGCCGCTTCTCCTCATATCATTCTTCTTTCCGGCAGCCAGCCAGTAAGTACGTCAGCGGGAGCGAGCGGCGCACCTGAGAAAGGGGAACAGCGGAACTGTCCAAGTCAGTGAGCGCGGAGGACTCCCTGCGATTGCTTCCATTTGCGCACGTAGCTTAGGCCGTCGCACCCGCAGCACCCTCCCGGCGTGAACGTGTAGTCGACCTTTTTGACCTCTTCCGTGCTTCACCGCAACACGCGCCTTCTCCCCGTGAACATGGCGTGTGCCGTCCGACACAAGTTGTTTAGCTCGCTTCCCAAGAGTGCGTACTGCGGGGCGACTTCCCTGCGGGCTTGCTCGTGGTGGACGCACGTCGAGATGGGCCCGCCGGACGCAATTCTGGGCGTCACGGAGGCCTTCAAGAAGGACACCAACCCCAAGAAAATGAACCTGGGCGTCGGTGCGTACCGCGACGACACCGGCAAACCGTACGTGCTCCCGAGCGTACGCAAAGCCGAAGAAATCCTCATGTCCCGCAAACAGGACAAAGAGTACCTTCCCATCGGTGGGCTCGGGGACTTCTGCACGGCGGCCGCTCAGCTGGCGTTCGGAGAAGACAGCCCGGTGCTGAAGAACAAGCTGAACACGACCGTGCAAGGCATCTCCGGCACGGGATCGCTCATGATCGGCGCTTTCTTTTTGGGCCAATTCTTCAAGGGCAACCGCGAAATCTACATGCCGACTCCGACGTGGGGCAACCATATCCCGCTCTTCAAACGCGCGGGACTAACGGTCAAACAATACCGCTACTACGACCCCAAGACGTGCGGCTTCGACTTCAGCGGCGCTTTGCAAGACATCGCCAAAATCCCCGAAGGCTCCATCATCCTGCTGCACGCGTGCGCCCACAACCCTACGGGCGTCGACCCCAAATTCGAGCAGTGGAAGGAAATCTCGCGGATCATCAAGAGCCGGCGGCTGTTCCCGTTCCTGGACATGGCGTACCAGGGATTCGCCACGGGCGACATTGACCGCGACGCCGCGGCGGTCCGGCTCTTCGCCGAAGAAGGCCACGGTTTCGCGATGGCCCAGTCCTTCGCCAAGAACATGGGCCTGTACGGAGAACGGACGGGCGCCTTCACGCTCGTCTGCGGCTCGAAGGAGGAGGCCGACCGCTGCCTGTCCCAGATCAAGATCATCGTGAGGCCGACGTACTCGAACCCGCCGCTCCACGGGGCCCGCATCGCGCACCTCATCCTGACCGACCAGGAGCTTCGCCAGCAGTGGCTCAAGGACGTCAAGGGCATGGCGGATCGGATCATTAGCATGCGCACGAGGCTCAGGGACGGCCTGACCAGAGAAGGATCCTCCCGCAACTGGCAGCACATCACGGACCAAATCGGCATGTTCTGCTTCACGGGCATGACACAGGAGCAGGTAGCGAAGCTCACCAAGGATTTCAGCGTCTACCTGACCAAGGACGGCCGTATCTCTGTGGCGGGAATCTCGTCTGGGAACGTGGACTACCTTGCACATGCCATGCATCAAGTCACCAAGTGAGACGGCGGCCAAGAGGGCCGGGTGTGGGTGAGAGGGACTACGTGCAGAGCAGGACTTGAAAGGAGTCAAAACAACGGAAAGTTAGCAAGAGAGACTTCAGCCGCCCAAGGAGAAACAGGTTTAGCACTTGTTCTGATAAGCACAGTTTTGATGCTACATGAAGGCAAGTGACTTAGCAGTATAGAGACAGTTTAATTTTCCCGGTTAATGCTTGTCAGGAAGAAAACACTTTGTATGTACATTTCACTGGTGGTAGAGACGGTCGGGCGAGGGGTGTCGAATTTTCCCAGAATTTTGGATTAGAAATGTTCCTATCAATTGTGCGCATCAACAGAATTTCCAAATACCTTATGACAATATCTTGCACGGTGTTATAGCCAGTGATGCACAGCCGCCCCATAATCCTAACTCCCCCCCACCACCCCCCACCCCACCCTGAAAAAGAAAAAAAAAAGATTCCTGGCGAAGCCAATGCTCTTATATCGATTATGAATTCAAATAAATTCAGGATCTTTAATGACCAGGAGGGGTGTGCTCGAATTTTTAATTATATTTATGCAGAAGTGTTAGCGTTTCCCATGAAGCGTGCACCTCTTTGTGTTCTCAAGGTTTAGAATTTCAATGAGATTGTGTCTCAAATGGAACCGCTCTCTGGAATGTCTCGCGTGGTTGCTTGCTTTTGCATTTCTGATAGTGTTGTAGGGTGGAGATATTCGTTATGCCTGCAGGTTCATTTGTGTTGGGCTGTTGCATCTCCTTACAGCACTCATTATTGTCCCACTTATTTAGCGAGGCTCAGTCATTCACAACAAGAGTATGACCTAGTTACAATGTTTTGTTGCAGCTTAAAAGAAATGTGTGGCAATGAAAAGCCATTTCGATTAACAAAATAAAATAATTTGTTTTAAGCCATCAGATGAGTGATGTGACGTGACTAAAGGGGAAGAGCATGTTGACCGATGAAACACTGGTACAAGTGCAAGACTGACAAGGAACACGAAACAATCCTACACGTCTCTCATACTTCGTTTCAGCTTGGGTCCAGATGCAGCCGATGCTACAAGCACGAGCGTGTGGCCCTGAACAGTGCCTGTACTGCACGAGCGCGCGTGCATGGCAGGGACGCTGGAAGCCCGGAGCTCGCGCTTGTAGCATCGGCTGCGCCTGGACCCAAGCTGAAACGAAGTATAGTCATTTCCTCCCATTTGTTTTAGCGATACTGTAATGTTTGCAAACATTTCAGACAATACAGGCTTTGCAGTCGGTGTGCAAGAAGAGGAGGGACTCGAGTGATTGGTCCAGATACATACGCCTTACATGCTTACTTCAGCAGATAGTTGGGAAGGACTGTGTAGAAGATAGCTCCAAGATAGCGCTTATCTGAAGCAGGGGTGCTATTGAGCCTTGTTGGCTATTCTCAGCTACACCTTGGAAGGCATTTCCTCCAATTGCAGGCTACTCGGACTCCTATCTTGTGTAACCCCTTTTTTCAGAGCGCAAGAAGAAATTGTTTACGATGAAAACCTTCAGTGGCATAAGCAGTCGCACGTTAACTGTTTCCTGACCGTGGGAGAAGTAGCAATTTTGAAAGGATCTGTGCGAACGCTTTTTTCTTCCGAGCTTGCATATAGAGCAATGTGACATATCAAAATGTGGCCAATTAGTTGTTCTTTCAAAAGAAACAGAGGTTAATGTAATGTAAAAAAAAACGTTTTTCAAATTTTTTTTTGTTGAAAATGGTGTACGTGCGGAAGGCATATAAATGACGAAACTTCTACAGCTATGTCAAATTAAACGACAAATAAGAATTCTGAATAGAGAAAATGTGCCCCACACCCACGGCTATTTCTTCTGAAAGTTAGTGTACTCTGATGTCTATTTTCGGTTCGCCAGAGAGCTAGCCTCCGTAACGTGTGCTTTTCAACGAAGGATTGCTTATTTTGGTGAAACACAGATAGTACCCCTCATATCCCCAGCAGAATACTTTCCTTGTGTTCTATCTTGGTTTTGACATAGCCTCGATTGCAGTTCCCCATATTTAGAATTTTTGTGCGCCTCGTTGGGAACACAACGTGCACGCCGGCTCAGGGCAGCCATGGAAATTATAGTGCTATATAGCTCTGGCTCTTGCAGTTAAGAAATATGCCAGAATACAGTTGAATTATGTAAATAATGACATCTTTGTCACAAAGACTGATGCAAACAGTTAGCCACGTTAGACAAGTGAAACCGCCGTTCCCATGACTGTTTTTGACAACCCACCAGCTTGTGGACTGCTTCTGTGAAACCGAAACTAGAGTTCTTTGGCTATCCACGAGATTGTGGAACATAATTCTTTGCACTAAATTTAATTTCTTGATGGCGCTTGGAAACCATCGATCATCGGGGATCGATGGCCTATGGGCGCAGTCAGGAAAGAGTTAAACCTTGAAACTGCCACCTTTTTAACTACAGACGTGCTCGGCTGTGTGACCGTTTCTTTAAGGACATTTCTTTTCTAGTGCAATGTAGTTTTGCTACAGCTTCAAAAGATGTTTCTGTTATATGAAAAACACAGCACTTCAAAAGTGAATCACACCAATGCTTTTATTTCTCCAGTCGTGACACAGTGCAGCAATCTTGCAAGAAACATTCACATAATGCACTATTACAAACTCTTGGCCAAACAAGTGCAAGGTAATTGGTCTTTGAACAATGAGGGCACAACTCACCAGGCAGATTGTATTTTGCTGCAGTTTTTGCTATGCACTAATTTATAGAAATATCTCACTCCATAGTTTCAATGCAACAACTGCTAAAAAGTAACCACTTATTGTTTTTGGAATTTGAGATTTTTCTGGTTTGATTTTGCATCAATGCCAAAAATCTAACATTTCACAACCAAAAACATCCCTTGCAAGGAAGCAGCACCACCACATTGACCTTCACAGTCATCTAGCATCAGCATTAACTTGCAGTAACGTGAGAATCTTGTTTTAAATATGTTCAGTTTCCTTTCACCATGCGTCACTAATATTTCTACAGCACTTAGGGGACAAGACACCTAATGTTTTTGTGCCTCAATATATTTAGTCAACTGGGATCAACCTCAAAGGGCTACTTTGGCCAAAATGAACATGTTTTTGTTTTCCTCAATTATTGGTAATATTACTAATAACACTTTAGGCAACACCCTACACGACTGCAAGCATGGCATCCTGGCTGGTGCCCCATGCGTGCAAGCACGTGCATTATGTGCATGAAGGTAGCTTTGGCAGGCTTGCAATTGCATGTGCTCGCTCGCATAAGCAGAAACGTAGCAGTGGCCAGACGCCCTACTTACAGCCGTGTACAGAGTTGCTCAGGATATTTCTAGTCAATATCCGGAGGATAAATCATCTAGATTGCCTCTAAAAAGGGTGTGGCTTAGCTTGTAGGGGCTATTCGAGATTAAAGTTTGTGTTTCCATTTGAAATTTTAACGCGAGAGCGTTAAGGAGCTCATGTCGCAGAAAAGCCAGCGTCGATGTCGGTGGGACGAGAAAATTTTGATTGGTCGATAGGGTCATGTCAGCCGCATGCTCTCGCATGGGAATTTTTTCAAACAACGCTCGGGTGAAACTGGACGTCACGCATGGAACGAAAGTTATTGAAACATGACATGTAACGAAAATTAAGGGTCGCCATACGTCTCAAATGATTTCCCTTTATAAAGTAATTCATCTGCCCTAAAGAAAAAGTTTGAAGAATTTTAAGTGGGATTCGAACCCACGATTCTTCGGTTGCAGAGCCAGACACGCTAGTGACTAGGCCACGCAGACACGCTTGCATGGTTTTCGCGTTCCACTCTTATTGCTGTCATAACCGAAACTTTCATAATCCAATCTTTTACAAAAAAAGTTTCGAAAGTGTGGGGGTAAAATATACGCTAGTTCGCTCAATGTTTTAGTGTTATGCTTGGATCGGGAAACTGAAGCATATAAACAAACAGCACATAGCTGCACTAAACTGACTATAGCTTAACATCATCATACCCTGAACAACTTTAGGCACATTCTGAACCATGCTGAAAGACTGTTAAAGGTCCCAACCAGAAAAATACAATTCCAAAGACTTATCAGATCACAAGCTAATAGCAACATGGTGGTTGCAATTGTTTACTCATGCACTGGGTTGAAAATTAATTTGCAACATAATACAGAACACATGTGCAGCTTTGGCTACTTTACCAGTAATATTCCTGAGAAGCTAGGGTATCTAAAACAGCACCGTTTACAGTAAAGCAGTGCTTGATTTGGCAAGTGTACAATGGCCACAGAATGGATGGAGAAGAATCTGTTATGATAAATTGTGCACAAAATATGTGTGAACTCAAATACAAATGGCACCTTTAAGAAATTGATTAGGAGATTGTATGGTCTGTAGAGGTATGCGAATATATGAGACTTAATAATTCGCGAATAGTGTATGCTTTTCGGTCCGATTCGCAGCTCACTTTTACTGTTCGAAGTTTTCTAGTTTTTCTAATATTAAAAAAATTGCAAATAATGCTTTCAGAATTCTCAGAATTTTCGCGTCAAGCTTCTATGCTTTTCACTACCACTATGGCGTCAATCTTCTCTGCTTTGCACCGGCACGCCACATCAAGCTTCACTGCTTTGCACCGGCGTGCTAGGAGAAACGGCTGACGTGCCGAAGCATCTTGGTCGATGGTCTCTGAAATTTTGCTCACTATTGTAGATCAGCCCTCGGTTATAATTATAGTTTGCCTCCCGATTGTAAAGGAGTGCTGGAAAAGAAAATATCAAGCGATATTCGAATAAAAAAGGCAGTCATTGCTTTGTTTGCCATCATCTTACATTAAATTGTTTTTCTTAATACAAGTATGCGAAATATTTTATACATAATAAAGTTATTACTTTTCATAGGTATGTTTTCTAGAAAATATTTCCAGCCGTGATTTGTTAAAGTAGCCCCTCTCAATTCGCATTAAATGCCAAATATTCAAATTAAAAAAATATAATATTCGATTCACAGTCAGAAATGTAATATTCGCACACCTCCAATCGTCTGATGTGGACAGGTGGTTCACATTGAACATGTTGCATCTGTTTGTTATAACAATGAGTGCGCTATGTAGAGGTGCTTTTAAACTTTAAACGACTAGTTCAAAATATGGTATGATTGTCCTACTAGGTAAATTGGTCCAGGACTCTACAGCCTAATTAATTCATTACATACAGTCACCAAAAACAGTTTTTGTGTCGTAAGGTTGACAATACTGTAGCAAGTGTTGGCAAAAAAGTTAACATATCTTTCAATTTTAGACAGGATAGAGATTTAAATGTAAACAACAACTGGTGAAGTCAGCATATATAAGTACAATCTTGCTTGTTTTGTAGCAGTGCAAGGAAAAACTTTAAGCATGAACACAACACCACACGACTGATTTAGATTGAAGTTTGAACAATAGGGTTCAACACCTGATGTTTCTACTGACATCAAAAGTAAACGGCAGTACATACATATTAAAGTCTATAATAATAGCCATTTAACAGAAAGCAGCCACTGCAAGAGAAGTAAATGTTTCAGCACATCAGAGCTAATAGCACTGGTTCATGTAACAACTGCCCGGCATTGTGGACTAAACAGCACACTTCATTCCTTCCTAATATGACAGCTGAGAGGAGGCTACAGACTGGCTTGACCAATCGGAAGTTGGCCTTGGGCCATGTGACCCCTCTTACTGCATGCATTAATTTGCATAGAGAGGGGATTCTACAGCGCAAGGCTGGCAGCTGATTGGCCAAGCTTGTAGACTTCTCAGCAGTGTCAAAGCGTAAAGAGAACAAATGAAAGTAGCTCTTGGACTAGCAATACAAAAAGAAACAGGTACTGTAAGCTATAAAATTACACCAGGTCACTGCATACCAAGCACGACGCTGCTCTACGCGTAAACTCGTTTTAAGAGCAAAAGTGTGAGTGGCACTTCATTGGGATGAGGGTATATATTAGAAGGAGTTGGGAACGGAAATCCTGCCGGGAAAGACTGAAGCTGGAGGCAAGGTTCATCCATGCAATTAGGTGTCTCCGGACTCGCAAGCGATCGGTTAAGGCAGTAGTGGAACACCACACTTACGTAAGCTACAGGATAACAAACTTGTTCTGATGCGGACGGTTGTGCCATTCACCTTTTGCCCTTAAAACTGGACAGATCCTAGCAAAGAAACAAAGAAAGAGGGCTAAGAACACAGGCATATATGACTAGAGACTGAGGCAGAAAAAAACATGCTGGGCAGGAACTGCCACTAAGTATTACATTAGACAAATCTGGTCTTGCCAACACTAATCAGAAATATTTTTCGAGCTAACACCAAGAGGCCGCCTTCCCCCCTGTTTATGACATTAAATTAAAGGGGGAGGCATTTAGAAAAAAACAAAAAAATGAGATAGATGAAACAAAACTCTTAGAAAGCAGGAGCCTAAAGTCAAACAGATCTTTCCAATTCCTTGAATAAATCGCAGTTCGGCTTATTCAAAGTGGCAAGTGCTAAAGCGAGGTGCTTTCTTTTTTCTTGACATAAGTACAAAAAGATGATGACAGCACCTGAACATCTAAACCTAAGTACTCTGGAACACTACGAAAAGACAACCTTTGTACAATAGAAAAATTAAAAAAGAGAGGAAAATTAATAAATTAGAAGACCACAACCACGAAAAAAACAAGTGACCCTTTGCATGTTTTTTAAGTTATAGGTGAGCCATAGTTCACCTTGATGGTTCTGAAAGCCCGCATCACATCGAGTCGTGCAAGAGTTCCTTAAGTGATAGGAAGATTGATTCGATCTGCACCTCGTCACATACGGAAATGTCCAAGCTCTATCACAACCGCCTTTTCCATCACAAGAGGCACCACAATAAGATTCCCATTTAGTGCACGTTTGGAGTGTTCTAAATCAATACTCTACATTAAAAATTAATTTAGCTTCATTATAAACAATAACTCTGCCACTTGTAAGTTCCACAATTACAAATGTACCACTAAAAAGTACAAAGATATCTTCGCTTAGCATGAATTTATCTAATGTCGTGAGTTGACACAGATAATCCCCATCATAAAATCAAATTTAATCACAGTTGCTCTAAAGGAAAGAGTTTAGATCACATACAGTGCTAACAAAAACAATCTAGGCCCTTATAGAGGTCCCAAGTAACACACAATATGCTTCAGAACCTGTGGATGACTTTATTTTCGCAGGCTCTATATTTAGCGAATTTTGCAATGTGTTGGTTTCAAGAATACTTCATAAGTACAAAACTTCGAGGTCGGGAATGGTATGCTCCGTATTAGTTACTACAAAGTGATGTATACGTGCGGTAAAATTTCTGCAATATTTTTTAAATTGCGAAATCGCGAAAATTGACGTTGTTTGCAGAACTCTACGACACAAGTAAAAACGGAAATAAAAATATTGGAGGACACAAGCTCGAAAGAACTGACAATTGGTACAACAATAAATGAATCCTTCAATAAATTAACCCTATCAAAAAAATAATGATCATAAAATGTTACATCACATAGATTTCTGTGCGGCATGCACTGGTTGTGAAAAAATCTGCCAACCGTCTACTTGCGCAGAATGGGGATATTTACGGGGCGTGCTGCGCCATTGGTCACGGCGGGCTTGGGCGGTGCCACTTTCTGGTCTTCCTTGTCTTGCGGCATCTCCTTGACCTCCTCTTGCTTCTGAGCCGGCGAGCTTGAATTCCACTTGGCCAGGTAGTCGGCGACCGCCGTGTGGCCAAACACGCGGGCGTCGTCGTGAGGCGTGTGGCCCCATCTGAAATGGAAGAAGGCTACGTCAAGGACACGAGTCTCGCGGCATGGCGAAAAGCGGACACGATCGAACTCAACAAGGTGAATATCTGCAAGTTTTCAGGTCATTTCAGAAAAACAAAACCCTCGGGTCTTCCACAGGCTCGATTTTCTGTGGCAGTTCGAATAGCTAAAGAGGTTGTTGATAGAATAACACTAACAGAACCTCACTGATACGTTCTACAGGGGACCGCGGTAAAAAGCACATGATCCGGAAAAGCGTAACAACCGGACGCTTTTTGGGGTCCTATAGATAAGACAGGAAGGAAACTCTCGCGCAGAAAATCATCTCCCTTGTACCTCCACAGCTGCAGAGAGCTACCGTAGGTCGACTTCCTTTTCAAAACGGTTCTCTCAAATTAAGGGACAATCTATAATTGCAACCAAAGAATGTAAACCCGAGTTAACCCCGACGCTGGCCAGCATTAGCCGCTACTCCTAGAACACATGTGCCATGAGGTGAAGCTTCAAGCATGCGCTGATGCTCCAACTGACTATCCTTTCAGAGACCCTCTACGCCAAGTCGGCCGCTCGATCCTTCTGCATATGGCGATGATTGGGATTTGAGTGCTCTGCAGCATTCATAGAAGTCTCATGCTGCACCAAAGGGGATATGCTGCATAATCAGTGGTGCACGTCGACTGCACACGCCCCTGGGGTTGCGGGGAGCGTAGGGCTCACCTGTCCTTGATGTTGGCGTCCACTCCGCACATCTTGAGGAGGAACTCCACGCACTCCAGGTGTCCCTCGGCCGCCGCCAGGTGGAGGGCGGTGCGGCCGTCGTAGTCGCTCAGTCCCATGTCCATGCCAGACAGGTAGTGGCTGCGAAGGGGGCAAAGAAACATTAGCTCATCTTTAAAGTGGCCAACACCTTTGCGACTGTAGTTGATGACGATTAAGGTTTTAATGGCACAATTACTACGAAGACCATAACGTGCCAATTCAAAGGTATACCGTAGAATACCCCGCATCCGCCCATGCCACATTAAGCGCCCATACCCAAATTTGTAAGATCTGAGAAAATGTGCTACATTGATATGTAAAATTGATGACCGGACAAGCGCCCATCCCCCATTTTTTCGTGATTATCTCAAAATTTTGATGGGCGCCTGCCCGGTATTTTACAGTATGTGTGACTGTGGTTAAAACTCTGCAGTGGTAGAGGTTAACCCCATAGTCACTTTTGACTCAGGAAATCAGAGGGTGGTTGTAAGCCAAGTTTGCATTTTTTGTCCATGAATGACGTAGGGCTTGATTAAATGGATAATGAGTGGTAATGTCGAAGAATTTTCTGGTGTAGCCCTGCGGGCTATCAACTGTAAACAGTCAGCAACTCATAAGTTATGTCAAAAGCATGAATAAACCTTCAAAATTATTTTTAAAATGTAGAGAAACAATATTCCAAAAAGTTACAAAATCGAGACCGAGGGCTAACACGACGTTTCTGACATACTACTCAAAACGTTCAAACACTAGAAAAACAATCTTCAGGTAAACTAAGAACAAGATGAACAGTTACAGGAAAAAACTGTTCATCCAGGTTAAGGGGACACTACCTGGGCATGTCTACTTTTGATCCGCTCACTCAATCGGCGTGAAATCTGCAGGTGGTGTTTGTAGCCGTATAGAAGGAGGGCATGCAAGGTTTCAGCCCTGTGAACCAATCTTATGAGCTACTATATTCCCAGAACGTAGGTTTGTATGGAATCTGCTCAATGAATCTATTGTTGAGAAATGGTGTTGACCACCACATATTTTCCTGGTGGAATGCATACTGGAATACTTGTTGCTGATTACCATGAAAAGAAATTAAAAAAAATATGTACTTTTCAGATAAAAAAATATTTACGCAAGTTTTTCATTTTTTTTACATTTGCCAAGTTTCGCAGATTAGAATTTTTCATAATAAAGGAACATGAAAATGCAAAATCTAAGTTCATAGTAACCGGCTTGATAAAATTTCGGCATATAATCTGCAAATATTAAGTCTCTCGGTAGTTTCACGCTAAAACAATAGTTTTATTAAGGTGGGATTTATGCCAAAAAGTGAAGCTGAGATAAATGCACTTGAAGTTTCAAGATTACGTATTAAAATTTTCTTTTTGCGTCTTAACTGTCAAAAAATTCTTTCCAGCAGTGTAGGTGATGTCTTCCTCGAACTTCTTCTGATATACTGACATTGCTTTCAGCTATTTTCACTTGTGAATGACGAGTGCTACGCAGTGCAGCACACCTCACCAACGTATAAAGAATAATTATTTTTGACATTGTTTGTCAGTGCACATTGACAAGACTTTGTGAGAGTGTTCAGTGTTATCCATACACGCCTAAACTCTGCAGTTCTGGATATGCATTTTTGGAAAAAAGGTGCAATTCAAGGTAGTGTCTCCCCTTAAAAGAAATGTGGCACTGAATTTCACTTACATTGCTATCCCTGCAACTGATCGGTGCCTAGTGCGGGCACATGTCTAACATACTAACTAAAGTGCACACAAACGTCCAACACCAGTAGAAGGCAATTTACGCTCCATTCTTTGTGCAACTTGTCCACCAAACTCTCTCCCAGTTTCTCGTCCCTCACCGGCGCATGGCAGTGGCGTCACCGCTGGCCGCGCTGAACAGCAGGTTGACAATCTTCTGCCCCTTGGTCTCGTACTTCTGCCTCCGCGGGTCCTTCTTCTGGGTCATGTGACGCAGAGTTGTCGTAGTGGTGGAAACTGAATACCCGCGTCAGCTCCTGCACATGTAAGCAAATCGCCGTCACTGTAGGTGAGAGTGGAGGTCAGAGGCTCAGTGGAGAAGAGTCAGCAACTGGTGCTCCTAACCTGGCACCACTGAGGTTTCTAGAAAAAACGTCTCATGCTGTGCTTTTTGCTACAAGTTGTGGCAAGTTTGCAGTGACAACTGGCTGGACGGTGTAGGTTTTAGGAAAGGAGGGAGAAGACTGCTATAGATGCAGGAGAGCGCACAGCAAGTTTTAGACTGAATGTGGTGGCAGCGCAGCAGCCGAAGGAACCGGAGCAGACCACATTGCTTCATTACGTGCTTCATCATCATCATAATCATTGCTTCATCATATGCCTCATCATGCATGCCAACTGTCACTGTTTGAAACAGGCAATGTGCAGTTCTAAGAGGCAACTCCTTCAATTCACAATATTCCGGGATAACGGGTGATTTTACATTAAGAAGTACAGTGGCTAGCCATATGAGCTAGAATGTGCAAATGGTGACCAAGTAGTAAAAACCATGCTTGTCGCACGGCTACCATACGTGCGTTGAGGGTGGGGAGGCATCGCGCGGTAGGTGAGTGGACATATTTAAACACCTCCACTGCTGTTCTGACCCTCCACTCACAGCCTGCTAGACCGCATGGTCTGTACTTCCTGGTTGCCGTTTGCGCACTCTAGCTTATTTTGCTAGCCACTGTACAAACTACAATATTTGTTCCACGAAAAATTAAATATTTTTCGTTCAATTTTGTATTACACACGATTGTGAACTGAAACCAAAATTATGGCTGTGGTGGGCAACATCAGCCCTGCATTGTCAGCTACATGACGCATCCAATCGTGGTATAAACAGTCGCCTGACTTGCCATGTGAGTGGGCAAGTGCCATTTGTATTGCAGGCCGTGCTGCATTTGACGGTGCCGGCACTGTGTGCCACCGGCACTGCCTGTAGCCTTGCTTGGTACGTAAAAGAAGTTGCAACGTGTGACGTACAAGACGCACCACCTGCGGCGCCGCGTGTCGCATGCTAATTTAAATTTCTTCAACTTGGTACATACCAAACTATTAGACACAGCTAATCCAGATGGCATGGCTGAATCCAAACGATTTCTTATGTAGCAGGAAGAGAGATTCTAGATAATTCTGCACTTACTATGAATAAAGTTAAAGCCAAAACTACACAACGACGGGATGTCCGAGAAGAGCGCCTGCACAGTCCAACAGCAGCTTGACTAAATTGTGGTTGTGGTTGCCCTCAAATATCCTGCACATGGTGTTGCTACACGGGAAGTTCTCCAGTAAATACAGCAGGAAATTGTTTTGTTGCACCACAGACGCAAGAAGAGGGAAAGGGGATGAAATGAAGACAGCGCACCTCGCAGAACTGCACGCCCCGGACAGAGTTCCCGTAGATGTCGAGAGGGGGCGACCAGAGGCAAAAGCCCATCACATTGGGAACCACCACCATGGTGCAGCCAGAGACGCCGGACTTGGCTGGAAGGCCAACCTGCACGCACAATCGAGGACAGTCTCGGGGGATCGACCTCAATCGAGCTCAGGGTCACAGCCAATAACAATCAAAACACTTGTTACTGATTCTGACCTGGAAACTGGAAAACAGCCTGAAATGGTGTCTTGCTGTTGAAGCTGCTCTCAAAAACAAAAACTAGAGCATGCTGATAGGGCTATGAACAAAATAAATAAACTAGCATAAATAAATTACAAACGTCCTGCCCAAGTTTGTCTATTGGTTTGGGGCCCTTATTAGGAGCCACTGATGACCACATGCCACTCCATCCTTTTCTCAGACTTCTGGTCTTGTCCGAACATGGATCTTCACTAGGACAGAAGCGCTATCCTTTGCATTGCCCGACGGTGAAATTCGCCACCAGATTTTGTAAATCTGGCACATACCCGAAACTGATACGGTTAATTTAAGTTCTCCCAACATATGAAATCTGATCAACACGCTTAACAACTTTAATGAGTTTTTATGTTTATTTTAGTGGTTGGTGAAATCGGATGAAAGGTTTATGAGAATCTGGTTTCACAAGAACTTTCCTAAAAATTAGCACCTTGTTCCCCCCCCCCCTCCCCCTCATTTGTAAGTTGTAATGTGAGGACAGTAGTGTTGTACAAATATTTACAATTTTCTGATAGTAGTCTAGAATAATACGCTCTTTAAAGCGGGTCGAGGCGGATTAGCCCAACCTGCCGCAATGGGTTAGCCCCGTTGAGTGCGCTTCTCACCGAGCACCTATGCACTGCAGGAAGCAATACCCGCGAAGCACGAGGGCTCTGCGGGTATTACTTCCCCGCAGCTCACAGGTGCTCAATGAGAAGCGCACTTAACGAGGCCAACCCGCTCGTGCTTGCTTCTTTCTTGTCAAATTTTAAATAGAAAGAATATTTGCATATAGTCTCGACCAGGATAACTGTAACAAATCTGTCATTTACATGCCACAGTTCATATAGCTATATTAAAAATAACTGAGCTTATAAGCGGACAGTGGAAGGTTTGGGAACAACCTTCATAAGTTCAGCTGAATTTTCGTTTTAATCATGGTATACGGTAGTGAAACTTTGAGAAACTGTTCAATATTCGATTCGAAAATATCTAGTTAAAACCACTATTCGCTTCTAACTCAAAATCCACTATTCACATATGACTGGAGGCCAGTGGCCGAAAAAGCGCTCACCTTGAATGCATACTGTCCCGAGTAGTCATACATGCCGCAGGAGTGCATGAGGGACAGGACGTCTCTGCAGGACACGCCGTTCATCACCTGGTGTCCCGTGACCGGACAGATACCCCCATTGGCCAGGGTCGCTGCCATCACGCTCACCGACTGGCAGTTCACTTCCAGCGAGCACAGCTGCAATAATCGAAGAAAAAAAACATACAGTTCGAGATATGCCACTTTACGGGTGAAAAAAGAGCCAAAAGATGTTCGGTGCCGCTCTGCATCTTTTCATTGTTTCCAGCAGCATGCACACATCCCAAAAAGCACTAGAATGCACTAGTTAATTACAGACTTCACTGCCAACTCCGCCATGCACGCGGCCATATCTGACCATCGCACACACTTCGGTGAAGGAGGTAAAACTACAAACTCCGTTTTACCTTGGAGCCCAGCAGAGGTTACGTGTGCAATAAGGTCAGAGCTTCGGAGAAGCGCACTTTGCATAGCAGCTTGTTCGGTGGGAGCGGCATCCTATATGGCATGTTAAAGTGACACTGACAGGGCATTTACGTTTGCCAAGGTTTTTATTTGAACATGACCTGTAAGAGCCAGACTACACAGAACACGATTTGCGGCTCGAACTTCGTTTTATTTTCGGACAAAAACAACCGGTCGCGAATTGGCTGGTTTCAGCCACGCTCACTCTCGTTTCTACGGCCATGTGGCGTTCAAACTATGGCGTACCCAATATATTCAAAGTTGCAACGGACGTGGGGCCGCTACTTGAAACTGTCGTTCGCGGTACCGGCCAATTGAGCTTTGAGGGCAGAACATAGAGCGGAAGGAATATAAGTGCGAAACAATTGGACAAATAGTTCACGCAAGTCCGTCGTCATCGTCGTTTGCTTCAAAAATCAGAAAAGCGGAATAAAAAAATAAAAAAACGCGGTCGGGTGTAGTTATGTGGTTTCCTGCAATGAGCTTCTGTGCTGGTGTTTCGGTTTTGAGCGGGTGAGTTTTTTGTCTTTATTAAAAATATGTGTGACTCTGCAGCAAAATACTAATTGGGTAGTCTCCTGATCCCATTTATATCACCTGGCAAAAAATGAAAATTTTTTGGGGTGATGTCAGTGTTAATTACTTTTTTTAACAGTGGCATACGCAAAGAAGTTTTCCATGTTGCGTGTGGGGGAGGGGGTCACATATAAATATTTTATAAGGTTATTGAGCCTACCATGTCCCTCTTCTGATCTGCATATATATACAAACTTTTTTTCATAAAGGCACTGATTTATGCCATTTATTTTATACTTCTATTCTAGCAAAAATCTACAGGATATGTTACAAATACTTTCTCGACATTGCAGCCTTGAGAGTCCAAAAGTACCAAAGGAATGAAACTGCAAAGTAACGCTTAACGGATATCTAGCACACCTGAAAGTAAAAGTCCATGGTCTCCTTGAGGTTGACCCTCTCCGGAAAGCACTTGTTCTCCTTCATGTAAAAGCCAATGGCATAGTTGCGGTCTGCCGCCTCCCTCTCAGACAGGAATCTGCATGTGCGGAGATGCAAACGAAGGGGCCAATTAGCGAGTCACTGCGTCCCTAAGCACCCTCACGTTTGCATAAGGCATGCCAGCCGTCGTGAAGACAACAGCCGCCAAAGCATATGTCAACGCTCACTTACATGGCATTGTTAAATCCCAGGTACTCTCCTCCCGAGATTGCTCTGTAATACTGCAGCATCTAGAATGCAATAGCAGGCGATTAGGCAACGTATGTGGGGTTGCGCAGCGGTGAACTTAGCCAATTGACATGTATAGTGTCTGTTCTCGTTTGCAGTTCGAAACGTACCCAGTCAAACTTCTCGGATGTCCTCATTTCTGGCTGCAGGGAGGAACGAAAACACGGAGAGAACACTGAGAAGGCACCGGTCATGTTGCAAAAATAGATGGAACAAAAATTCTTTCACACATTTAATTAATGCGGTACACTACCAACCAACAGACTTTACGAACTACAAAACTAGGAGGGAATCATCAACTGCACCAATGCTGACCGATTGGTTTAGACAAAAGCCAAAATATATCTTGTGGCTGCTCAAAAACATTGAACTCTGTTTTGACTGTAGTCATGTGCAAATAGTGGATTTTAAGTTCGAAGTGAATAGTGGTTTTGGCCAGATATTTTCGAATAGAATATTTTATAGTTTGCCCAATCCTTTTATTACTGCCCCCTGCTTAAAGGGATGGTGAACTGAAATTTAGATTTCAAAAAATTATTGCAGGAGATGTAGGTGGGACGCTACAATCCCTACAACACTACTCGTAAGGCGATATCTCGAATGGACGGCCGTGTTTTTGGAAAAACAGGTAGAGATTGAATTAGGCCGACAAGGCGTGTGACGTAGAGATATCTCGTTTTCTCCTCTCTTCGCTTCGCTCCCTCAAGGCGGCGAGGCGGAGAAGACGTGGGGCCGTTCCCTCTCCTTCTCGGAGAAACATGATGTGAACATTTGTCAAATGCGCCTCCTTTTTTCGAAAAATACGGTCATCCGTTTGAGATAGCGCTGTATGAGTGATGTTTTGATGTTTGTAGCATCCCGTTGCACGCTTTTGCAGCATGTTTTGTGGAATCCAGATTTTGGTTCAACATCCCTTTAAACAAAAACCCAGCTGAACTCGTGAAGGTTGTTCCCAAGCTGACACATGTCTATTTCTAAGCTACAATAATTTACATTTATGGACAATGGACTCAAAGTCCAATGCCTACATTGGGATGGCAAGTAAATGACAGATGTACCTAATCAGGGGATTTATACATATTTTTGCTATGTGCAAATAACCATACCGGCCATATGTGCAAATAACCATACTGCGGAGAAGCAACACCTGCGGAGCTGGTGTCCGCAGATGTTGCTTCTCTGCAGTGCACTCATGCTCGGTAAGAAGCACGCTCAACGGGGCTAACGCACCGCAATCAACTCTAAGAAAAATATGAATACCACCGTTCACTTAGCAAGCTATCATCTCTAATAAAAACTCTTCTCAGATTTTCAGCATGCACCCAAATCGGGAGGAAAACATCCCCTAATAAACGCCGATTCTCATAGTGTACAACACATGCCAGTGCTGAACGTGGCGAAAAAGGAAGATTGGATGCCAAAAACCCCTGCACCAACCCAACTAAAACGCAGCGGTGCAGTTGCAAACACCACCGTGTGTTTCGGCCGGCGATTTTAGACTAGCATTCGGCGTGCAAGACTTGGTTTGTGGCAGTCGGCGTGCAGTGCCCGAGCCCCCTCACCTCAATGAGGTAGAGAAGAAGGAGGCCACCACAATAGCGCCAGCATTCACCATGGGGTTGTGGGGCTTCTCTGAAATCCCACCACAGACAGGACAGAACAAGAGAGACAGTTGGCACCAGAGACGCAGGCGGCTTTGCCATCGGGAGTTCACAGCGGGACAAACATCAGACTTTGTATGTGACACATGAGACATTACAAAGAGCAACGTGAAGAATTCAAGAGTAGAAAAATGAGCCACGGGTAGAAAAGAGCATGCACATATCCTGTCACTAACAATAGGGTTCGTGAATCACTGAGTGGATTTCTAGCAGGAAATGAGTGCCATCTGTGAGTGGAATTGATACGGTCAGGATCATTTGGCATGAAAGCCTTGTTGTTGACAGCATATTTGCCATTCTAAACTTTACGGCATTGTGGCCCAAGTACATACTACTTTACCTCACTGGTTTGTTTAAAAAGGCGATAGAGTTTGTTCTAGAATAGTGCTAAAGATATGCAGTACCTTGAGAGGCTTTACGACAATACCCGAGATACTTCAGTTGTAAAGTTAATAATGTGTTAAAAGGACCGTTTTGAGAAATCAAACAGTAGTTATGAGACAAAATTTGCACTATCACTTATTTCATCTGAAAGCCTTGTTTGACAAAGTAGGTTGAATGCCCTTGTTTGAAATCAAGTGGTTCCAATGACTACTTTGTAAAAATACATTTGAAGCATTCATCCAACTTCCAGGTGCAGCATTATGGGAATATTTTGCAACTTCATATCCGGGATGTGCAACAGGCCAACTCCATTTTCTATTTATATAGTATTATCTGGTTACAGATATTATTTTAAATAGAATATAATTGCATGCCAACAGTGTGACAACTTCCAGAATGTAAAGTTTAAACTTTATGATGCCCCCGGCAAAGGAAAATATTTACATTATTTCATACTTCACCAATGAACTAAATGGAGCACTAATTTCCAGTTTTTCATATCTGAAATGGTTCAGCACAGTGCACAGGACAAAATAGTTATAAAACCTGTGTTAGGTATTTGCCACACCCTGCTGATCTACTGCTCACTTTCCTGTAGTGCCCCATGTTAATGCAGTGAAGCTACCTTGCAGTCATGCAGATCAGCTTCAGAACTTCCCTATCTGCCAATAGCTTTCATACATTCACCAAGCAAAAAGAATCAGGTTTTAGCTAACAGTTTTATGGCTGGACATGACGGCACTAATGAGAATTCTATGAGGCAGTTCCATAATCCGACATGCGACAGTAGTGAAAAAGCAGCTTTTCCGTAATGCACAGTGCTAAAGCAGTGAAGCTGCCTTGCCATTACGTAGATCTGCTTTAAATTACTTGAAAATAGCTTTTGTCCGTACACCGAACAAAACAATTAAGGTTAAATCAACATACCGTGCTGCTGTTCCTGCAATTGGACAGGAAGGCACTAAGCTCGCATGACAACTTTTAGTACAATTTTAGTAGAAGTAAGAGTGCACGGGCACAGTTCTGATAAGCATTCAATAGTGCAATTACATGTGCACCCGCAGCTTTCTCTGCATAGCCACAGGAAGTTGTCCGCGAGTATGGCGACAATAATTATCTCTTTAACACTGAGAATTCTAAGCAGCTGCACCATTATCCAATAGGTGACAGTGGTGAAGAATTGACTGCAAAGCGAAGAACGTGGACACATTTTGACGCACTCTGTACTTGCCAAGTTGTTGAGGGTGACCATAGGAAAACCATACGCACTGTTGTAGTCCAAGACCAGTTCGTTGAACATCCTTCCACTGGGTTCCTGCCCCACGTACTGGTGCACCGTATCCGAACCCAGCTCCGTGAGCGCAATGGCATAGTTGATCGGCTTCCCAGATGACTGAATCGTGAACGGAATCTCCGTGTCCCCGATCGAAAACCTTTGGTAACGAGGATTAAGAAAGGTGGCAGTTTGTGATTCTGGGAGCGGTTAGAGACAAAACAATGCCAGTGTGCCACCAGGTACCCTCAAAGTAGATTTAAAAAAAAAGCCCTAAGAGCAGGAGCAAAGAGCCCTGAAGTCCCCCCTTCCCTGCAACCATGCTCATACCCAATCCTGCAGCGACCACCAGTGCATGACTATTTCCGTACCTTTGTCCGTCCACTGTACAGATGCTGACTCCCCAATAGTCGGGGTTGTACTTGGCCAACTGAGGGATGTATGTAGCTACCTGAAACGGAAAACCATTGCTAAGCATTTAGAGCAGAGTCAGCAAAAGAAGACTGTAAACGGATGTACAATGAGGCAGTTTTTGTTCCCTGAAACTCGCAGCCGATGGGTTTAATGTGAAACTAATGTTTGACGGACATTTCTCCATGATATAGAAGATGTTTTACCAACGACCGAGAATAGTAGTTTAAAAAAAAAGGACAGATGAAACAAAGAAATGATAGCTTCCTGATAACATTGTCAACCCTAGTGAACGTCACGGTACGAATGAAAAGCAATAATTAGCTATCTAGATTAGCTGAAATCTGTTAATTAACTTGTTAAATATTTTATTTACCTGGTACATTTCAATCGGAGATTTGTTGCCCGTTGTCCAAATATGCTACAGCAGCTGTTAGGAGTCAGAAAACTATATTCTTCTCCACGATGTAGAAGGACGAAGTTAGGCTGCCTAGAGTATGTCATACTGAAACTAAGAAAAAAGAAAGTGCTGAAAGTTGAGCACCTGAGGAGACATCAGAGTATGCAGCAGCTTTTCTAAGACCAGATGATAATGTATCGCTGCCAGATTGGTACAGAATGATTTGCTTCCTGTGACCACTGCAGCAGCCAACATTGCTTCCAGGTGGGACTTCCATCGCTCTTTTCGTTTTGGTTTCAGTATCTCAGTCTCCTCAAGGCTTAAATTAATCAGAAAATAGCATGGGGCGGAATTTAGTTGTCTAAATTCTAACAGCAGCTGACATAATTGTATGACGGGCAACAAACCCCTAAATGGAACACGCCATCCAAGATAGGCGAATATTTCAGAAGTTAAATACTAAAATTTGGGTAAAT
Source organism: Ixodes ricinus (assembly GCA_037355805.1). Classification (NCBI taxonomy): domain Eukaryota; kingdom Metazoa; phylum Arthropoda; class Arachnida; order Ixodida; family Ixodidae; genus Ixodes; species Ixodes ricinus. The sequence goes on from JAZHYW010022580.1 coordinate 177,837, forward strand.
GACTCATCAATTATCTTTACACTGGTAACCTGACGTCAGCCGTCGTCAATAATGTTACCCGAAATGAATTTCTTATTTTTTTCTTTCAAGTGTTGCTTTTAGAAAACATTATTTTCAGCTGTTGGTTAAACAGCCCGTTTATTACGATGCAAGCCAACAGAACAATACACACCCCTGAAGGCTGCATTTTCTTGCATACAGCTGTCCACACATTTTTTTACAACCCCCCCCCCCCCCCCCTTCATCCCTTCTCCATACAATTGTTCGCTCCGTTACTGTATTCATAACCCGAGGTTCTAAGAGCTGTCTGCGAAGCTCACCTTCCCACCGGTGTTGACCTTGCATTTCCAGTAGAAGTCCTCAACATAGCGCACAAAGTCTTGAAAGTCGGGTATCACGAACTGATGACGCAGGGCTCGTGTGATCAGCACAATATTTTCACGAATCACCCTGAAAATCGACGGGATCAAAGTGATCTGTTATCAAGCTCTCCCTTCCGGCTCACAAATCCCACGTGCAAAGTGGATGTTGTGAGACAATGTTCAAGGGCCGTCTAAGCTGGACATTGGGGAAAGCGCATGCAGGGATATCACAGTTTGAAAAAGGTGTCCCCATTTCCTCACTTTAACAATTTGCAGAAAAGCCCCACTTACTGGCTGAAAGTCTCCCTGGTGACAGAGAGGTTCTCGAGTGAACGAACCGGGGACTTCTCCTTGTGAACATTTCGTAGGTTCTGCATCATCTCCTTGAGCCGTGGATCGTTTTTCCACAGGCCAGTGGTGAAGAGAGCCTGACCATCACAGTCAACCAAAAAGAAACAGCGTGAGACTGGACGAATCAATGGGTTTATTACACTGAAAGAAGGTCAGCTCTGTTGGTGTCTGCATAACTACTCAGAGCAGTGTTTCGCCAAACACAAGATGCACAGGTCCCATGGTGTCGGAACAGGGGGTGCCCCCCTCCTCCCCCAGACATTAATTTAATGGAAACACTATGGGGGAGGGGGCGCAAAATCGCCGTTGCCCCCTATCTTCCGAATAGTTCCGACGCTTATGCACGGGCCTCTATTGTATGACCCCAGTTCTATGTTAACAATGGTTTGTTAGCTTTTCCTGATGTGGTAAGAGGGGAACATCTAGTTAGAGTCACCGTGCCCATTCTGGGAAAGGATGTGGCATGCACAACTGGCCAGATTTAAATCATATCCAGTTTTGTTCACTGTTGGTAAGGTAAACTGCTGACTGTTGATAATAAGCAGTTTACCAACTGTTGGTTGCCAGCCTAGCTAAAAACTGTTATTACACTGGACTATCGTGACTATAATTAGGGTTCGGAGTTTTCGGTTTAAACCGATAAAAACCGATAAAAGTACGCCGAATTCATTTTCGGAAATTCGGTTTTAACCGAAAAAAGGTCAGTTTTTAGGTTTCGCGTTTTTGATTTAAACTGATAAAAACCGATAAAAGTACGTCGAATCCATTTTCGAAAATTCTGGTTTAACCGGAAAAGGTCACTTTAACCTTCCAGTCGTACCGCACAGCCGTGGCGAAAAAGTGGAACGGCAGTGTCTATCGAAACGTGTCAGAATGTATAAGATACACGGATGCCATCACAACGTTTTGCCCCATGTCTTCGCCATGTACGAGCGTATTTTCAAACTCGTTGAAAGGAAGACTGACTTTATGCAGGCTCTGCATGTTGTGTTTTGCTTCAAAACGTCGCACCGTGTCTCTTTTGGCGGGCACAATTGGTTGTTTGGCCGATTTTGGCTCAGGCAGCGCTTCATCTCCTCAGCCTGCCAGTGTCCAGTGTTAGCGTTGAGAGGCCATTCTCGAAGCTCAGGGTCATATTAACAGGAAAGAAAGAGTGCGGATCAACGAGGAGAACCTGGGAAAGTACATGTGGGTGTACTATAATAAGATCACGGCAATCCTGATATACAGAAGGTGAAGTTCCATGTTTCTTGGGAATAGGCTTCATATCTGGCTTGTTTTTACTTCTATGTTTTTTTCTTGATTCTTTTACAGTCGCGCACATTTGCCACATAAGGTGTCCATTTCTTTTTCAATGTATCTGTGCCGTTATTCTTTGCGTGATCACAAATATCAGAACTACAAGGATCATCTGATCCGGTGTCCGTTGGTGCTTATTTTATATTCACCGAAAAAAGCCGATAAAATTTTGTGGGCATAAATATACGCCGAAAAAAACCGAAAACTGAATTTTAAAATAAACACCGAAAAAAGTACGCCGAATTTTGAAAAAATAGAAACCGAAAACGCGGAACCCTAACTATAATCCATATCACATGTAGATGAAATACTAGAATGACTCAGAAATCTCAAACAACCTTCAGTGGGAAGGCTATTCACATAAATGTTTAATCCACTCCAGCGATGACCTCACTGTATTTTGTGTAAAACGCATAAATGTGTCGACATCGCTTCAAATGTTAAAAAAAGAAAAGAAAACTAGCATTAACTTACATTCAAAAATTTTCCCACGCAGACTGTTCCGTCGCTATCCTTGAACATGTCAAAGAGCAGATCGTCCACATTCACTGGAATGGTCTCTCCCTGTCTAGAATAGAAATGTCATACACAATTCACCCCGCGCGTGTACACCTGTCCTGCTAGACACATATCAGAAAAAAGAAAAGAAAAAGGAAGCAGTGTAGGACTTCATTAACCTCTAACGAAGCCAGAATTGTTCCAAGTACGAAAACGTAATAAACATTCTTGAGCGCTTGCGCAAGAATTATTATTAACCCGTTAGCTTCAGTGCGTTTAACGGGCTACTCACTTGATTTCGAGAGCTTTCTCCTTGCCGTGCTGAAACTCTTCGGCCGGCATGAACACTCTGTTAGCATGCGACGTGGTCCGTAGCGAAGTGTAGTTCACAAATTGTCGCACGGGTGGTCTGAAGGGAGCGAAGGAGTTGGCGCGGTTGAAGAGAAGGCGCGTAGTTGGGCACGGTCGCTGCGTCGTTCTCGTGTGGAGTCCCGGTATTTTGGCCAGTCGACGGAACACCTCTCTTGTGGAACTGCGAAAAGGCATCTTTGAGGCTCACCGAGTCCCACGCTGTCTCGGAAATGCTCGGAAAATCAAACGAAAAAAAAATTATTTTAGAATATTTGAAAAGAGTGGAACAAACTGCAGGACCGAGCGCAGCGCGAGGATGGAGTTCTCGTGCTTGTGGGCGTCAACAAGCGCACAAGAAAAACGTGAAGTTACGTAAATATAAACACATAGAAAAAGAACGAGTGGTATTACCAGTTGGAGATGTTGTTTTAGACACTTATAATTTCGGAATAAGACGAAAAATACAAACATCGGGTCCGCTATGTGTTCGTTTATTTTTATTATTGCGATAACATCTTGCTCCTTGCAGAGCGGCAGGCTGGTAGCAGCGGCGGCAAAGTGAAACAGACACCAGGGACCGTGGCGATCGGCAAAGGTGTATTTTTAGTGGCGAATGTGGCGAACCTTCATGTCGACTGGTTGTTGCCCCTCTCGCGCAAAAAGTGTATGCTGAAAAATGGAAGATGATACGTCTTCGTCGGGTCCCACCTCGCAAACGGTGACGTTTCACGAGTACCTCTACGACAGCCTGGACAACACAACCTTCGGGCAGCAAATGTTCTCCGGGAAAGACGGACTCTTCGATGACTCCGCCGACGGGCACACCGCCGCCGAAAATGACCTGGGCATTTTCGCCGACGACCACGAAAACGAGAATGCCGGGTAAGTTATGCCCTTCACACGTTAGTCGTGTTCTCGAAATGCATTTCGACGCTATCAGTTGCTCCGTGAAAGAAAGTGTGACATCGCTAGCAAGGGCACCGTGCGTTCAAACTTCGCTTTCAAAGTAGCAGCGCTCTTCTCTTTTTCTTTTTTTCCTTCACACCGTCGGTGTTACCCTAACATGGTTATCTTGCTCGCATATCATTGACGCTATCTGTCGCGACGTTGGGTAAATCACCGCGTCCACAGAGACCTCTTTCATGTAGTCTCCCGTTCCATCGATTCCGTTGAGTTGAACGATCTATGTTTGCGTGCGTGCTCGTATCACGTCAACGCCGGGTGGCTCTTCAAAGTACACACACTTCTAAGTTTTCTTTGCCGACGATGGTGAAATGAGTTCGTAGGTTCCGTCCTACGACACACCTCTGTCTGCTGTGCAAATTTGCTAGCAAAAACTCTAATCGTAATTCTTATTTTTTATTCTTTTTTTTTTTTTCGAGTGACCTTGTACCGTGAGATGCGTCGCGCGAGTTGACTGTTTCGCAACGTTCCCTCCGTCATTCATTGATTGAATCCGAAACGTCCTTCATGGCCACTGGCCGAAGCCGCGAGAATCAAGGGAAATTGTCCGAATGAAGAACAAAATATACAACGATTTTCTAGATAGGTACAGATCGGATTAATATGCTCCACCTTAACTACCTTGACATCTAGTGTCAAAGTTACACCATGCCTCCAAGCCCATTACAACCAAGTCCTGATGGCGGCAGAAATCCACATGCAGTTTATATGGATCATATGCTTTATGCATTAACATTGTGATTCTTCCAGCACGCTTCACGTTTGCAACTGACAGTGTTATGTGTCCTCAATTATTTCTTGACACCGCTTTGAAGTCACAACCTTGAATAATGTATTGCTGTACTCTTTGTTTCAAGAGGACATGCTGCATACTGTTCCCAGCTGTGTTCATTGAACACAGTCTTTTAGCAGGCTAGGGTGCGTCCAGATGTGTCGGTTGGTTCCTTTCTACCAAAGCAATGCCCCAAGAACAGCGAGCCTGTGTGAGGTAACTCAGAACCTCACAGGCCACGTTGGAGTACTATCCCCTCCTTGAGGGCTGTGCTGGAAGTAATCCTGCAAAGCTTGGCATAGCGACTTAAATTTTGGTTTTCTTACTCATGTTAAATATTAGCAATTTACATAGACTGCAGGTTTTAGCCTAGTTCCCAAGTATAGATGTGTCACATAATTGTTCTCAAGATGTCACATCGGGGCTCTGATGCACAAATTAATGGTTGGCGAGTCTACGCTGCATGAGCCTGTAAAACTTAGTTTTGGGCCCTTTCTTGTAAGCTCCGGAATAAACAAAATAGACTAAGCTTTTTTTTTTGTATTATATATTTGCAGAGTCTATGAACTGCTTATCTGCTGCCTTTTTCTAGACAGGTCAGTCTTTAAAATGCTAGTTTTGCCGTTTTAAAGACGTGGGTGTGTCTATTCGGAGAACAAAACCATTTTGAAGCGTCTCCGGGCTGTCCCACTTATGGCAGCACCCTTTCTTGCAGTTTTTATGAGTGCCGAGGCATTCTGCCAGAATTAGCACACCCCATAGCATCGTTCAGGGAAGAATCCTCCTCCCCTCTCTTATTTTTTAAGTTGTATCGAGCTGGTGTTTATTTTGTTGAAACATTAATCACTTGACTGCCAGGTGGCTACAGTATTGTGACGGGTGGTGGCGTGCTGCTAAGGCTTTTTTTTTACTTTATATTCTTGCGTGGCAATTGTCTCCTTGTCACCTGCCGATTCTCTAATCTGTTATGCTTCTACTTATGGCAGTGGTGCATCCGTGTGCAGCTTTAATATATATTTTTTTATATTGTACATTTAAATTATATTAGATTGTAGGTACAGTTTGAATTTGACAGCTTGAGATCGTAAATGGGCAGGTAGCAGCTCATTTTACATTTAAAGTTTTACCTGGATCGATCTGAACTTAGTAGAACATTTTTTTCCTTTATAGCCCCGTAGGCCGATAGGCAAAATCGTCAGCCGAACTGCAAATGTTTCCTTCCTTTCTTTGAGTTTGTGGATGGCAGAGAAAAGAGGCCTGTTTTTGTACAAGCTTTTGAAATATGATAATCTCTAATGGGCGCCGATGACCTTGTTGTCTGAGGTTATCATGGAGGGGGGAAATTCTTGTTTCTTCCCCATGCACTTTGTCTTTTGAAGGGCTCCTACGGGCCGTTTTGCATGCTTAAGGCTCTGTTATACTCCGATGTTGAGAGCAGCAAATGCAGCATAGCGCAGAATGCGTCTGGCCGGCAAGCAGGAACTCTATATCTGCAACCAATCAGCATCTGTGTGCGCTGCGCTACGCCGCGTTTGCTATGCTCGACGTCGGAGTATAACAGAGCCTTTAGAGCTTCGCAGATGGAGGACCTACAAGAGCCATTCTACCACGGAAATATATTTGCTGCTCAAGATCAAGTTTGTTTTCAATGCATGAATTGATGGTCAAGAACTGGCTGTTGTGGCTGCCCTCAGAAAATAGTGTAAAACCAAGCTGTTTGATAGCTGCCAAGTAAAGGAAAGTCCATTTTCCGTGGTCTAGGCTGGTTTACTTTTGCAAACTTTTGTGCGCAACCTTTGACTTTATTAGGTCACGATACAATACCGAGCAAGTGCCCACCCAAAGGTTTGAGATAATCGCCAATTCGAATAGGGCAGGTTGGTAGCAATAGCTGCCACGCTCATTGTAGCCGAGTTTGATCGATGGAGTACCTGCTTTGGTCTTGTCCCAGTCTTTAAAGTCAGTGGTACAAACCTGCTTGTTCCATTTATTCACGGTGAGGAAAGTGATCTCCAAGCAATCTTCAATTGACAACTGCCAGAACAAACTGTTTTTAGTGACTCTTTGTGGACCGAGCATAGATAGGACTTGTCTGTTTTAAGGGCCGAATGCTTGTGATGGTTAAATTGTATTTGCACTAGGGACCAAGCATTTAAGTGTCAGACTGTTTTGACCAAATTGGAAGTCTCTGCGTGGTTGACTATTGCTAATACTACTTCTTATTGCTCTTTATTTATGTCTTGCTATATAAGCTACATAACTTTTTTTTCTTGCATGTCGACTTGATTATTAGAAGGACCTAACTTTTTGTCAATTTCGCCACTTGAATAAATTTGGGAAAAATGAGTCCCGAGGATATATCACCCTGTGGCAACAAATTCATAGCAAATCAGTCCACATAACGAAATTTTATGGCTGCAAAATATTGAATCCTTAAAAATAAAGTGCTTACAAGGTACTTATTTGTTTAAAAAAACATGCTTTTTATAATCTTGTATATGTTCGTTTGCAAGATTTATCATTCTAACATAACACCTTCCCCCATAGAATTCCCTTTTCCTACCTTTCTTCCTCAGAACTCCATCAATTGGAATGGCCCTTTCAGTATTCTTAATAATAAGCAATATTGCTGATGTTAAAATTTTAATTGCTAATTTTTGATAATAGACATTCCATGGAGATTTTGTGTTTTTTTCTTTTGATGTCTCTGTTTGTGTTGTGTTTACATATTTTTTGAATTATTAATTCCTTCTTCGCTGTAATACCTCCAAGCCCTTGGAGAACATTAGAATACAATGACAGGTTATTTTCGTCGTTTCCCTGTCTCTAAAGAGGAAATGGTTGAAATATGCAGATGAATGAACCATACTGATCAAATGAAAATAAATTTTGAAAGCCAGTGAAAACACTATTTGGCAGAACCGAGATTGTTCTTCAGTGGCATTGTAACCCTCATTCCTGGTTGATCAGTATGATTTATTCATCTGAATAATTTAAATACATAAATATATTTACATATTTAAATATATGCAAAAACAATTCATTAGCACAACATACCTTCATGTACGAAATAGTTTTCGTTTCTCTGAAAAGCCATCTAAATTTAGCCCGTTGCAGCAGAAAAATAATGAACGATTAAAGGCTTTTTCTTTCTTCTTTAGAGACAGTGCATTCGGTTAGAATGGTGCAAGTTTAGAACATACCTTTTCTTCTTTTTGGTATAACCAGCTCCAACATGGCATTGAGACAAAATGCGATAAGAATCTTTCAATGGCTGACTCGCAGGGAGGGGCAATGAACCAAACACGACTCCTTCCCAGTCATCAATGTTCACTTATCTCTAGCCGTGGCTAAGTAACGCCATTTCTGTCGAGGTGACCATCGACCGGGGCCCTGCAGTTACTAGAAGACGGTGATAAAAAAGCTCAAGCTGAAATTGTCTGTCGGCACTGATGAAATTCCACCATTTATTATCAAAGGATGTTGTGGGCTTCTGGCACCCCTCTTAGCTCATCTTTTTAACATGTCTCTGCATAGCAGTGTGTTTTTCGCAATATGGAAGGAAGCTATAGTCGTGCCCATTCATAAAGGTGGTGATGCTTGTATTGTATCGAATTCCAGTCCCGTGTCACTGCTGTGTGGTTTTGCTAAAATATTTGAAGCCATTATGCAAGAGTGTCTTTTCTGTTACTCATTTAAGCCGAAACACATGTACGACGAAACCGTCCGATCCGACGTCCGACCGCGCAATACGACGGTCGGAGGCGAGGGTTTTCAACGCTCTCCGGTGCTACGAAAACCCTCGCCCCCAAAGGCCATTCCGGCAGTCCGCACGTCGGATCGGACGGTTTCGTCGTACATGTGTTTCGCGCTTTATCAAAGTATCTGACGCAATAACGTGGCTTTATTAGAGGACGTTAGGCGAACCTAAAGGCCCGTTCACACTCTTGTGACTTCTTAGAACTCGGTGCCTTGAAACCTCTTACAACGAGAGGACACACTGGCGCCATCTATTGGGTAGCAGTGTAAACTTGGCGGTCCGGCATATTTTCTATTTCTTTCGCGCATTATCCTTTCTTTCTTGGCTCGAAAATCTTTTGTCAACGTTATAAACTAGCCTTTCTTATAGGTATTACGCAGATTTGATCTCGGACATCCCGCAAAACTTTCGCTCTTGTGAAATGCAGTTCCAGGGTCACCGCATAGATGGTGCCAGAATGCCAGTGTGTTCCCTCGTTTTAAGAAATTTTAAGAGGTTTCAACAGTTCTCTTCTCTCGCGGTCCTACTCGGTTGCAAGGGTGTGAACTGGCCTTAACCTTTGTAGTTTTCTACACCACGCAGCCCCGGTCGCTTTAAACCAAGGTCAGGTTGCACGATTTATTTCGATCTTTCAAAGGCGTTTGATAAGGTTGATCATTTTTCGCTTGTACATCAATTGATCCAATATGGCATCTCCCCCAAGCTTTGTGAGTGGGCTCCTAGTTACTTGTCATAGAGAAAAAACTTTGTTTGTGTTGATACTGTTTTATCCAATCCGTTTTTCCAACTTCAGGTGTCCCCAGTGGTCAGTTTTAGGGCCATTGTTGTTTTTGGTATTTATAAATGATATCTTAAATTGTGTAAAGTTTGCTGCAATGCTCTTATTTGCCGATGACAGGCCGAAAAAGATTGTGATGCGCTAGCGTCTGATGTTCTGTGTATTTCCCAATGGTGCTCATCCAACCGTTTTCCTTTGAATACCAACAAAACAGAAGCCATCTCGCTAACGAGGCATAGGGATCCCTTACATTTTAAGTACATGTCGGGAAACTGTATTATTACTCGAGTTGATGTGATCAGGGACCTTGGTGTGTTAGTCGATTACAAAGTGACGTTCAAATCTCATGTAACTACTACTATTTGTGGTACCGGTTGTAAAATGCTTGGTATGATGTCCCATTTGACTTAGCGCTTTGAAGCACCTGATGCTGTATTACGTTAATTTTGTGCTCTGGTTAGGCCCCGGCTCTAATTCTCTTCTGTCGTGTGGAACCATTCGTCGGAAACTGAATGTAAGCCTATTGAAGCGGTGCAAAGGCGTTTGGTTTGCATAGTCTATGGTCAACATTTTCACAAAAGTATGTTACGAACACCATTCTCTGCTTAATATTTTGAACCTCAGTGCTTTAGGTGACCAAAGGCAATGTCGAGATGCGAGTGTTTCTACAAAAGGCTATCCAGGGTGTAATTGACATACTTGATCTTTTGGGCAGCATAAAGTTACGTGGGCCAGCTAAATTCATGCAACATTGCAACATGTTCTATCCCGACAGACTAATAGAGGAATCAGCCAGTTTATCGTATTAACATCATGCAACGTCCTTGACCTGCACAATTTTTTTCCATTCCTTATTTTACTTTAATTTCATAATTTATTCATAATATCCTGAAGGTCCATTTCTGGACATTACACAAGGGGAATTTGGTCAGATTACAGTATAATCAACACTTAAAAAGAGAGAAGAAAAAAACAAAAAAAACAGTACCTTCAGGATAACAATATCACAACTGAAAAACTACTTGAACAGAATTATGTATTATACAACTTTTTGGGTCCAAGCACATATAACACTTGACTACTTGGGCAAGAACACCACTGTAAATGAAAACTAAATAGTACTTAAAAAATCTAAAACAGCTACTCGGAATGCTGTAGGGTCAAAAAGTGTGGTTATGCGATCAGGAAGAGAATTCCAGTGCATGATTGCGCGTGGCAGTGAGGAGTTTTTGAAGGCAGATGTATGACCAAAAATGCGCTTATAATTTCGGCTGTTAGACGGCGAGACGTTTGGTTAGGAGGCTCAAGCTGGGGAGCGATAACGTTGGGGTTAGAATAGCGTGATTGATGAATGATGCATAAAAGGGCAGCGGTGCGACGTATTTCAAGTGTTTGTAAGAGGATAGAGTTTTTAAGAAAGGAGACACTTGTTTAACGAGAGTAGGTTGATGTTATAAAACATACTGCACGATTTTGGATGCTTTCTATCTGATTGATAAGGTATTTCTGGTGGGGGTTCCATACAGCGGAAGCAAATTCGAGTATAGGGCAAACGTATGTCTCGTACGCTAACGTGCATAGATGGGGGGGGTGCAGAGTAAAGGTTGCGTCGCAAGCATCCCAGTGTTCTGGATGCAGAACTTGTAATGGCGTCAATATCGTTAGACCACGATAGGTTGTCAGAGAGCTGAACACCAAGGTATTTGTAAGAGGATGAGACTGAGAGGGGTACCTAAGTACCTAATATGCCTATATCTTTTGTTACGTCTGTCTTATTATGATGAATGTTTTATTATGACTATTATTGTTACATATGTCTGCATGTTGTAAATTCTTAGGAATCTGACTTGTGTGCACCAATGTCAAAACCATTATGGTGTTTTGGGGCATGCAATAAATATCAATATCTTTCTGTGTTGTTTGAAAAAAATGGTAAATCAGGCCAAAGTAGGGGTGGGTTATCTTTGGGGGTGGGGCCTCTCTCTCGAGATATTGCGATAGGTAACTCGGCACTTACTGCTCTGAGCTTCCGTGTCCAAGTTTTGCTTTAGGACATCGATCTTGTTCATAGAAAGCAGAAGAGAAGGATCAAAACCAGACATTTACATATTGCCTCATGCCGAGCTCTGCAAATATGTTTTTCTTGTTTGTTTTACTTGTGCCTTGTCGTATCTGAAGGCTGGTTCGCACACTTGCCACTGCTTATCACGGAGCGCATTACGACCTCTTGCAATGTCTTACAACAAAACACGCCGGCACGCTCGCGCCATCTATGAGGTGGCTTTGGTACTGCATTTCACTAGAGCGAAGGTTCTGCAGTATGTGCGAGATGAAATTAACATACTACAGTCATGTCTCGTTAATATGGACCCCGTTAATATGGATACCCCGCTATATGGACACCACTTTCGACAAACTGGGAAAATACATGCATTTTTCCCTCGTTATTATGGACAACTCACATTATGGGCGATTTTTTATGGGAATGGAGGTGTCCATATTAACGAGACATCACTGTATCTATGAGAAATGGTCAATTATAACATTGCCAAAAGTTTTTCAAGCCAGTGGAAAAACAATGACACGGGAAAAAAATATTAAATGTACGCAAATTGTGAGTGTTCCGTGTTTCCCAATAGATGGCACCAGTGTGTTCTCTCGTTACAAGAGATTGCGCTCGGTAGTAACGCACTTGGTCGTAATATGCTCAGTCATAAAACACTCTGTTGTAATGCACTTGGTTGTAAGCAGTCGCAAGCGTGTGAATGAACCTTTAATCATTCCTTTGTTAGTTTATGACTTGATCGGCCCAGAGGCAGGCGGAAGACTTAAGTCCGAGGCGTTCTCAACGGCTAAATCTGCCTCGGTTGCAGGTACATCCAGCACACCATCTCTGCGGACCAGATATGCATGCAGATCAATCCGGGCAACAGTCCGATGCCCAAGAACCCGACGCACGCCACGCTCACGATTCAGAGCATGAACGAGGAGACGCGCAAGCGGGAGATCAAGCGCTTCCGCTGCAACTTCGAGGGCTGCAAGCGGACGTACAGCACGGCAGGGAACCTCAAGACCCACCAGAAGACACACACAGGTGCCTCTCGCCTCTTGCTCCGCTCGAATCGCGCCTTCGGTATCGCTGCTTTTCACATCGGAGCTGGAGGGAAGACTGGTCCAGATGTTTGCATTCGAGTTCGGCAGACTGCGTTACAACCGCTCACGACTGGTAATGATGAGATGGTTGCTATGGCGATCCAAATCTGCGCAATGCATGTTTGAGACAATGACCCGAAAATAAGCATGTTTGTGGATCACTTAAATAAGTCTTGCAACATTAATATTGTGCCAATGGTTCTTTTTTTTTCTTTTTTCTTTGTGGGGAGGGGGAGGTGATGTGAGGTGAGGGGGGAAGGGTTTGTGACGTAAGTTTCCTATCAAGGTACTTAAAAACAAAATTTTCGGGGTGTTCAGTGTCCATTTAAGGGAGGAGTCAATCAAGACAGTAGAGTTTATGGATTGGTTTATTTTTACGTGACACATATGTGCCAAATTGCTTGCAGAAAAGATTTCCACAACCAAAACATTGACCTTTCAGTGCAAAACAAAAAATGAGCCGAGTGTTTTGACTTTTTATATATTCCTGTTTTCAGGAAGAAATTGTGTTTAATGAGCACCACCTAGAAGGCAGGGCTTCCACTTTTTCTACTCTAAAGTAATTATTAGTGAATCCTCGCAGTGCCATCCAGCTCACATATGCATTGCTCTGGGCAACATTTGACAATGGGTGCAATGCTGAAGCAAGGCACACTGAGATCTATGTTTCTGCCACTTTGCCCCGTAATCCTGTTGAGCTTCGGACATTCATCGCTCAGACTGGGTCAGGGATCTACTGCTGACGACATAATGTGCAGGCCTTTTCTTCTAGGTGGCAATATTTAAGGGGATACACCCCCTGGGAGGGTCAACTTTTGAACCCTTGGCTTAAAATTAATAAAATATACAGGGTAGGCTGGTGGTCATGCTAGAGGGTGCATGACAAACTTTCAGGTCTGTCGGTTAAGTGGGAAGGAAATTAGGGCAGCTTCTATCAGCAACACCCCTACATTGTTTAGTTAATCTATCGTCGGAAAACTATCACAATATTCAAGATTTTTATTCGCTAGATATGTAGCAGAATGCCTAGGAGGTGCGCCTATGGAAAGTTTTTTGTAAAAAGTCATTGATTTCTATCAATTTTCTCTTCTGCAAAATTGGTCAACTTTTTGGTCTTCTGTGTGTCAACATTTTTTATAAAAGACATTCGTAAAGTGACAAACAAACTCCATAGGCGCATTCCTTATCAAATTTTAGTCAGGAAAAGTGAAGAACGAGCCTTCCCTGTATTGCCATTATCAAACGATAGATTGACTAAAATGGAATTTATACCAAAAAGTGGAATGGAGAAAAATGTGTTCACAGTGCTCCAAACCCTACCTTTTCTTTAGCTTCGGTGGACAGAAAATAATTTATAAAAAATTAACTATGCAGTGTAAACTAGTAAATATTTCTAGGAATACTCTCTGGATGTAGATGGATGTAAATATGTTATTTTTCAAAATCAATGTTTTTTGTAGAATTTTTTTTTCTCTGGGTAGTGTTTTTTCTTAACAGTTTTGACAAAACATGCTCGGGTATTGTTCTAAAATGACGTGCCCTAGGCATGCCTTGTCCATGCTGTATGATCCAAGTTGTAGAGAGCCTCTCTGAGGAGGTATCATGCTGATGCTGACTCTCGGAATTTGTGCAAATTATTTCCAGGGGAGTACACCTTTATGTGCATGCAAGAAGGTTGCGGAAAGGCGTTCCTCACGTCCTACAGCCTCAAGATCCACTTTAGGGTGCACACCAACGAACGGCCGTACGAATGCGATGCCACGGGATGCGAGAAGACCTTTAACACCCTCTACAGGTGAGCCGGTGCGGCTGCATGAGACAGCGCACTCTGGTATGTCCTAAAGGAGTTGCACTAGTTTCCGGCTAGCCCGGCGTAGTTGTGTGGGAAAGTGACTCCCCAAACAATGATTGTTTCCGAAATGCTCAAAAGCTGAACGGCAAAAAATGACTAAAGAAGCGTGGCTGGCCAACTGCCAATTGGCTTCCACTTTTACTTTTAATGCGAATAGCATTCTTTGGCTACTTCACGCACTTTTCGTCTATGTATCTATCTATCTGGCTATCTAACCTCTTACGCCGCGGGTCGATAAATAAATAAAAAGACCGACGCCGGCTGGGATTCGAACCGTTGACCCTTTGATCAGCAGGCAGACGCGCTAACCACAGAGCTATGAAGGCAGTCATTCAACGCACTCTAAACGGTTGTTTATATCTTTACCATAGGACGCGTTGCAGCGCTGTCACAGCTACCGGTGCGCGCGCGTTCCATGCACGAGGGCTCATTCCGCTCTCGTGAGGCTGAGCACGGCCGCTAGCTCACCCTCTCCCGCGCTCGGGAGAGGGTGATGTAGCGGCCGTGCTCAGCCTCACGAGAGCGGAATGAGCCCTCGTGCATGGAACGCGCGCGCACCGGTAGCTGTGACAGCGCTGTAAGCGCGTCCTATGGTAAAGATATAAACAACCGTTTAAAGTACCGTTGGTTGAGACTAGCTGAGACGCCAGAAAGTCTGGTCGGTACCATTTTGAGTGTTTGTGCGTATGGCGCGTGCTTTGCTCGCCTTCCTAAGTGACACAAACGCACGTGCTGGGCTGCGGAGATGGTGCGCAGGGCTGTGAAAGTGTCAACAAATTTAGAATCGCCTCAAGAGTGGGCTGGCGTATCTAGAGTGTGCCGGCCACCTGACGAACGCGCATAACTCCGCACCGTTTGATGCTATTCGCATTAACATAGATAATCATTCCCAAAGGATGGGTTCTGCTGATTTTTTTTAATGAAGTATTTGTGATATTAGTTTAGTGGGGAATTGTTAACACTGTAATCATTTATGTGCACTAAGACTAGAGGTGCAGCACTGCCTTCTGCCTTGTTGTATCTGAAGAGCATGAAAGAATAGGTGATGTGAAGGTTACACCAAAATAGTAGAGTGACGAAAATATGGTGTGACAGTCACCTTATTAAGGTAGTAGCACTTTAAACTACATCATCCATAGCACAATGACTTAAACATCATGTTATTATAGCCCAATCACTTAAAGTTGCATTATCATTGCACAATTACTTAAAATCACATATCACAGCATAATTACTTACTCACATTATCATATCATAGTCACTTAAAATCAGATTATTATAATCCAATCACTTAATGCAGTGACTTCAAATCGTGTCAGATGGATAGCTGAGTGAGCAACTGAGCAAGACACTTGTTGGTGCGAACGTTTAAAAACGGGGTTTTAATGACAGAATTTGTGGGTTTTTACTGTAAGTTTTTGCTATTTTCTCTAATGTGATGTGATTGGCAGCCAGCGTTGCCAACATTTGCTCGCAAAACTTCCCTCTGGGTATTCGTGAGGATCCTCGTGAGAAATGTATAAAAGTAAATCAGCTTAAAAATTTGAACGTCTTTGGGTACAGCGGAGTTTCCATGTATAAATAAAGTGGGGTTCAGCTTCAACTTACTTAAGTAATTGTCACAAAATAATTAAAAAAAATGCACACAGAAAAAAACATTAAAACTTGGCATATATATACTGCCCAAGCAACATTTTGGCTCACAATCTATAACGATTGTTTTTGTAAACCTCAAGATTGCACTTAGTAAGCTGGACACAATCTGAGAGTAAAGCTTTTGGTGTCGACCGTCTGACACATTTCACGGAACTCATCGAGAAACATGTGGACATAATTGGTTTCACAAGTACACAATATTTACGAGGAATACGAAAGTTCTTGGAAAAGAGTCACAACAGCTTGAAAGCCGGGGGGGGGGGGGTCGGTCCCCGAAAGCAAAATGCCATGACTACGTAAGCGTAACCAAATCTGGAAAAACAAAATTCCCAAATTGGCAACGCTGTTGCTGGTTGATTGAACCAGGCTGAAGGCCCACCAGCGCATCCACACGGGGGAGACATTCAACTGCGGCCAGGAGGGCTGCCTCAAGATCTTCACGACGCTCAGCGACCTCAAGAAGCACACCAGGACGCACACTGGGGAACGACCGTATAGGTAAAGCAATGTACACTTCTTATTCGTTGGGGTGCTTCGTGATAATGCGGCACCCAAAATGTCAAACTACTCGCGGCCTCTTTCTCTTGGCAGAGATGTTGCAGGTCCTGCTTGCATTTTCTTCGTCTTGGGAAAGTTATTTCAGTGCTCCAAATCCATAAACATCAATCTAGATCCTATGTAGCAGGGACAGGTCACATCTATGGTGGTTAGTGGGAACTGTGACACAGACCTGATGCCTTGGTTCTTTTGGTGGAGAGGATTATGCAGAACTGGTTCTTTAATGCTTTTTGAGATTGTGTGTGAGTGTTTTGTGTAGGCTAATGGCAATAAAATTTACTTGTTTTCTTTCTTTTTTTTTAGGGGGGGAGAAGGGGGAGGGGTGAAGGGTGAATTAGACAAGATAAAAGCTGTAACATCATTTCTTTTACATGCAGTTTTATTGCAACAAAGTGTTACCAGGTGAGAGTTGTACGACACGAGATGTGTCAAGCAATTTTGTTTCGTGGTGCATACCAGTTGCAGAAAATCTAAATAATAGCTTGTTCCTGGTCCCTTTCATGCAGAAAAATTGGACAGTGTGACTGAGTGCCGTTTCCACCAGGCTGTTCAACATCTCCTGTCGTCTTAGACTAAATCGCAAGGCTAGAATCATTGTCAAAGGAACTCTGCATACTAAAAAACATCCCCCTTTTTCTAAACTGCCTGGATAAGCCACTTTTGCCACAATGCACACCCCCTCCCACCACCAAAAAAAAAGAAGAAAATAAAAGAAAAGGGTTAACGCAGTATTTATTTTGCAAGACTCATTTTGAGTTTGAGGTGATTTTGTCTGCTCGAGCAGGCTGTCTCAGAAATGACTGCTATTTCGAGGTCAACGTCGCAGCAGCATCAAAATACGAGCAATTTTGTCAGCCTTCCATTGGCTGAAAGAAGTGTGAAGGAGAGGTATGCCCACGGGCATATCTCTTTTCCACAGACTGCAAAAAGTGAGGAGGAAAAGTCGAGAGGAGGACTGGCCCTCAAGCTCTATACAGGGCTCCACCTAAATTGTGTCTTGCGGCATAAATATTGCATTAGTAATTATTTTTGGGGGTGGGGAGGGGGTAAAGATTGCATCTCGTAACATATTTGGCCCACCCAGGCTGTCTAAAGAAGATTTTTTTTTAGCATGCAATTTTTTTAAGAGGTGCATATGTCAGCAAACAAGTCACTCAAGCAGCACTTTGTTCTTCTCAAAGGTGCGACACGTACGGATGCGGGAAATCATTTGCTGCTAGTCATCACCTCAAGACCCACATCAGGACGCACACGGGTGAGCTTTTAATGGTGCACTAAAGTGCTTTTTGAAAAAATTGTTTTTTGGTGTCATATTGTTTACAATGGTGTCAGTTAACAACTATGTCTAGTTCGAGATTACAATACCACCTATCGATCTCATGGCAATAAAAATCATGTGGACTCTTTTCCCTCATATTCTATTCCTTTTTCTGGACCAACGGAGGTTACAATCGTTATCTTTATACCTAGGTTTGGGCACATTGCACGTTGTATTTTGATAAGGGCGCAAAATGTTAATGGTGCAAAAGGTGTAATGTTGAAACTTCGCTTCGTCAACCGAAAGATTTATTTCAATTGGCGTCGGATTGTGAATCTCCATCACATGCACGCGCAAACAGCTGCTGAAACGTAGTTCGTCCTAGGCAGCGGCAGCTTGGGACTACTTTGACATCCGGAACCGCTCCTCTAATCCGTCTGCGCGCGCGCACCTTCGTCGACCGTTTTATTCGGAGAATTTGCCCTGAGAAAGGGCGTGTCCACGACCTTTGAACATTTTTTAAAGAAGGAAGTAGGTCACGCACGACTGTAATTTTTAGAATTTTGGGATTCTTTCAGCGCATAGATCGCCTTACCACCATAGAATCTCAGAAATCACTTCAGTGCACCTTCAGGGACCGGAGAGAGTCTGTTTCGGGGCGGTCCCGTGTCTCTCCTTTTCCGGGCCAAGTGCTTGACTGTCCCTCGTCGTCTCTTGTCGCACACAGGGGAGAAGCCGTACTCCTGCACGCAGGACGGGTGCCAGAAAACGTTCACAACGCAGTACAGCCTCAAGACGCACATTGCGAAGCACGACAGACCCAACAACGAGGAGGTGAGGGTTTCCACCGGTCCTTCGTCGCGCCCCGAGGGTGGGAAGTGCGCAACACTTGCTCTTGAATTTATACCCTCTATGCGAGCAGAGAACTGCAGCTTGACCTTGTTTCAAGAGGTGACGTTCAAACAGCAACAAACTTTATGGCTAGTGCAGGGCAACATCCGCGCACACGTAACATTATTTTGCGCGATAAAGCGTGGTGCTCTCCATTGATCTCTATTGTTCTTGTTTAGTGGAAGTGGATCGCACGAGGGTTCCACTTGGTACAGAGCCACGAAAAATGTATTTTATCGTAAACTAAGCCCCGAGTTTTTTACTTTTTCTAACCAGCTCGCGCGCATAATTTCTCTCGCCGAGGTGTATTTTAAATTCTTACATTGACCATAACAGCTATACAAATATAGTAGGCTTACAGATACCTCTGGGTGCAAAACAAAGGCTGAGAAAGCTGGTATGCGAGAACGGTGTGATACCCCCGGTTGTGGATGGCCTCGAGTTTATGCAGAGACGAATACAAACGAACGTGAGAGACGAGAGCAAACACCGCCCCCAGCTTCAGGACGCCTCTACTCACCGACGCAGGACGCGGTGCGTTTGGTCGACATTTCTCACTTCGTGATTCATTCTCTGTCGTTTCAATCCTCAGTCCTCTACCGGGGCGGGCCAGATGCCCTTCGTCAATCTGGCATGTGAAACCCCAAAATTCGACTCGATTTCAGCTTTGGCCTCTCTAAAGGCCCGTTCACACAGTTATGTTTGCTTAGGACCGAGCTCTGGCGGTCTCTTACGACGACGACGATGGAAACATTTTCTGTTTACACGATAAAGGGATACACTCGGGTTTTCTCGGCAAAAGTCTCTGGCACCATTTATGAGGCGATCCTGGAACTTCATTTCACTATAGCGAAGGTTTTGCGGTATTTGCGAGATCAAATGTACTTACTACCTACGAGAAAAGGTCATCCGTAACATTGTGAAAAGCATTTCGAGCGAAAAATGAAAGGATGATGCATGAAAAAAAAATAGGAAATATCAGGGAAATTGGAAGTGTTCCACGCATGAAGGTAGGAAGCTTCTGGAGGCGACATGACGCCACCACAGGTGAAGCCAGAAGTGTAGAGGGACACGCCCCCAACGATGGCCAAAACCAAGGGACTCTACTGGACAAAAAGCCGGGGCCCCGAGGGTGACCAAAACAGCTGTTGAGTCGGCTCTCTTTTTTGTCCAATAGCAGCTCTTGGTTTTGGTCGTCATTGGTGGCGTGTCACTCCACACTTCTGGCTTCGCCTTTGTTCCTTGGAGGTAGGAACCAGGGAGCCATGGAGGTAGGAAGCCTCCAGAGGCTTCCTACTTCTGTGGTTCCACGCCTACCCAATAGACGGCACCAGGATATCCTCTCGTTGCTAGCAAAGCGGTTTTAGGCACACGGCCGTAAGCAGTCGCAGGTGTGTGGACCAGCCTCGAGTGCGCTGTGCATTGCGGTGCTGCGTCTTTTCAGGGCCAGGTGCTAACCTTCCACCTGGACGGCCTGGACGTGGATCCGGAACCCGGAGAGGACAACCTGGAGTGTGAGGAGACGAGCTGCTGTTGCCGGATGGGAACGGGCTGCTGTTGCCCGACGGGAACGGGGGCCCGCCCACATGCTGCTCAACACCATGGTGGCCAACGGAGAGCAGACCCGCACCTCGGATGGAACAACGGTGCTCACAGTTCCCGTGCAGACCGTGAACGTCAGCACGCCGGGCGTGCCGGGAACTAGCCTCAGGGGTGAGTGAACGATTCGGCAGCCGGTTGACGTCGATCTGCGGGGGCTGCCGACGCCTCTTTGCAAAAGCTTGTTTCTGGGGTCCTTTCTAGTGTGGTAGTGTTTATTTTTTAGGCGAGGATGGAAATAGAATCTTGGTGTAAGATAAACCTACACTGCCCCACCCCAAAAGGTAATTTACCCTTATTTTTGCCTTAATTTGCTTTTTTTTTTTTTTTTTTTAGCCACTGAAAGACGGTTCATTTTTAGTACCTAACCGCAGTGTTCGGGTCAATGATGACCTTGCCGTAAAAGTGTCTAGTTAGCTATGGTGGGATATAAGCAAACATTGCTGACTGGGATGTACAGTCATCTTTGCTTCATCGCCCCTCGCCGCGATAACATTATAAACAGAAACATCTATAATCTAAAAAAATTTTTTCACCTTTTCTTTATTGTACATTGAAAGTTAGCCCGCTCCATATTTTCACCCAACTTTCTCTCAATTTTAGGTGGGCTACTTCTCGGCTAGTCTTAAACAGCCTAATTGGAACAAGCATGTCACAAAACAATGTTTCCACCAGAAACAAAATTTTTTACAGCAATATTTATTGCGCGAGACTGATTTTAGTTTGCCACTATTTTGTCCGTTTCAAATCGCGCGCCACAAAGTTGGTGTTATATGTCACGTAGTGGCTGCTATACGTCACGGAGTGACGTATAACAGCCACTCCGCGCGCGTCGAAAGAGCGGGAGTTTTAAATGTGGAGAAGTAGTGACTCCGACTAAATTACGTCCTATGGAGTAAATGTTGATGGAAAAAATTTGTTTTTTCGCAGAAGATTTGTTTTGTGACATGCTTGTCCCATATAGGCTGTTTAAAAAAATACTTTTTTTCTTTGCAGTTACCCTCTAAAGGGGTAGGGAAACAAAATTCCAGCGCTCATTTTCTAGCTTGAATGTTTCACATGTTCCGCCCTAACTTCAAAAACACCAGTCTTCCTTTGAAAGGCACAAGAAAACCAATTTTAAAGCTAAATAAACGATCTTTCAATCTGCACCTGGTGGATGCATGCGGAGCCTATTTGGGAGGTGATCTAGCAACGTTGGTGAACTTGCTACGTAGTCGTGACGTAGCAGATTCCTTGGGAGCAGCGCCGCTCTTTGGCATTTCAACATTTTCCTTCTTAGCTTTCCTCCTCAACTCACAAATCGCGCATTGAACCAAACAGTCCAAGAAGACGGAAAGGGTGGACTCCCTCTTTCTCGAACCACGTTTGTGCACCCGGATGCAGCCATTCTCCCCCTAGAAGATTAGCCAGTCACTCAAAGCTCGGACAAAAGTTGCTTTCCCCACCCCGTTCAGCCCTAAGCTGACAGTGCTGTGGAAGCTGCGTGCTCCTTGGGCCAGCCACACGCTCGTCACCCCACGGGCACTTCGAACGGCTCGGTTGTAACGCGCTGACGCTACTGACACCACCACAACGCTGACAACGCCACCAAGGGCAAAGCTCATAATCCCGCCAGCCTTGCTACGTCACGAATGCGGGGAATCTTTCTGTTTTTGTTTGCGCCGGATATCCCATGACGCATCGCGCTCTCCGTTCGCTTCTCTTCGGGCGCTCGCTCGAGTGCACTGTTTGGAACGAAAAATATAGCCAGTCGTTCAAAATACAAACGTGCGATTATCATTTACGGTTATTATTTCCGTCATGCTTGACTCATTTCCGAACGAAATTTGAATATTGCAATTTTTGTTTCCGTACACCTTTAAAGGGTAACTCCAATGCATTTCCTTGATTTTAGGGTTACGGCCGTTTTTAGAGCAGGAAGTGTCCCTGAATTACGAGGTGTAATTTCTTTTTCGATGCCTCGTGTGGTTTTGTAGATGTCTTGTCTCGAGGTTTTGTTTCGGCTGTCTAAGGCAAAACCAAAAATACCTTCTCGAGAAGGTGAAAGCCTGGTGATCAGCTGCATAGCCATCATGTGGTGCAAAGTTTGTACCACGGTACCGCAAAACGTACGACTGGCCTAGTTGCAAGAGCAGTTCAGATAAGTCAGCTAAGATGCTAAGTCTGCTTTGCTGCTTTGCTTCTTAGATATCAAACATCTGCAGCAAATTTTAATACATATTGCCGGCCGAGACGTGAGTTTGACGCGATAGCGCGGTGTTCACAGCACAGGCTCAGAACGAGCCCTCACTTATTTTCTGAGAAGAACTAAAATCTTGGTGGTCTGCAATGCACCTTGCAGAAGTGTTGTGGAAGCTTACCGTAGGCTTGCGCTGAGCAGGAAGGCTGAGCAGGAACGGCAAGGCATGCTCAGCATTGTAGAACAATGCCAGTCCCATGAGCTACTTGCACTTCAGGTTCACGATGTGCTTCTGCGAGCAGCAAGTAAAAAATTACACGAGTACACTTAAGACTGCTTACGTGTAAGAAGGCAAAAGCCAGTCAAGGAGGACGTCGAGGACGACTTCTAAAACGACTTTAAGGACAGCGTCTAGGTTGACGTCGAGAATGACGCCTAGAGGACAACTTCTATAGTCGGTTACAAGTCAAGAAGGTAGGAGAAGCTCCTCCCACAAGCGTGGTGCGCCGGTTTCAAATCTTTCCGCAATCGAAAGAAGAGTTCACTGGGAACGCTCCTTGTTCCGCTTCAGTGGATAGATAATGGCCACAGAGTGGTGCCGACTTGTCTCTGACCCCCACTTTTTATGAAAGCGACCTTTGTATTCATCCGAGAGGGAACCGAGCCCCTGAAAGCAGCCTTTGTATCCATCGAGGGGGAAGCTAATCCCCGAAAGTCGTCTTTGTTTCGATCGGAGGGGGAAGACTTATAATCTCCCTCTCGGGGCTTCCACAATGCTACGTCAAAGTCGAAAGATAAAGCAAATATGCACAGAAAGCCAAGACCCACCTCGCGCGTTGGCCGCAACGTCACGGAAACGATGGGACGCTATTGGATGCGGGGGTGGCGGAGGGATATATGATTCCCTTTGAGGGGCATTTGCCGCTACCTTCTTGACCTGTAACCGACTATAGACAACCTCTAGGACGACGTCTAGGATGACCTCTAGGACGACCTCAAGGACGATGCCTAGAGGGCGACGTCAAGAATGACACCTAGAGGAGGACGTCGAGAATGACGCCTAGAGGAGGACGCTTGAGGAGGCTTGTGGCGTATTTGCATGGACGGCCACATTTGTCTGCGGAAGCCGCCGTAGATGTAGACGCTGCTGCCGATGTAAAGGCCGTAGATGTAGACGCGGTTGCCTCACAGTCCATCGCACAAAGCAGACAACGAGCAGAGATGAAGTCCGAAGCGCACCTTTTGCACATGGCACTCCGGCGATGACATCACGCTGATGACGTATGATGACACTTGATGGCATCACGCTGATGACGCTTGATAACATAATTTTATGGCCATTTTTTGGTCACAACAACAACGCTGCCAACACTGCTTGTTTTTCACGTAATGTTGCAAGTGAGGTTGTCCTGGAGGTCTAGGACGACCGCAAGGACGACGCCAAGATAAAGGGACAAGTAGGGTCGCCCATTGAGCGGCACGTGCCGCGCAATCCCGTTTTTATCTGCTTTTTCAATGCTTTTACGCTCATATGGACAAGGAAGACTTTCGCCTTAAAGGGGCACTGACACATCAAGATAATTTTTTTTTTATTATCCGAAACGATTGTAAACGATGCCGGGACATTACCTTAAAAGTTCGAAATTTGGGAATTCAGTATTTGTGAATTAAAAAACCAATTTCCAAATGCCGAAATTGAAGTTCCCGCGCGATCCGCGCCAGTGCAGTGAGTCAAATTTTGCAGTCTCCTGCGACTCTACTTTCTTTCGGACCTCCGCTCCACGCTATGAACCAAAGCGCCTTTGCCACTGCGACCCGAAGCGAGGAGGAGGTGAGCAGGCGGGATAGAAGGGAGCCAGCGCGGGAAAAAAACGGTTTCTTCCCCGACTTGCCGATCTGCTCGAGCGCCGCCAAGTTTTCCGAGGGGGATACAAATCCAGGAAGCGACATCACACCGAACTCTGATTTTTGGTATTTCAAAAAGAGGGGCCGTAGTGCGTTCGCAATTGCGTTAAAAAACATGTTTTACGATTACCGTTATTAAACGTTATAGAAATGTCGCCTACAAAGCTTCTAAATTTCTTGATTTTTGACGTCACCGATCAAAAGAAGGGAGGAGGCGAGAAGCAAGAGAATCAAACGCCAAAACTAAAAAACGCGCGCGCGCACGCAAACATTTTTTTTTTTTGCAATGCTTTTTTTTGTGTTTATGACTACAATTTGCATTGTTTTAGACAATAAAAAAAATACGACCTTTGGGGTGTCAGTGCCCCTTTAATAATCTTTGTGTGCGATCGCTGACGAGCACTTACAAACGACGGCCACTAGCACATAATAGGTAGAAATCCTCCGCTGGGATGGCTTAAAACCAGTGGCGTCACGAGGGTCAGCGGCACCCGGGGCGGTAGCCCGCCGCGACACCCCCACTCCGCTCTCGCGTGTCCCGCCGCGACCCCCCCCCCCCGCCGCTCGCGTGGCCCGCCGCGACCCCCCCCCCCGCTCTCGTGGCCCGCCGCGACACCCCCTGAGCGCTGCACCCGGGGCGGTCTGCCCCCCCCCCCCCCGCCCCCCCTTGTGACGCCACTGCTTAAAACCCTACAGAAAAATATGGCGAAAGAATTCGCAGTACAAAAAGTAACCTGCTCGAGTACGAACATGACATTGGGCCACAAGGTTGCTCAACAAACAGCTAACCTGCTGAATGCCCACTGAGAAGCTGGTGGTAGCATGTTTAATATTGGTTTTGGAGTGGATCGCGATTCCACATTAGTGTAATGTAAATGAATACCAGTCATTTATTTTGGTTTGATTTTTGACCGGAGTTATCATTTAAAAGAATACTAAACTCCAATAATACTTTTTTTAATGTGTTAAAGGTATGCTAGCATGATGTCTTGATAGAGGAGCACATTTCTGAATCACTACTAAATAAAAATGAGTCTTGCATCGTAAATATTTTGCTAAAAAATTTATGGTCGAGGAATTTTAGTGGTTTTTTTAAAATATGAGCAGGAAGACTTTTTCAGAAATTTTTCATTAATTGTTTCTTACTCTTTAAAGGGTGAAACATGCTGCTCAGTTGTGCAGGAATCTGTAATTTACCTAGTATTTTTTTGCAAAATACCCTATAGTGCATAAAAAGTAACAGCTTCCATAAAAAGCAAATCTTTTGAGAAAGCGAGAAGTGGAGGACTGCTGCCCTATGCTTAGGCAACTATGGGCAACAAATACATGACACATTTGTTCCCTTCTGTACGCCATTGTTATCTGCGGCACCATTGGTTTGACTGCTTAAAGGGACACTGACAGGGTACTTATGCTCGCCACGTTTTACAGCGAAGCTTCAAGCTGTTGTGCGCTAGAATCTTAGAAAAAAATGCGTCCGCGGATGTTGACAGAGAGTTCCCCATTGGTCGTGGCAAGTATAAATAAATAAAAGAATGAAAGACGTTTACAATCCCCTGTAACGCCAGATTAGAGTGCAGCTCTTGAGGAGGAGGAGGGTAAGGTACAGAAAGCAGAGTGTGCCCCTCCTCCTCATCCAAACCCTCCCCTCGTCCTCTCCTGCTCCCCTCCCATTTAGTGGGAAATTTTCGCTAAATTTAGCAGCAAATTTTTCACTAAATTTAGTGGGGAATATTTCCCACTAAATTTAGCGAGGAACTTTTCCCGCTAAATTTAACGGAAAATTTTTCCGCTAAATTTAGTGGAGATGTTTTTCGCGAAATTTAGTGGGGAAATTTTTCTGTTAAACTTAGCAGGAATTTTTTCCGCTAAATTTAGCGGAGAAGTTTTTCAGCTAAATTTAGCGGGGAAAATTGTCAGCTAAATTTAGCGGGGAACTTTTTCTGCTAAACTTAGCGTGGAAATTTTTCAGCTAAATTTAGCGGGGAATTTTTTCCGCTAAATTTAGCAGGGAATAGGGAGTTTCATAGACCGCGTTTCCCCCTCCGTTAAGCCCTCTGCAACGAAGAAGCTGCGCCTGCGCGCCCATGGCCTTGACTGTAGAGTTCCGGTTATCGTAGCGGGTTGCGGAGAGCGTTGCGGGACGGCAAAAACGATCTACGAAAACTCCCTATTTTTTCCGCTAAATTTAGCAGAGAATTTTTTCTGCAAAACTTAGCGGGGAGTTTTCTCGCTAAATTTAGCGGGGAATATTTCCTGCTAAATTTAGCCGGGAAAATTTTCTGCTAAATTTAGCCGGGAAATTTTTCTGCTAAACTTAGCGGGGAAATTTTTCTGCTAAACTTAGCGGGGAATTATTTCTGCTAAATTTAATGGGGAATTTTTCCGCTAAATTTAGCGGGGAAATTTTTCCCCTAGAGTTAGCGGGGAAATTTTTCCGCAAAACTTAGTGGGGAGTTTTTCTCGCTAAATTTCCGGGGAAAATTTCCTGCTAAATTTAGCAAAGAAAATTTTCTGCTAAGTTTAGTGGGGAAATTTTTCTGCTGAAATTAGCGTGGAATTTTTTCTGTTAAATTTATCTGTGAATTTTTCCTCTAAATTTAGCAGGGCAATTTTTCTCCTAAATTTAGCGGGGAAATTTTTTTTGCTACATTTAGTGGGCAATTTTGCCCGTAATGCAACACGCATTAAGGGTAAAAGATAAAAAGAGGGGGCAACCAGCGTGAGTCAGCCTTTCTTGGCATTATTAGATTGTGAGGTCCTGATCTCTTATCATCTCTAGTCATCGTCCTCGAGATCATCCTAGAATTCGTCCTTGAGGTCATCTGAGAAATCGTTTTAGGCAACGTCCTCTAGGCGTCCTCTAGGCGTCGTCCTCGAGGTCGTCCTAGAGGTCATCCTTTAGGCGATGTCCTCGAGGTCGTTCTAGAAGTTGTCCTTGAGGTCATTTTAGAAGTCGTCCTATCCTCAAAGTCGTCCTTGAGGTCGTCCTAGACGTTGTCCTTTAGGTGGCGTTTTGAGGTCATCCTAAAAGTCGTCCTTGAGGTCATCCGAGAGGTCGTTTTAGGCGTCATCCTCTAGGCGTCGTCCTCGAGGTCGTCTTAGGAGTCCCTGATGTCGTCCAAGAGGTAGTCCTAGTCGGCGTCCTCTAGAGGTCGTCCTAGAAGTCGTCCTAGATGTCGTCTTCGAGGTCGTCCTATCCTCAAAGTCGTCCTAGATGTTGTCCTTTAGGCGTCGTCCTCGAGGTCATCCTTGAGGTCGTCCTAGACGTCATCCTCTAGGCGGCGTCCTTGAGGTCGTCCAGACGTCTTCCTCTAGCCATCGTCCTAGACGTCGTAAAAATAACAGCTTCGCTGGTCCTCCATCTTCACATGAAGTGGAAGGGCTGTACAATATTTTTATTTGTATATGACACAAGAGCCTAGCTACCCAGAACACAATTTGCGGCTCGAAATTTGTTTTCTTTTTGCCCAGAAACTGCCGATCGAGAGTTGGCCGGTTTGAGTCACGCTCACTCTCTTTTCTGTGGTCACAAGCCGTTTTCTATGGTTTAGACACAACCACCAAAGACAATCAAACCTGTAAGCCATCGAAGGCACACACTCGATTCTAAAAATAGACAAAAAATATGATACCCATTTTTTGTGGCTTGTAAAAAGCTGCAAATACATTGATTGAAAGAAAAAAAAAAGTTCCATAGTCACATGATTTCCGGTAACTTTCTCCTCCTTTATACTTCTTCCTCCTCCCCAGTCCAGTCCAGTTTCAGTTTTGAGCAGTTGTGTTTTTTTACTTTATTAAAAATATATGTGACGCTATAGCAAAATATTGATTGGATGTCTTCTGACGCCATAATGATTCATCTGGCAAGATATGAAAACATTTTTTAAAGGGTTTCAGTGTCCCTTCAATTGAACTTGATCGGCAATGCGTGTCTTTCAGCAACAAGATTGATCTTCAAAATTTACTTCTGTTTTTCCCTTCTCTGTTTTATTTCTGCAGGAATTTTACAAGCATTAGTCTAGAGCTTAATGCTGTTGTAAATACCGTGAAGGATTTGTTTGAGAACAGATCATCAGTACCGTTTTGAACATCAGTAACTGCAACCCCAAAATTATATTTTTTAAAAACTTCCGAGGACACCTAAGCACTTCTATGACTTGTGAATGCGAAAGCATGAATGTTGTTCTTCCGCTTCCTTAGTTCGTCTGTGGCATACTGGCGTGGCTACTGCCGAGGTAGCAGCTGACAGCCAAGCGCACGCTCTCATGAACTGGCCGCGCCACGCTGAGCTTGGCCGTGCAACCTCTCCGGAGTTTACCCGTGCGGGCTGTGCTCCCTCTTACCGGCGGCCGGGCCGCTGCGAGCGCTGCGCCGCCATAGAGAGGGCTTCTCTGGTGGCGTCCCTTGGAACTACGCCACGTGAAAGCCAATGGGAGCCTCGTTCCTTGAAACTATGACGTGCGCCGGCCAATGGGAGCCTATCCATCAGATTTCTGCTACAGACGACAGGCACGACTCCATTGGGACAAGAGAAGGTGCCATTTGGCGCGGCTTCAAAAGCTGATGACGTCGGTTGGTTCCATAAAACAGTTTATGCTTTCGCATTAAAAAAAAGACGTCTATGTGGGTGACCTGGCATCCCATTTTAGCCGGGAGAGTCCCGTTTTAGAGGTTTATTCTGGCAGTCAATGTTTTATAAAACACAAATGTTTTATAAGAGAAAAATATAGCCTGAAAGCATTATCATTTATGTAGTAAACTTTCAAGCTCGTTCTGTGGTTACATATGCCTGTGCATTTTGTTTGCATAGACGCGCGTATGTATGGGAGACATTCCCTAAATTACTGATTTTGGCATGCTGCTGTTGGCAACATCTGTTCCTCTTTTAAAATAAAGAAGGCATGTGCATTCTCAACTAATAACTCTGAAAAAATGTGTTTATACGTTAAACTAAATAATACCATAATTTTTGTTTTTAACCCCCCCCCTCCCCCCCACCGTTCCTCTCCCCTCCACTCTTGATGTCCAATCTTTTTTACTCTGAGGATTATAGTCATGCTATGTCTATGCCCCTTTTTTCCAATCGCTCATCGTTGAAAACTAAAGTCGCATTACTAACGTACAATTTTGTTTAGCGTTATCAGATTTACCGACTAATCTTCAGGGTCTCTTGAGCAACTTGTGCTAGCAGTAAGCTCTGTACCGGCGTCACCGTCGACGCACGAGAATCGGCGTCCTAACTTTGGCTCTTGTTTCTTATTTCACCAAACTGGTGACCGTAGTCACTCGTAGCTATAGTCACTTAAAGAACGGCAGGGCATCCCTCCAGCACGCGCTAATGCGGAGCGCATGTTCGTCAGCTTCTTACGCAGGGGTTGTGGCAACGTCAGAACGCCGAGCTCCGATTGGCTCTGATTGAAGGATAGTGGGTAGACCTCAAAGCGAGCTGCCTTGAGGTCTACCAGCTATCCTTCAGTCGGACTCAATCGGAGCTCGGCGTTCTGACGTCACCGCAAGTCACGCAACTCTTGCAAAAGAAGCAGACAAACTTGCGCTCTGCATTGCCCTATGTCATGCTTTGGCTGCGTGTGCACACTGAAGGCTCACAAGATGCCGAAGCGTCATCGAAGCTACGAAGCACACGCCGCAGGCGGGACTACCGAAACTGCTTCCCGTCGTTTTCATCTTGTCAAGGACTATAGCGCTGCACAGTTCTCGCGATTCGGGATCTCCAGCATTTGTTTCTCGCCTTGCACGCAGCTTATGCCATGATCCCCCTCGACATCGTGAGAGGCAGCGCAGACGGGGAGAGTGCCACCGGCGTGGCGAGGGTCCTACTTCCCCAGACGCTGACAGTGGGCCTGGAAATGCCAACGTCGGAACGAGCAAACACCGCCGGTGGGGGCAACGACGGCGGACCGAGCAGGGTGGACATCCTGTGCCTCTCCACGGCCCAGGCGGACATTTGCAGCTGCCTAGACAAGAAGGAGTGCGAGAAGGGCAACTGCAAGACGTGCCCCAGTGGCCCCAGCAGCGGCTGTTGCTCCTTCACCGTGACCACCGAGAGGAAGGACGGTTGCTGCGGGGGTGGAGAGACAGTCGCGGACACCGTTGAGAAACCTGCCACGGGCCGGGCCGATCGGGCCTGCTGCTTATAACGGCGCCTTTTGGGGGCGGGAGAGGAGACTTGGGTGGCGTGCGGAGGAGGGGTTGCGTCGGAAGGTTCGTCGGAGCTGCGCCCGTTGCAGCCGTGCAGGACGAACGTTGAAAGCGGCGGAACACGGAGGCAGCTCGTATTAAGGGAAGCGATGCTGTGGTTTGGCGTGGCCGGGTCGGGTCAAGTCGAAAGAGGGGATGCGGGAAGCTTGAATGTTGAATGGCTTCCAGACCACTGGATGCTCCATGTGATGCGTAGTACGACCTGTCTGAACCGAATTAATTTCACGATCGGAAAGGCTCAAGGAGCACTCGCCTCATTGGGCAAGCTTTTTTATGTAACGAGAATGGCGTTCGTTGCATCAGAAGCTTTTCGAGCGAGCAGTCCTTCTTTTAGAGGGGCGATGCAACAATTTTAACTTCGAAGGAATTTGCAGTTTTAAATTTTTACATTTTTTATCTTCGCAAAAAGAACGAAGAAACCGCCACATTCTTTTGAAATATCGCGATTCCGTTGCATAATAGCAAAGAAAAAAATTGAAA
This sequence comes from Ixodes ricinus, assembly GCA_037355805.1. Taxonomy (NCBI): domain Eukaryota; kingdom Metazoa; phylum Arthropoda; class Arachnida; order Ixodida; family Ixodidae; genus Ixodes; species Ixodes ricinus. Next base: position 208,727 of record JAZHYW010022580.1, read on the forward strand.
TATTTCACGATTTGCAGTTCTGGGGTGGCGGCCATGGAAACTAAGGCTTGACGCACAATGGGTATAATGTAATAAGTTCGCAAGATGTGCCATTACGTGCTCAATCTAATGCTATATTTGATAAACATTGGCGCCTCACCCTGAGGAAATGTCGAAAACCTCGTATCATTGACAAAAATTTTAGTGACGCCATCTGCCCGAGGTGAAAAATACCATTCTTCTCTTGAACCTCACCCTATTGTGCTACTACGTCAGTCGAACTTCCTTAGGGAAAGGCAAGCTCTTTGCTCACTCAGCCCCCTCTTCCCTTCTCCACATCGCTCAGACTTCAGACCAGGGTGTAAGATAGACAGGTGGGGAAATGAGAGCCAAATGAGCGACCGGATTGTGTCCCCCTCGGTTTTCTCTTTTTCTGTGGTGCCATCTATGTGGAGCACCGCGAACTCTCACTCCGGGTGGGCGACCGGTGGCGACCGGCTAAACTGACGGAGATGGTTTCTTGTGGATTTTAGATGGAGGACTGTCGTGATCTCGGTTTATTTTGCACACTCTCCCATAAAGTTCCATGCAAATCCGATTCCAATTTTTTTCTCTCTGCCGCAGCGCCATCTGTCGCAAATTGGAGGTACCCACAAGCAGACGAGTACACAATCTGGTCACGGCGCTGCGGTAGGCTTCTATGGGCCGTTTCCCCACCTGTCTATCTTACACCCTGCTTCAGACCAACCTTCAAGATCGTCGTCTGAATCGCAAGCAGAAGCTGCGGATGGGAAAGACCAAACAGGGTCTTCCCCATCCCCTTTGCGCGTCACTGCGCACGTGACTCGGAAGGCGATGTACGAGTTGAGGGTGGTTTGGAGGCGCCCAGATCATCAACTGTTTGACATTTTCTTTTCTAAAGAACTAATGCGCGTAGGCAAAATTTGTTTTCAGTTCTTTAATCCAGACGTGACGGGGAACAACTACCACAATTATTTGACCGAAGTCCAAACATTGTTGCATTGCCCCTTTATTATGCCCGTCAACGTGAACCGCCGTTTTCGGGAGCGGAAGTATGGGCGCATGCGGCAAACTTTCCCCCTGCCTCCCACAATCTGTACATTAGCTCTATGCGAGACGAGAACGGGTTTGCGGCGCTCTTTTTAACTTAGGAACGAGGCATTTCGGAGACTGGGGTAGGAATCAGCGTTGGCGTTGTTGCTGTTGCATTGTCGAAAGACCGCTCGTCACTCTTTTCATCGAGGGAGTACGAGAGATGGCCACTCGCTCGTCGTGCACTTTTAAGATTGAGGTATTTTTGGGTTAGGAAAGTTGGGCTTGCCTCACAATTGCTTCCTATGGGAGCACAACGGTCCTTACGGTATTATTGTTTGCAAATGTGGGGGACGGCGAGGAAAGTGCTAGAAAAGGTCAAAGTAGTATTAAAAGGCAACTCCGCTTAATTTTTGTTTTTTTAAAAACAATGCAGTCCTCTTTAGTATTACCTAGGAAGAACACACATCAAATATTACGACCTAAATGTTTCTTAAACGGTCCGGCAAACTTTGAAACTTGCCAAGTTGCCGAAATCGGCTGACTTGAGCAGACGAATTGGGGCACAATTAGCAGCGCAGTTGAGGCTACGGCGTGGGCGTAGCCAACATTGAGCTAAACGTCATCACCACTGCTCCCTTTTGTTTGTTTTTACTTCTCCGAGCGAGCGCAACGGGTGACGTCAGCAATGTTTCCTCTCGGCGCTCGGCAATGTCCACGGACACAAAGTGTCCGTAGTGTTCGTCCACACTACGGGCATCATGTGCACAGACTTGTGCCGCAGTTGTGCAGACGTCGTCGAATGTCTTAGACATTAAAACATGGTGAAGAGTGCAGTGCAGACGACACTTGGTGCCTGGCACACACCTGCCCCAATCGGGCTCGTCGTCGCGTAGAGGGTCACATGACATCTCATACCATGTGGGTGGCCCAAGGCCAATGTTGCCGGGCGGAGCCGAAGTTTCGGTTTTAATTTCTGCTAGTATTTAAAATTAGATTTAAAAATATATATCCCATTTTTTGCGAAGCAAATGACGTGGTGACCTTTACTAAAGCTTTTCAATGCGAAATCATTCATTATCCCGAAATCTTCGGAATCGAGCGGAGTTGCCCTTTAAGCCTACAGGGCTCGAGTCCTAATTGAGCGTAGGATAAAAAAATATTGATTACGTATAAGTACAAATAAGAGTGTACACATAGACAGTTCCAGAGTCTAGAAGAAAGAAATCGTGAGTTTAAATAAATTTATTTATTGACTATGCCTGCCAAGAATTTGAGGAAATGGATTCTGCATTTTATGTGTATACGTTGCAGCTGTGTAGCTGTAAATTGAGAGAGTGCTGGATTGACAAGAGCTACAGCCCTAAGAATCAAATATTTAATTTGTTCGACGCTTTGAATCCTTTGAGTCTTCCCAAACTTCCAATAGCTCGGCTTTTAAACAAAATATATCGCGGACTTTCAGGTGATGTAATCATCATGTGGATGCTCGATCATTGTGGTCCCCTTTTTTTAACTCCTAAGATTGTATTGGCAGCGGAAGAAATAGTGAAAAACATGGGTCAAAAGCTTTTTTTAAGCTACTTGGTGGACACTGAACTGACGGACCAGTAAGCTGCCTAACAAATAGCACACAATTGTGTTGCAACACATCCCTTCCTGGAGTTGTGGCCAAAAGAACTCTTGTTTGCTAACCAAAGCACTTAGAGTCACTGTGCATATTATTGGAACATTACTTTGCTAGAATGGTTAACAACAACCACTATGTATACAGTGTCACCAAGTTGTGAAAAAAAAAAGTACTCATAATTAAGAGATTGTGGCCATGTCAAGAGAGCCTAGCAGTCATCGGCAAATATGAGATTGCCATATCTTAAATGAATGCAGCTCACTGCCAGTGTTCCTTGCCAACAGGTTATGTGAATGGGTTGACCCAACTGAAGCACTTTTTCTATACTTGTTTCGTTGCCCTGTGATATGACGCAGAGTTGGTATACTTTGCGAGGAAAGCGGCCTGGAAAGCTTTCCTTTTGGTAATGTACACCCGTAGTCTGTATTAACTGAATGAGGGTGAATAGGTCCCGAAAGTTTGCCAAGAGAGGCAACGAGCGACTATAAACGAGAAGTTGTATGCAGAACGAGCACGGGCTGGTGTTGATACCAGTGTGGAGCATTCTGGCTCGCCTTCTAGTCCTTTAAAGGTCTCTGCAAGAGGCACAATTGGAAGTTTGCATGATACTCATGGCCGAGATACCGTTAGTGGTGCACACACGAAGCTGCACATGAAGTCACTTGCAGGAACGTGTTTGCCATGTACAGTTCTAGCTAGACGCAAAAGAGGCGGGGCTCTTCTGCAAAAAGAAAGTATCTGGTTCTGATCAATCAAAGGTCTTTAGTGAGGAACGTAGCTCAATCATGATTGCCGGTAGTCGCAAAAAATGTGATCCCTTTTAAGGAAGCAGACAGCCAGATCAGTATGAGCAGTGTGTGGGATGCTGCATGTGCAGCTGTGCAGTGGGCCAGGCACCTATGAAATGGTCCACTGAAGCGGCAAGATCAGTCACTTCAGTGGACCCGGTTCACCATGGGCATTGTCTCTACCTGGCTGGCTGGTGCATTAAAGCAGCTCGCAATGACTCCAGCTTTCCGGCACAAAAATGTGTAATGTGATTGTGTCAAAATGCTAGGCTTGCAAGGGTTGCACGACTGTTGGCACGCGTTTGGGAAGTGTACGACTCTGGCGCTACTCGGAAGGATGCCGCGGGTGGAAGACTCGCATGTTACAATTCCTTAGGGTTTCCACGAAGATGTGCGATGTTGATGTAGAACTTCCGACTTCCCTCGTCGGAAGGTGCCGCGATGCTAGTACTCAAGTTGTCACCCTATTGCCTGAGGGAAGAGAAAGCTATGCATGCAGCAGAAACTTTTCCAAGATCACACTCTGTGGGTCATAAAGCGATGCAATATGTATATAACTTGAGAAACAAAATGCTGCAATGCATCTTTTTTCACAGAATGCCTTCAACGTTGGCGTGCTTAGTGTTAGCAGGTTGTTTGCTCGGTTACGTGGAGACGATGAGACTAGGGCAGTGTTAACTGCGGAATAAAAAAGTGTACATAAACATTGAACCTGTCTTTGGACTCATTTTCAAGCTGGATACATGGGAGTTTTGGAGCACCTGCATGGAAAAGCTGTTAGTGAATGAGACACAGTGCTTTCAAACTGATGAGTGTAGACTTTCTTTTTATTAGCAAATCATCGGCACAACGAATGAAAAACGTCACGGCAAAGCCCAGCAGGCTGTGGTATATAACTGCTGCCAGATCCACAGTGTACATAAAAATAATGAGCAGTTGCAAGTGCAACGGAACCCGGAACTCTGCGTAGGCAATATCTTGCACAATGATCAGATCCTGCTTTGTTCATGGAGGGAGCTTGCATTTTGCCCTAACTTGTCACAGCACCGCATGCATTGTAGGTTCCGTTGGTAATTAATGCCCACGAGACTGACTAGATTACTACTTTCCAGCGTTCAAAAAAAAAACAATAGTCGCCGACCTGCACGTCATTGCCCGGGCCAACGTTTTAATTAAATGCACAACCACAGCGCTCGGCTTGCAAATTTGTTGGCAAAGCATTTTTGGGTTGCTGCTACCGTATGGGATGCACGACAGGAGCAGGGACACTCGGTGCTGATAACTAGTGTTATTGTTTTACTGCACAACCTCCGTATACACTTCTAAGTCTAGGCTTTGGGACAAACAACTGAAGTTGGGGGACGGGCGACTTACATGCGCATGCTTTTCTACTGATGCACGGTGAAATGGATGACAACAGAGGGTAACCGGCCTCGTCTTCTACTAACTCGGGGCGCGACGAAACGTTTGTTCGTACAAGCAGCCGGATGGGACGAGAACTGTTGCGTCTTTTCTGACACGCTACACCTGGAACTGGTAGCAACCAAGAACGAAAACACGGGAGTACTTCACTGGCATATACTGCAAAACACAGTGGCTACAGGGCTCTAGCTAGCTATTGTCTAGCCACATGTTAAGAGATCTATACATGTTACATTTCTAATGTTTCGCTTATGACTGAGGCATCCCGGTCCTCTTCCTATAATAGCGAGCCATGTCATTTTGTGAAGTGGGACGACTTGGCTGAGGCTGGCAACACCGATTTGTAAGCCTAGGTTGTGGCACGCATATCCTTAAAAATGAAGAGCAGCACATCCTTGTGAAAGAACTGAGTAAGCAAAGCGAGGAAAAGGACGCAGTTAATTGTGCAGAATACCCTGTCAGAGTAAAATGCAAAAAGCACCGATGTTGCACTCGTAGGGCAGAGGTATCGCAGCAAAGAAGGTTAAAGAGGTACTTCGGCGTTACCTTGACGGTCCCCAATTTGCCTGGAAATTTGCTCAACACCAACAAACATCGCTGAAATAGTATCTCAAATATTAGGCCAAGATAATATTTTTAGCAAAGTTATTAAATTTACCATTTTCGTCCTCGTGTTTTTCATACCGAAAGTCTCTACTGTTAGCAAGGAAAAAGTGACGTCAGTGGCAGGCAGCGGTTTACTTTTCGGACTGTAGCATTTGTTCCCTACCAATTACAAGCAGTTACGTGGTGTCAAATTAATGCTTTGAAAGCTCGGCTCCAACACTGCGCGCAGCAGCACGAAACAAAAGCTCGGCATATTCCATTTTTTGACTGCCCGCTCGACTGACAAGCCTAACCACCACCGACGTCACGGCACTGAAAAGCGTGGGTATATTTGAATGTTGGTTTTGGGCATCATTTTCATTTGCAGATTTCACAATAACTAATCTGAATTTCGCGATTCTAGATAGCACACAGGAGATAGTAAAGGCTGGGGATTCAGAAAATACAGTTAGTTGGGGTAGCTCCAAAGATCGTCGAAGTATCCCTTCAAGCTTATTGTCGCGCCTTGACATACGAATGTGTGACAGTATGAAAGGAAGAGCAATGTTAGGCTTTATATTTAAAACATTAAATAATGCAGATAAAATATGTCTGTCGCTTTGTGGAAGAATGCAAAGGAAACATTGTAAAAAGCCTCTCATTAACTAAAAAAAAGTAGGTCCTGTTCATTAGAATCTGGTAGGGAGTTACACTCCACAAACCGAAACCTGCAAAAATAGGCTGTTCTTTTTTTTAACAATATGTTGACGTTTCAAGGTGGGTGCTCATCTTGTGTCTGTAACAGTAACTCTGGAATTGCATTGTCATACAAAAATCATGCTGCACAAACAAGTCCACAAAAAGGGTCTCCGACTGATTTGTTCTGTTGCTATTTTCGCACAGGTGTTGGTAAGAGCATATCCTCGTGTAAAGTCGGTACAAAAGGCCAAAAAACAAAATGCACAATTTTCTCAGAAGCATCTGACAATATTGGACGTGGCAGTGCTAAAAGCCAGCATATATAGGTATACTATTAAAAAACGAAATAGAAGAGTTTCTTTTTTCTGATCTTTTGAGAGAAGTAGCATTGCCTTAATTTCAAGTAGCTGCCATCATTCCGCTCAACACGTGGTATGGGAATGTGGCTCCCACAAAACTTCTAGATCTTACATGCATCCGATACCAAACAAAACATGCAAGTCAACTAAAATCAAATTGCCACATGCAAAATTAAAAACAGACAGGCCAAATATACTAGCTTCCACAGCGGTGAAAGAGCAGAGAACAGTGTTACTGCAAGGAACATGGAATGATGAGTTTGAAGGATTCCTAGAGGCCAAGCACTGCTGAAGCTCTCCTTTAATTGTGAATATCCCTAATGACCACTCCCCATTTAGCCTTCACTTATGCCATCCTATACAGTTTTCCTGCAGTGTCTGTACGATGGTCTTTACTCTTTCGTGCTTTGGCTCCCAGCTACTTTGTGCGTGCCTTCGAACTCCTCTTTTGTCGCCGTTTCTCCGAGAACCTACTGTCCAAGCACCAAGTCAGAAATCGAGTGCGACTCTGCTACACATGGCAGAAACCGTTTGAAGTAATGGACATAAACTCCAGTGACAGTGAAATCTCCGTACATGAGGAACTTGACTGAGGGACCGTATATCGATGAGCAATGGAAAACAAAAATGCATAGGATGCTAACATAAAAGGGACCTTCTCTGGGGTTTCGTGGAGCAGCAACTTGCATCTGCTACAGCGGCCTTAAGGGTTTGTAAATGCGCTCCCCAGAAGCAAGCTTGGGTCTGGGACGGCGAGTTTCATGATGACAGCTTCCAACCTGGCCAGCTGCAGGGAAAGAACAAAACAGAGGGTGATCAGTGAAACAGGCAAATCACAACACTCGCACAAAGTGTAGTTAAACACCATGTCAAATCCCTGCCTGGTACAAAATGCCTAGTAATATGGGGCATAGCCATATCAAACAGGTAGTATAATACATTGTTCGGCCTGGCACTGTCAGACTTCTATAGTGTTGTGCGAATATTCGAAATTTCGAAAAGTAGTTTCGAACAATACACTATTCGATAATCGCTTCGAGATGAACTGCGATGTTCATATTTTTCTAAGTGTTGATAGCGGCGGTTTGGCCCAGTTTGAGCGCGCTTCTTACCGAGCACGGCTACACTGCGGAAAAACAACACCCGCGAAAGCAAGCTCCGCGGGTGTTGCTTCTCATCAGTGCACCGGTGCTTGGTAAGAGGCACACTTAGCGGGTAACCTGCCGCAATCAACACATGGAAAAGTATCAATATCACAATTGCGTGCTTTGGACAAAAATGCACAATCAAAACGGGATGGTGCATGCACGTTCCTTGTGTAACTAAAAAAAAAAAAGAACGAAAATTTTGTGAATGTTGATATTAACATTGCTGTAACATTTTTAAAATTAAACTGTGGCTGTTATGCAAGAGTATATGTTAGGCAGAGGTGCGCTGGCAAGCTGCATGTATCATTTGTAATTATGTGTTTCTTCGAATTTAAGATTGAAGAAAAAATATTTGCATACACAAGATTTGTAAATTCACTCAATTAGGAATAGCTTACATCTCTATAGGTTTCATTTTAAATTAAATCTAGCATTTACTTGCCATCCCAAGGCATCAGAATTTCTGAGGTCACAAAAATATAGTTAGATTAAAAGTAGCTTATAAATAGACAAGTGGAAGCTTGGGGACAACCACTATTCGCTTCAAACTCCAAATCCACTCTCCGCGCATGACTAGGCCTCCATAAAACATTCACCTCTCATGAAAGATGAATCCGTCAAGAAATTAGGTTTTGTTACATTAAAAAGCAAAAACTCTTGTATCGTCCCATACACAATCAATTTTGCTTTCGTGGGTCAGCTCATTCCTGTATGTATTTTCGTGTCAAACAAGGTGACTATTATTTAAAAAAAAAGAAACTATGTGCAGTAGGTTGCAATATAATTTGGAACTAATTTAACTGAGAGGCATGTTTGACGACCTGTACATGATTGCACCAGATTTCTTGACTGAACGCAGGGATTGAACCCAGGGATCCTGGGTTCAATCCCCACCCATGCCCGTTTCGACCTGGATGAGCATCCTACTGGCATGCGGTCGTGTATCACTACTGGGTGGTGCACGTTGAAGACCCAAGGCTAGAGGTTGTGCTGCAATGGCTAAATTTCTCATCTACAGCCGAGACACCAGATGCCCATTGAGGCCGCCCAACTTATGGCTGTATAAACATACAACATTATAACTATGTTGGATTAACCTGAGATGGGCAGAGAGGAAACATCAAAACGTAGAACAGACAGAAAATAGACAGGACGATGTCTCAATTGAGACGTCGTCCTGTCTATTTTCTGTCTCTTCTATGTTTTGATGTTTCCTCTCTACCCCAATCTCAGGTTAATCCAACATGGTTAATATTCACCAGCTCGCCTGCACCCTTACAATATATTCACATTATAATTATTATTGAAACTCCAGCTGCCTGCAAGAACGACCCACGAAGCAAGCACTCCTACAACTCCTGGAATCAATAACCAGCTTTGAAGGTTGGATATAGAGTACTCCATCAGAGCAGCCATACACCGAAAACAAGTACTAGATCATGCTCCCACAATTCTTGTAGCTAGCAAATATTTGGGACTGCTTCTAATTTATTCTGTTAATCAGCACCTTCTCCCCCTAAACGTTATAGGGAAACTACTACTAAGTCCAAGTCCCCGATCAATTAAAGACACTGCTTATACACATCTGCTGCCATCTTTTTCCGATTCATAAGATAGTTAGTGGAGAGAGGCACAGATGTGTATAGTTTGATCATGTTATTGACGCAAGCAGTCGTGCAGCCATAGCATTCTGTTATCCTTCATCATATGGAACAGAGCATGGTAGCAACCCAGGAGCTGTCTAATGCCAGCCATATCCACTTCATGCAGAAGACTTACCCTGTTGTTCAGGGCCAAAAGACAGGCAGACTCCGCATTCTCTTCAGCTCCAGGTTCCGCTTGAAGCGTGGTCCCCCTGTCGGCTCGTGCCGCGTCTTCTACGCCAGAGTGAGCTTCGCTGGGTCTTGCTTTGCCAGAGCAGACTTCGTCGGGCCCGACTTCGGCAGACCGCACTTCGCCCTCTGACATGCTTGTACACGTGGTGTCGTCCGCACTTGTGCCGTCCAATGAGGTCTGCTCCGGAGACAGATTGAAGCCTGCCCCGTTTCGGCACTCGGGTCTTTCCTGGCTGGCCCGAGGCAGAGGGCACTCTTCCTCTTTCGGGGCAGCTGCACACTGCGAAGGAGCCTTTGGTGCCGAGGATGAAGTGGATGCGCCGTTGCCGACGGTGACCTCGGAAGATGATGACGACGACGATTCCGTAGTCTGTGGCTCGTCGCAGATCGGCTTGAAGGTTGCCTTCTCTCTCAGGCTAAGCTGCTGCTGCTGAACCAGTTGCTGGTGAAACATCTTGGTGATGTGGCCTTCCAACTGCTCCATCTGAGGGCGGCGAGAAAGGAATGCAGAAATAGGTAAGGACGAAGTTTTTCAGCACACCCAAGAGGCCTCGCTAAACAGAAATGGCATTGCTGCGGGTACTTACGTTAGTCAACAGTTTGTTCAGTGCTTCATTGTTGGAGGTCCTGTATTTCCTTTCGTCTTCCAGTTCCTTTTGTTGCCTGCGAGTTAACACAAGAAAGGCCTTTCTATGTGAATATTTTTATTGCTCTTTTCAACACCTATGTTTCGTAACTCAATGGTGAGCGACCATGTTTACATACAGCAATAACTGGTCTCCGAGCAGTTCTCCGTACACAGGCATGAACAGCCTCATAGCTAGCAGAGAGGCTTTTTTAAAAAGGGCCTAAACATACTAGAGATAGCCTGTTCCTGAAGTTGTCTTCAGAAACACCTCCTGAAGACTCTTATTACAAAAACCTGTTCCTAAAGAATTCTCTCAAAGACACAATTCCAAGAACCCGACTCCAAGGACCCAACACTGAGGGACTCGCCCCCAAAGGCTTCTCCTTGAAAGGCTTGTCCTTGCAAACTCACTCCTAGAAACCTTGTCCCAGTTTTCTATCTTTTTGTACACCCAATCTTAGATAGTGGCAGTTATTCCTAATATAACGGTAAGTTAGCTCACACATATCCTCAATAGCGATCAATCCGTCTCGGAGTCTGCACGTAGGGTTCTGCGTTGCTTAGTAGGACAAGAAAACCTTAGAGGACTCACTTGAGCAGGGCCTCGTTGACCGTGGTCAGCTTGGACTGAATGTCGAGGACACATTCCTCCAGCCTCCTCAAGCGCACTTCCTGACAGACCTTGTGAACCTTGTCCATGTGGGCCCTCGCCCGGTAGCCCCTCCACAGGGCCTGGATCTTGACCGCTGCCCTGTCCAGCACCTCCAGCCCCACGGCCTGGCTTCTCTGCTTGAGCAGGGGGTCAGACTCCACCAGCAAGGCAGCACTGTTGTTGTTGTTGTTGTGGATGTTTTGCTGCTGCTGCTGGTTGTTGTTGTGGTTGACGGTGGTCGTGATGTTGAGATTGTTCTGGCCGGCAGGCTGCACTGCAGGGACGTTGCCGTACCGTGAACTGGGGACCCTGCTGGGAACGTTGCGCTGCAAGAAGTAATGTGGACTATCAGTGGCATAGGCACAGGGGAGGTTTCGTGAGGGCTTTACGTGGCCCTAAGATAACATGCCACTGTCAGATCGAAACATGATGACTCCTCGACCACTCCCCGGCAGACGCCAATGCCACTTCTTGGTGGGACATCTCTCGCTCTTCTCAGCCTTAACTTTGGTATTGGAATCTCCTCGCAGCTTCAATTCGGTGCTGAAGATCGCAAAGCAGAATATAGTTTTCTTACTTATATACCAAAGTAACTATTAATTTATTTTAGAAAATCATATTAATGCGAATAGCATTCTTTGGATACTTCACGCACTTTTCGTCTATCTATGTATCTATCTATCTGGCTATCAAACCTCTTATGCCGCGGGTCGATAAATAAATAAAAAAGACCGGCGCCGGCTGGGATTCGAACCGTTGACCCTTTGATCAGCAGGCAGACGCGCTAACCACAGAGCTATGAAGGCAGTCATTCAACGCACTCTAAACGGTTGTTTATATCTTTACCATAGGACGCGCTTTACAGCGCTGTCACAGCTACCGGTGCGCGCACGTTCAATGCACGAGGGCTCATTCCGCTCTCGTGAGGCTGAGCACGGCCGCTAGCTCACCCTCTCCCGCGCTCGGGAGAGGGTGATGTAGCGGCCGTGCTCAGCCTCACGAGAGCGGAATGAGCCCTCGTGCATGGAACGCGCGCGCACCGGTAGCTGTGACAGCGCTGTAAAGCGCGTCCTATGGTAAAGATATAAACAACCGTTTAGAGTACCGTTGGTTGAGACTAGCTGAGACGCCAGAAAGTCTGGTCGGTACCATTTTGAGTGTTTGTGCGTATGGCGCGTGCTTTGCTCGCCTTCCTAAGTGACACAAACGCACGTGCTGGGCTGCGGAGATCGTGCGCAGGGCTGTGAAAGTGTCAACAAATTTAGAATCGCCTCAAGAGTGGGCTGGCGTATCTAGAGTGTGCCGGCCACCTGACGAACGCGCATAACTCCGCACCGTTTGATGCTATTCGCATTAACGTAGATAATCATTCCCAAAGGATGGGTTCTGCCGATTTTTTTATAATCATTTTCACTCTTAGCGTGAACACCATGTACAATAGGCATGTCTGAGGAAATCAAAGCGTTTTCTTCTAATTTGTACAAATAAGGGTAGACCCTCGCTAGGTTCAGCACCATCAGCACAGCAATGCTATATGAAAGTCCACAATCACAATGTACCAATGGGTCGAATTTGAGTGGGTGCTGGCGAGAGAGCCTAGCCTTCCATTAGAGGGACAGTTCTGGCATGCGGAGAAAGGGGAACAAAAACAAGCAAGTGCTATGAACAGGAATAATATCCTCGAAAAGGTACTCAAAAATTGCAAGTCTGCACTTTGCTGGCTTGCCAAGTCCCACTACGACAATAGCAGTTGCATACTGTCGTTCGCACATTTTACATGATTCACTTTCAACGGTACCGTGCGACCGTATTCAAGTCGACGTCGACAAGGCAAGTTCCGCAGTGGTCGAGGCCGCTGGAAGGAGTTCCGATCTGCCAGACCAAAGGCTCGTACACAGACTTCCAACCGGTTGCGTTACGACCGTACGGGATCTCTTACGACGAGAGAATGGTGTGACGTCACCTTTTGGGTGGCCGTGAAACACACGTCATTTCCGTGTATCTCCTTTCTTTTCTTTTTTTGTGCGCCAGTCTTTCACTAATGGCCCGAAAAACTTTTGGCAATGTCATAAGCGCCCATTTCTCAAAGATTGTGCGTGTCTTTGATCCCATAAGTACCGTAAAACCTTTGCTCTGGTGAAATGCAGTTCCATGCCATCTCATAGGTGGCGCCAGAGTGCCGGTGCGTTCTCTAGTGCGCCTAGATTATGGAGTGTTTCCAACTGCTCGATCGAGGCCACATGGTTTATGGGCCGCATTTGCAATGCGAGCTGCAAAGAGGGGGTGAAAGTGTCTGTCGTCTGCCAGCGTTTCAGCTTGCCGCCCGCTTTCCCCTCTCCAAGTGACAATGCAACGCATGCACACTAGCGACCATGCTGCCCCAGAGGCGTCCGCCATTAAATAGCAAACGCTCTACACGGCTTGAGTTGCTTCCTCCGTTAAGCCTAGGCTCTCTAGCGTTCTCTCGTCGTAAGATGTCCGTCACGATCGAGTTCGCAACACACTCGGTCTTAAAAGAGCTGTGCAACAATTTCAGTGCTTTGCTTAAATAATTTGGGAGTCGGTGTCTCGACCTTACTGAAGTAAAGAACAAAAAACCGCTTTTGCCTGCATGTCCTAGTTTTTATTTTAAAAATAGACAAAGATTGAGATTTTCAGCACCTCTCAACTCCTTCACCATCTTCCGAGTCACATGCACTGTGACGTCAATGGAGGTTGCGCAAGGTTCCAATGAAGCTCTCTCTCTAGAGCCATCAGTAAGCAGCGAGAACTCGTACACACGCGACCGCGTGACCACGTGATGGCGCAGCGCGAACAATATGGTGAAAAGACGAAAGTCTCATCCGGGTCCGGCCACACCCGTGCGGCTTTGCCCCCTCCCCCTCCGGCTTCTGGCGGCTGTTCGCGGTAGCAGATAGAGCTGACGGTTTTGTGGACCTAGGATAGATGGCGCCACTAAAACTCCATATAATAAAAGTTTTGTAGATGATACCAGGTTTTTGACACATGTATATTTATGTTGGAACGACAAGATTTATAGAAAGGTTACCTTTTATCGATCAGGTATTCGCACAACTTGCTATTTTTTTACAAGACCCCCATTGACGTCATGCCGCGTGGTTCTCATGGCCACCGCTCGTGGCTGCAGGTCGGGGAATATTTTAATATTTGCCTCGCTATTACGCGGCGGAATCGCAACATTTCGAAGGAAGGAGGTGTGTTTTCTGTCCTTTGTGTCAAGATAAACAATGTCAAAAGTAGAAGATGCCAATTCTTTCAATGTTAAAATCGTTGCACAGCTCATCGCAAGTGTGTGAACCAGCCTGAAAGGCTGAGCTACAGAATTGTCTCCCTCTCTCCTCTCCCCACAGAAACAAATCTCCGAGCTACTCCCCGTAGAAAAAGGAAGAGGGTCTCCCTCTCCAATGGAAACGAGGAATTGAGGCAGAGTTTCCTTCTTTCTGCTTGTTGGTCAGCCTTTAAGAGTAACTAAAACTTGGCTAGACAATCCAATAACCGAGCCGAGCCACAAGGTCCAATGAGTGTCCAGGAAGGGCAAAGCGCCTTACCGGAGAGTAGGGAGGAGGGCAGGAGATTGCAGAGACGGAGGAAGAACGCTGTCCCTTGCGCGGCGAAGCGGTGGCAACGGTGGCGTAAGGGAGCGCCCCGTGGGTGTGCGGAAGCTGGAGCTGCGGTGCAGTCCACCGTCCGAGGGGCTCCGCTGGTGGTGGTGCAGCCGAGAGGTGCCCGCAGCCGCCACCGTGCTGGCGGCCATGCTGCTGGAGACCGCGCTGCCGTCGAAGCTACGGGTGGAGCTCATCCCCGTCGGCAACACCACATCCGTCGGAGTTGTGATGGACGCCGAGCTGCGTTTGGACGACACCTTGCGCACTGGAATGGCCCTGCAGGAACATGCAAAAAATATTGCACACATTGCATTACGTTACAATAGAGCTTGAACTATCCAGTCCAAGAAGGAACCTGACAAACTTTTGTCACTGCAACAGTTTTGATTATGGCCACAAGGAAGTGCTGAGAACTGGTCGGCGCCAGGCGCCACTCGGTAATAAGTCTGCTCCCAGATGTATTGCACAACACAAATGGAGGTGAAAGCTTCCGCTACATGAAGATGGGAAAACTTCACTTGAGCTAGTTGCAAAAGGACCTGACTTTGAGCAAGTGAATTCCTCAGAATCATTCTCTGGCTACATGTTCGTGGTTCTGAAATCAGTTGCCTCCCATGTTGCTGACAGATCTTCTCTTGCTGTACATGAGAGCAATGGCAAGTAACAGAAGTTTCAAACACTAGTCCAAGCTTGATAGTGCCTCCCCAAAAAATCACAGCTTTGTAATGGACAACAAGCAACAAGTAATGGACAACAAGCAATTCCATATAAGTAGTCACAACACAGGGTGTCAGATGCACCAAGAACCCCAAAACAAAAATCTTTTGCGGGTTATTTGAAACCTGAGTTGTACAAAGTAACATGCAATGACTGCACTAGGCACAGTGAGAAAATGTGTCCAGTGTTTCAAGTTCTGGGGTGTTGGGATAGTGAAGATTAAAAGAAAACTGCCCACCGTGGAGACGACCTGCCATAGGAGGACTTTCCGTAGCTGTGCAGCACTGGCGAGCCATCCGATCGGAACTCTGGCACAGACCGTGTCATGATGTCATCTTTACGGGACCGCCTTTGTCTGGAAGTAAAAGTTTGCTTGTGCTGTAAGCACATGTTAAAAAGCACAATAGAGTATTGCATATTGGAAGACTGGGACCAATAGCATGAAAATATTAAAAATAGCATTAAATGCATCTTTTAAAACAAAAATCAAGGAAGAATGTTCATAAAGAGCAGTCTGGCTACCTGTAAAAAGCAACCACTAAGACTAAGCTCTGTTTCAGCTTAACCTTGAAACAGTAGAAGCAATAACTGCTCTGCGCAAATTATGGTGTCGGAGCGAGACTTCTGATGGTGCGTCATCAGATGGCACACGTGTGAAGCACTGTCACATGCCTAGCTTTTGTTGCCTGCCAGTTTGCACTGAGCTAGAGTTTAAGAATGCCTATTAAACAGAAGGATCGCGATATAGTTTATAGATGTTGTGACACGACCAGTGGCGTAACAAAGGGGGTCGGGGGGGGGGGAGTGAGCTGCCGCCTTGGGTGCCGCTGACCCTATAGTGACGCCACTGGACGCGAGCCATTTCTCTAAATCCATGTTACCTAAAGAGCAGGGTATGCTCTTTCCCCTTTAAGAAGGACAGTATGCTGGTACAGGTAACAGCTAGATCCATAGCGTCCACTTGAACTGGAGAATCAAGCCAATCTAGCTTTCCTTTTGGCCAATGTCGGCCAAGAGAGGAACAAAAGCAAGAAATTTATGCAGAATGCTTGCGTAAAACTTCTAATTATTATGACCACTTGGTAAGCGAGTTCTGCCAATTTACTCTAGCCGTCCAAATTTGACTTGCTTGCACGGGGCCGCCATTTTAAAGCCATCGTATTGCAGCACCACGACGCGGTTCTGAAACGAAACTTGAGAATTCCGGTACTTTGGGAATACGCAGTGGCTCTGTTAACAACTTATCAGGAAGCTGGAAGCTGTCGTGTCTGTTTCTAAGATTGTTGCCCAGTATAACGACATATCAAGAAGTTGTTTGGTCCTATTCCGATATGCACTCTAGTAACACATTGGAAAGTCGTCTCGTCCATTTCTGATATGTAATTTAGCAACAAGCATGGAGGTAGGAAGCTTCTGGAGGCCAAAAACCCCACCAGACGTGAAGCCATAAGTGTGGAGGGACAATGGCGTCTCTTGGTTTTGGTCATCGTTGGGGCGTGGTCCCTAAGCACTTCTGCCTTCACCTCTGGTGGCCTCATGTCCTCTCCGGAAGCTTCCTACCTCTATGGTAATAACATATTGACATATTAGAAAGTTGTCTTGTCCCATTCCGGTGTATGGTTTAGTAACAGTAATACTCCGCCTAAAAATACTGCAAAAAAAAAAAAAAAAACATGATGCGATTGTGTTAGCAAGAAAGACAAGACCAAGACGTGCCTTCCCCGCTCGTTGCCGTGCGGCGTGTCCGTGACCCTCTCTATGGTGAGCGGACTCCTGGGGTCGATGACGGAGCGTGTCAGCTCAGAGCTGAGCAGCTCGGAGGCTTCGGAGAACTTGCAGTGGGCCGAGGTCCTGACGGGCCCCTCATCCGAGTGGGCCAGCAGGTCTGGAAACGGGTCGTAGCCCAGACTGGCGGCCCCCCGCTCGTCTTCGCTGGCCGAAACTGGCCAGGGACAAAAAGCGCCCAATTTAGAGGCTTCCATCTTCCAAACTATTACTGCGACGTAAACTAACGCGAGGCTCGGGTAGAAAATGGAGGATCTAAAATATTGACTTAAGAAATTAAATGTATCATAATCTCGAGTTTATTTATTTAAACATACAAATTATTTAGTTAGTTTATTAACCCGAGGCTGGGGTAGAAAACAAAAGACAGAAGAGTGAAAGAGAGCAAAAGTTAGACATTGTCTATCCCATATTCATAAGGAACATGTTGATAAAAGATTTAGAAAAAAAGAATTGTATGCGATTCCACAGATAGAGTCTGGAGCCAAAGTGTGCAGCAAAAGGACGTATATAATTCTCTCCCTATAATGAATTCATCATCATTAATCAATATGAATTAATTAGCAGGATTCATTAAGTGTAGGAGCTGTGTGACTTGTTCACAATGCTCTTCTGGAACGTAACGCCCATCTCATGTAAGCCGGCTCTACCACACTCGTTTAAAATGAACGAGGAAAAGACGAAGCTTTGTACTTTTCTGTTTAAACACTTTGTCTATTATCTCTGCCACTACGAATTCCTTATTTTTATCTTTATACTCCAGTGTCGAGTTAATTCAGGACATGGAAAACTTGCACCAGCTTGTGTGCAGCTGTTTTATTCTGAACAGTGTTTCAGATGGAAGCAAAAATGTGTAGGCTGAAAGAAAAACAACTAAAATTTGTAACAATGAAATAGAAAGCAATTACAAATAGAAATAATAAAGTGGAGACGAGCAAGCTCAAGAATTCTTAACATTGTGAAAACTCAACTTTGTGAAAACTCAACTTAACATTGTGAAAACTCAAGTGTTGTCAAAAACCTAATTCTGTGTTAAGTTTGTTTTCTCTGTCGCTGGCTCTTACACATATGTTACTAAAAATTTTCTTATCACTTAGAATTACAATTTTTGGTTAAAAGTAGTCACTTAGATTAATTGATTACTTAAAGGCCAACTCTGCTTAATTCCAGTGCGCTTCTTTCCTAGTGCCGGTGCTAGGAAAGAAGCGCACTCAACGTGGCCTCGGGAACAAAAGGTATGAATTGCAAGAAAACGCTGTTCGAATTAAGCGGCTTATGAATACATTAAAAACATAACGGGACAACCAAAATTTTGAAATTTGTTTGAATTAACCAGAAGAGCGAAATATCTGAGCTTGATTTTTCACAAGCCGACTTAGTAGGGAACCAAGACTTTGCAGTCTCAACTTGAAACCCAGCAAACCACTATATTGGGCGATTTATTTTAATACAAACAGATTTTTAAAAAGGGGGGATGAGAGCTGGACGAGTGCTGTCGTCACCATGTACTTATCAGGCTCGGCAGACATCAGATGCGGGGATAATCGTTATGAAAAGTTAGCTCAAATTTCTTTAATAACTTGTAATTCTTGGTTTGAGGGGTTAGGTCAGACTTGCAGTATTGATGGCAACTACTCTTAGAGGTCAGACCATCTTTAAAAAAAATGCGAAAAGAAAATGATTGCGTAGATATTAATCAATAAATTTTTGCGCTTGTTTGTCAAATTAGAAAATTGTGTGCTAAAACAGTGCATCAGGCCCTGCTCACAATGACGCTTGGAAGAGGGACATACCGTAAAATACCAAGGGAGTCCCCACCCACTTTCACTGAATACTGGGTTCACCTAGACATGGGCGCTTGTCCGGTCGAATCGGGCACTTTAAATATAATTTTCTGAATTCCCAAGTTCAGAACATTTTAATAGTGGGCACTTTTGCGGTATTTTACAATACATCGGTAGTCGTTTAGGTCATGTCGTCACCTGTTTTGTTAGCGGGAGTCCCCGCTAAGGACGCGCTGTTGAAAGAGTGACGAGATGATTGAAATCGCAACGCAACTCTTCCAAGCGCCGTTGTGGGCAGGGCTTGCGACACCTTTTTTAAAGCAATTTTTAAATCGGGCGAAAAAACGTGAAAATAGATTGATCAATATCTCTAAAACAATTACTTTTTTCCCAACTTTTTTAATTGGTCTGGCCCCTAACAGTAACTGCCATCAATACTGCAGTTCCAACATGACACCTAAAACTAATAATTAAAAAGTTAATTAAGAGCTTTTAGTAAACTAGTCACCTTACCGTGAGGATTATCCCTTCCTCTGATGTCCGCCGAGCCTGATAAGTACATGGTGAAGACAGAACACGCCTAACTCTCACCCCCTATTCTTAAATCATCTGTTCGAAATAAAATGAAACACACCGTATAAACAGACCAGACAAAAAGCCTGACCTCGTTTGGCACAGCTGGGTGTTACATTGTGCTTATGTGCATAGAACATCACTTGGAGCCTTCTATATAAGGCCAGTCTGAGAGGAATAAAAGTGGATTGTGCTCTGGCCACTGACGTGTCCGGCACAGAGGTTAAAAAATTTTATTACCGTAAAATACCGGGCAAGCGCCCACTCAAAATTTTGAGATAATCATGAAAAAATGGGGGATGGGCACTTGTCCGGTCATCAATTCTACATATAAATGTACTGTGCATATTTTCTTAGATCTTACAAATTTGGGCATGGGCGCTTAATGTGGTATGGGCGGATGCACGGTATTCTACGGTAGTTTCAAGTAATTTGATTACTTCTGTTATCAAATTACCCTTGTGATTACCACATAGCATAAGTAATAAGATGATTACAAAATTACTCCAAAAAGTAATCGAACACCAGTAATTTGACTACTTGCAACGAGTACCGTACAAGTCTGGTTCCTTGGGCTTTCACAATATTAGTGTTTTTCTAATTGTATGTGATTTTAAAGGGCGAAACTTTCAATTTTAGGCTTTTACAAGTAGTAATGAAATATATGTAGGCTGAAAGAAACTCTATTAAAGAATGTGTGGCCAAAAAATAAAAACAGCAAAAATTGTTTTTGATCAGGATGCCAATTTTAGAGGTCTCAAACTTCAAGACTACACTCCTAGAACTAGGAATAAACTATATGTAGGCTACAAGACAGACAATCGTGAAAAGGCGCTGGTGTTTTCAATGGTCGAAGGAAGAAGGATGTTTTGGAAACGAATGAAAAGCGATAGGTTAAAATAAAAGGATTAGTTTGAGCTGGGCTTAAACAAGATGGGCCAAGTAGACAAGTATAATGGGAATGGGCTAAAACAGGCACCTGCAGCATAGTGCGCAGCAGTAAGGTGAAGCCCAGCAAGCTGCCACGCAATTTTTGAAGAAACAACAACAGGGCATTAACCCGACATCAACCCAAGCGTAAACCGGGGTGTCAACCCGGACGTCAACCCTGTTGTCAACCCAGAGGTCAACCCAGACGTCAACCCAGAGCGTCAACCCAGACGTCAACCCAGACGTCAACCCAGACGTCAACCCAGACGTCAACCCAGACGTCAACCCAGACGTCAGCCCAGACGTCAACCCAGACGTCAACCCAGACGTCAACCCAGACATCCAACCCAGACATCCAACCCAGACATCAACCAAGACATCAACCAAGACATCCAACCGAGACATCCAACCCAGACATCCAACCCAGACATCAACCTAGACATCAACTTACAGTCCCCCCATTTCTCCTTGACGAAGGTGGTTTGCCGTCCCGACGAAAGCCTCCCAACAGCACTTTTCGCTGTAAAGAAATTTACAAGTTTAGCCTAAACGGTTTCTTATTTTTAGGTTTTCCACAGAACAAGATGTGCAAGTAAATACACAGGAAAGTTCATATTCAAACAAAATGTAGCCTTATACTAAAGCGGTGTTTGTTTTCGTGTCCCAATACTGTGACGGCTAGATACCATGATAATCCTGACCTGAGAAACAAGAGTCAACGAACGTTTGGCACAAATTTCGGTCAAGTAAATTATACCGGTTCCAGCTCCTCAGGCAGTCCGGCCAGAAAACATCCAGCAAGCATGTAGATTGACACGGGCAGTTTTCTGTTTAAGTTGTTCTGGGTGAAATTATCAGCTAGGGACAGAGTAACTAAGAATAACTCTTCACTCAGATTATGTTTTTAAGGCTGCCAAACTCGTCACGGCATCACTTCTTTTCTCTCTCTTCACCCCAAACAAAATTTACTTAAAACAAAAAAGTACAGGGTGATTGGGAGAAAAGTGAACCATGTTTTTCTCACTGCAGAAATGAACCATGAAAAATTTAGTCTTTGTCCAAATGCAGCACTATCCATCGGGACCAGATTCAAAGTTTCACAGCATAGCGTCATCTGATTCAAAAGCTAGAAGTGATTTTCTGAAATTTTAAATCGGAGAATAAAGCCCATTCATGGTAGTGGCGGCCATTTATCTTCATGTATTTGTGGGCTTTCTTAATATTGCAGATTAGGCGATTGGTAAAGCATGATCAACGTACCAGCACACAGGTAAACAGTCACTCAATAAATCCAAGCACACAAAAATACACTCGCGCAGCGCTGAACTATATCAACTCTTCATACATTTTCTTAATTTGTATTCTTCATATACATGAAGAATGTGTATGTATTCTTCATACACATGAAGAGTTGATAGTTTACCGCTGTGCGAGTCTATTTTTAGTGTGCTTGGATTTCTTGAGATGACTGTCTACCCGTGCTGGTACGAGGATCGTGGGCTTTTTTGGCTGCCATTTTCACAATGTTAATTTTTAAAAATTGTTTACAACTTGTTGAATTCCTGAAAGTTGTGGCTTCTCATCCCTAAATCCGGGGTCACACTGCTTATACATCATACAAAAGACAGTCAGCATACAGATTCAAACGCGAGTTACTGCGAAATCCGTGCTTCGAATGGCGCATGGCAATGAGTTCAAGGAGAAAACTTGGCACTGCGGCATTCGAACCACGGACATTGTGGCGACTCGTGTTTGCAGACTGTCTTTTGTACGACGTATGAGCAGTGTGACCCCAGCTTAACTCTATAGCACTACATTTGAGAGAGGACTGAATGGTCTGCAATCCCCAGTCTATTTTATCTTTGCGTTTATAGACACGGATTACTTTTCTTCTAAAAACCCTAAAAGGCCCCTAAACAGAAAAAGAAATGTTTTTTTTAGCAGTTTGGTTGGGACACGCGTGTGAAGAAATAAACTTTACGCGAAAAAAATTTTAGGGCTATATTGATGGCGAGAGATTTATTTGAAATTCTGCGCGCGAAGTCCATGACGTCACGGGTCATTCCGGAATGACCAACTCCGCCGTGAAGGCGGAGCCGATCCACCTTTCCTCCACGCGCCCGAAGTGCCCTGGGAGAAAACAAGTGGAAAGGAGGTGACTGCCGACTAAATCGCGTCTCGCGCTGTCAATATTGCTCTAAAACTTCTTTTTCTTTTCGTGTAAAATTAATTTTTGACACTCGTGTCCCAACCAGAATAATAAAAAAAAACTTTTTTATGGCTTTATTTTTTTTTTAACGAGCCTCACAGCAAAGTTGAGAACCACTCTTGTCATAATAAGTTTGGATATCGCAACGATACTAGGTTTTGTTTTACATCTGCAATATTCGTTAGACGATAAACAAACCCAAAATTTCACAACATGGAAGGGAAATGCGGTATTCTTCTTTGTAACCCCGGGAGACCTCGATCGCTGGATGCATGCAGAGCATTGTTCTTCCCTGCTACATATTCACGCCGGACAATAATGCTGCCTAAGCTACCGGTGCTCAAGCGTAGCAGCCATCGTGTAGTCGCAATGATGTCATACATCAGCGAGCATAATAACGTCACCATGCAAATCATAGGCACATTATGCTAGCTGGTTCCGCCATTTAAGCACATAATCATTATTAAAAGTCACAGATATCGACGGAACATTACTTTCATGTGAACACGAACACACGCGGGGCTCCTTCCAACGATGACTCCAGCCAACCCCGTGCACTATGACGTCATACTGCAAGCGCTGATAGTTCTCTTGTTTCTGTTGAACTTTTTTTTTTCTAGCAAACATGACGTTGCAGGTGGAGAAAAAAAATAGTTTCGCGCGAAACATTTTATTTTTAAGGTGTCAATGTCCCTTTAACACCCCTCAGGGTGTAAATATTTCCGTTGGCCACGGCACAAGCCGGCCTCGTTCGCGGGTGACGACATTGCGTCTACTGAGAGATGTCCAAGAATATGGCGAGCACGTTATTCATACATGCCAGCTTACGTCTCCGGTTGCCGGAAGGTCCGTGGTGCTTGCTGTGGGGGCAGTGCTGCGTCCTGTTGGCCGGGGCCCCCTGGGCCACGCTGGCGACGGCACCGCCGCCATTGTTGTTGTCCCCGGCACACGCTGCCTGGAAGCTGGCCGCGGGCGACATCTCGTGCAAGAGCTGCTCTCGGTGCTGGCGTTGCATGCGCAAGATGCGCGAAATTCTTTCCTCGTCCTCGGACTCCATCTGGAACCGAGGAAGACGCGCCGCTTTGTCCGTGAAACGTGTCGGAACGTGGCCTATCCACGGCCGTTTCCCGTCACAGGCTGAATCCAATCGCGCACAGTCAATGCGTCATGATCCTGAGCGTCCTTTTTTTGCGTGAAGGGTTTAGCTGGTGAGAGTAAAAGCGCGAAGACGGCAAGCGCCATGACGATGCGCTTCGTGGCGCAGCTTGATTTGTTTCATATTGGATCAACGTGTTCTGAGCACACGTGGAGCTCTTATCCGCCGAAATATCAAATGCCGCGCATGCGCCCAGTGGGGTGCATCACGATTGTCCCTCGTGAAGCATCCCCGTCACAAAAGCCCCGCGTCTCGAAAACCTCGTGCTCAATGATTCCGTTGCATATCCCCCCGTGCTAAAAGCCCTCCTATCTGCACCCGTCCCATATTCCTTTTGGCGCTTTGACTGGCCTTATTTCGTGCCTTGTGTTACTGTACTTGTGTGGTGGCTGCAAAAGACGATCGTCGCCTTCTTCAGCACAGCCCGAGCTCGGACACGGGAGCTCGTGACAATTGCGTTCTTGGACGAGCTGGAAACCTGGCATCTGGTCATGTCTTTCAGACCTGCTGTCTGGGAATAAACCCTTAGTAATCCTCTAGACTCAGGACTACTACACCTTCATTTGCTTATGTTTCGGGTCTACAGTTATTTTAAAGCGGTCTGCCAACCACGCTCAAGGTCGCGTAATCAGGGTCACGAAATACCAGCCTCAAGAACCGCAGTAAAAAAAGGTCCGTCTCGCCACGAAGCATTACTAATTTCCTACTTTATGTAGACAAATAAAATATATGTGGGTACATTTTAGATTAGATATATGTTATCTTATCAAGAGTCACGTTTCAAACACCGAAAGCATCGCTTCTTCATCCGACAACCAAATATTGTAAGAATTACTTCGCGCGACGTATAAACAGTGCGAAAAACCTTTTTTTTTAGGTTAAAACGAGTGTAAGTCACGCACATAAAACACTCCTGTCGAGTACTCATTCTGTCACTCATTCTTGTTTTAATTCTTCTATAGGTTCTTTTTTTACTTGCATACTGGATATGTGGACTAACGTGACTGGGGATGAGGGTATACGAAAGACGTCACTCGTGCATGCACCGGACCGACAGCAGCGCCACCCCTGCAACGTGACGTATAGGTAAGACGGAGCACACTGACCAGTAAACAATATAGAAAAGGCAAGAAAATAATACGCCTGTCAGTCGGGCTAATTTAGTGCACTTCAACCGAGGGCACTTTAGCTTACCTATAGTGCGACTAAATAAGCTACGCTTCAAAGTAACGACACTTGGCCATGTTGTGGCTTCAAATCATGGTTGCCAGTTATCTGAAGCTTTATCTGAAATCACAGGACTCTGCTTTTCCGTCCTCCACAAATGTTTAAACAGTTCGCGACAAAACAAAGCAATATTACGTGAGCTTCCTAACACCGAATCTAATGCTGAGGAAGTCGCGCTTTTGAATCATGACGATCGGCAGTTGCGTCTGCTCTGCACAAGCACCAAAATGGCGGCGCCCACAACAATGTCGGGGAACGGAGTGCCGATACTCGAAGCGCAGCTCATTTAGTGGCTCGAAGCTTACCGAA
The DNA here is from genome assembly GCA_037355805.1 of Ixodes ricinus. Taxonomy (NCBI): domain Eukaryota; kingdom Metazoa; phylum Arthropoda; class Arachnida; order Ixodida; family Ixodidae; genus Ixodes; species Ixodes ricinus. The sequence goes on from JAZHYW010022580.1 coordinate 233,821, forward strand.
TGTCACTTCAAGTGTTCCGGTGCCACACGGGAAAAATTAGTATTACTCGCCAATGATGGCAATAACGATGGATAAAGTAAGAGACGTAAAATGTTAAAGGCATAAATGTCTTGGCAATATTTTGTCCGTTTAATAAAGACACGTTACAAAACAACGTTACATAAATGTAACGCCAATTGGAATGATTCTGATCGATCATCGCAAACCAAGATAAAGGTCCAACCTTGGCGATCAGCTTCGTCCCACGGCAGTCTTTGAGCAGGCCCTGACACTGCCTTAATTACATTATAATTATCGTGTTGTCTCGTACAGTTACATGCTGAAACAAATCTAGGCTCTATTCTCTTCTGCTAGCCAAGATAACATTAGAATTACTGACTTTTGCAGCGTGAGCTACACTGGCCGAGGTTGAGCAGTTTCGCGTGGCTCCCAAAGAGCCGTGCTGCGCATGCGCGAGGAGCAATGACGTCACACGGCGCACAGCTGGCGCGCCGGAGCCACCGCCGCAGCGCGCTCCGTCGCCACCGCGCGCGCCTCGCAGGTCTGCGCATGCGCGAGGAGCAGTGACGTCACATGGCGCACAGCAGGCGCGCCGGAGCCGCCGCCGCCGTGCGCTCCGCCGCCGCCGCGCGCGCCTCGCCGGTCTGCGCATTCCAGAGGAGTGACGTCATAGCCGCGGCAGACGCACTGGCACCGCCGCGTGCCCAGCTGTGCGCCTCCGTTGCGCAGTAGCCAAGTCTGACGCTGCACCGGAGCCGCTTGATAGCGCCTCTCATTTTGTGCGCATAGCCGAGCTAAGCCCCCGCAATTTTTTTCGTCGTCTTTTATCGAATCACCGCGGCGCTAAACTTGGTACCAATGCCTAAACTGTAAGGCTAAGTCCGTCCCACCATTTCTTTGCAATGACACTCCTCTCTTCACGAATTTCTAATTCTTTTCAGAACAAAATCTACGTCACGTTTTTGGTTTCTGTATTATGTTTTACAGTTGAAAAACTGCTATTGAGGCCACGCGCTCGATCGAGTGAGGTGAGTTCATCAAACTCGCCCGAAGATAAGTGTGTTCTTCGGGAAGAAGCCGCGTGGCACACTACAGAAATGACACTACAGGCAGTGGCGTCACAAGGGGGGGGGGGGGCGGACCGTTGGAACAGGCTCAGGGGTTGTCGAGGCGGGCTACCACCCCGGGTGCCGCTGACCCTCGTGACGCCACTGACTACAGGCGAAGTGAACTTGGCTGAAGTGCACTAAACTAGCCCGTCTGACAGGGGTATAAAGACAAACTCCGTAAGAAAGAGACACTTGGAGGACGACCAAAATAACCCCTGCAGATGGGGAACAAAGGGGACAAAGGACAAACACAAATCCCCAAACACAGCTAGGTGACTGGTGCGCGACCGGAAAAAATCCGCCTGGTCCTGGTATCGAACCAGGGACATCTCCATTTCCAGTGAAGCGCGCCAGTCACCTAGCATGTGTCTGAAGATCTGTGTTTGTCCTTTGTCCCCTTTGTTCCCCTTCTCCGGGAATTATATCGTCATTATCGTTCAGCTCGCTTGCACCTTTGCATTTAATTGCATTATAATCATAACCCTAAAATGCAAGCCGTTCACCCTTGTTGGTGTTAGACTGGTGGCAGCTGATAAAACCCGCTTGCTCTACTGACGTCTAACTCCTAGTTAGCTCAGTTGGTTGAGCGCTCCACTGGAAACGGAGGGGTCCCTGGTTCGATACGCAGGACCAGGCGGATTTTTCGGTCGAGCACCAGTCACCTAGCTGTGTTTGGAGATTTGTGTTTGTCCTTTGTCCCCTTCCTTCCCCTTCTCCATGGATTATTTTCGTGATTCTTGTCTAGCTCGCTTGCACCTTTGCATTTAATTGCATTATAATCACACCTGGAGGGTTCAGAATGGCCGCTGTGCCACAGATCCAGAGGCGGATTTTGGACCAGAGGTCCTAATTTCTCGTCATGGAACGCAATGTTCGCGGAGGACGAACCGAAGCGTATCACGCAAATAAGTATGAAAGAGAACAAATCGACTGCAAATATTGGCCGATTAAACATCAGTCTTTTCCCAAGTGTTGGCCAGTCTGCCGCTGCTCATCTTGTCCTGCACGGACTCACTGTATCATATGAAGTCCCCCAATAAAAGACGCTGTTTTAGGAAGCAAATGGAGGCGGACAGCAGCATAATAAACCGAACAACGCCATTTTCGTCCCGGCGGACTGTGTTTCGTCATTCCTGTTTGTTGTCGTTATACTTATTACATCAAGCCTAAAGATATGACATTTTTTTCTGCGTTGTATTCGATTATTTTAGTGCGATGTCTACTCGTTGACCGTACCAGAGTCTCGTGCTGGAGCGAGATATCCGGTCCGCGGCGCGGACTCCGGAGATGACGCCACCCAGCGGAAAAAACGCGAAAGAGAGAAAGGGGGCTTGTTGCGCGTATCCAAAAGCGCAGCGAAAACCCGCGCGGCTTGGTGGTCAACTCAAAACACAAGATTTGAGTCGCGCGCAAACGATCACAAAGAAACGCGGTGCGCGAAACTGAAACGAGCATGTCGCGTCGTTGCTCCTCTAGAAAGATGAATAAATAAATAAATAAAAGTCAAAGAAAAGAAGAAACAAATGTTCCCAAGTCTGCCGTTGCTTATATTGCCGGCGTTTATCAGGGTTAGATATACATATATATCATATTGAGACTTCTCGCGGTGCCTTGTTGTTTGTCCTTGTCTTTCAGCTAGCTTCTCTCCATTTCATGCCGCAATGATATCGATATATAGGTAGCCCATGACCACAAACGACTACGCAAGGCACGTCCTGCGATGACGGATTTTGCGGAAAGTGAACTCGACGCAGACTGTCATTTCGCGCGGGAGAATTCTGGGTGCATCCACCGTGCGTACAGTAACCGATCGACATATCAACGAGGGCATTGACGTCGAAAGTAAAACAAAAAGACAGAAAACCAACTGTCTTTTTTTTCACTTTTTTTTTTGCTTGGCGTAAAACAATGGGCACTACACGAAGAGTAAGTCCGCGTGAGAATAGACGAGTGACGATCGCACGTTGGTATGAAACAGCTGCTTTATTTCCGCCGTACCGAACTTGTTCGCCAACCCTCCGATATGAGAACTGCAGCTCTCCTTGAAAGTGAGGACACTCGGTTCAGAATATTGAGTGCGCGTTGTCCGCTTTTACTTCTCGCAAAACGCGACACTTTTGTTCTTTGCAGCTCAAGTTATACGTGCACGAAAAAGGAAAAAAAAAAACTTGGAAAGCGAGAGACCGCCAAGGAGGAAGTGGATGGGGTACAGTATGGAACTCGGGCATCTTTTCAGGATGCCAACTCGAGGTTACTGCGCCCCAAACATTAAAAAGCATTTGATGTTAAAATACGCGTCCTAGCTGTTTTCCCTGCCAAGAACCCGCTAGAAGAATCTCTTTCTTTTATTTTTAATAACAACAACATATCGGCTTCAGTCCTAGAAGGAGCAAAGATGCTGACTAGACAAATAGTTGTCTATACTGGTTTGAAACAGTATTGCTTTATTATCGATAAGTTAACTCTAGGATCGTTGTAGGGAAGCCAGCTTTTACAGTCTGTCATTTCGCCGATTCGCAGGCGATGATGTTTTCACCGTTTTCACTGTGAGTAGATGATGTTGACCGTTTTCACTGTGAATAGATAAAGCCAACATAAAGTGTTTGAGTGAACGTTATTGTGATAATTGTGATGAAACCAAATTGTTTTTAATGAAGCTTCCTCGATACATATCCAATCTGTTTTTTCTTTTTTTTTTCAATAATGGTTTTAGAAGTTTTGGTATGAAAACACGTGTTCGCGTTTTATGAATTCATGAGCGACCGTGCACGACAGGCAGCGTTCGTGGTGCGCACGCGAGTTCTCTGTCCGAACACCTCAAACCGGCTCTTTTCGAAAAAAAAAAAGGAAAAAAAAAAGAAAAGAAAATGTGGACTTACATTACTGCAATACAGCGTGCCCTTGGTAACTGTCAGCTAACGCGGAAGCAGAAGAATGTTTTACACTATTCCCGAGCTCCGCCGAAGTGCGTCACGATGGATGCACGTAAAATCAGTCGATCGAACACATGTAAGTTTGTTACGTGTTCAACTGTTCGCTGACGCATGGGCGGTCTTCCATCTCCGGTTCGCAGGAAAGCGTTGCCAGCAAATATAAACAAACAAACTGAACAGTAAGCAGATGCCCGATGTGCCCCAGTTTCAGAGGCCCATGACTCAACACTCCCATGTCAACAGCCCCGGGCATTCAACTTTCCTTTCGGAGCCCCCGTTCACGCCGCTTCGCTGATGGCGTGTACGGGTGACCACCGACGGCCCAAGCCCCGCTGTTTCCTATTGCACCTCCGAAAAGCCGATTCCCAGAGTAACGACACCTGAGTCATTTTGGTTACCAGTTATCTTAAGCTTTATCTGAAATTGCAGGAAAGGTCTTTTCGTCCTCCAGAAACGTTAGAACAGTTCGCGACAGAGCAAAATGGTATCACCTGAGCTTCTATACCAACGTGTCTAAAGCTGAGGAAGTTTTGAATTGTGACGATCGACAGTTGCGTCTGCTCTACTCTATATAAGCACAAAGATGGCGGCGTCCACTTGCAGATCGGGAAACAGAGTGCCGATACTCTAAGCGTAGTTCATATAGTGGCTCTAGGCCCAACCAGGCTTACGGTCGCGTAATCAAGGTCACGAAAAGCCCGCGGCCGAAACGATGGTGGCTGAAGCATATGTGGCTGAAAAACGCAGGTGGCTAGTGGTTCAAGCGCCCTTGGATGAAGCGCCGGTCGCGCAAGCTCCGGTCGCGCGATCCAAACCAACGCGTTTTGTGTGCGCGTAGGCCGGGCGGCTCCCGGAAATTGCCTATTTCGTGACGTCGCGCTCATTCCTTGCGCCTTCTGTGCGCGCATAAGAAAGCAGGGTGATTTCAACATTTTCTCAAGGCGCACGAAAACGCGCTGTGATGTTGTAGGGCGCTCCTCTCCCGGTCAATCGGTGGAGGACACTCTAGTTCCGGCTCTGCGTTTCTTCGCCGTCTGGCGCAGATGCTCTCCGCTCGCCCGAAAGCGCACCGTCCTAACCAAAGCCCATGGTTGGAAAGCGCACTCAAAAAGCGCACCGGAAACAGCAAAAGCGTCACGAAATACGCAATTTCCGGGAAGCGCACGGCCAACGCGAGCGCCGGTTGTGTAAGCTCCATTCACGTAAGCTCCGGTCGCGTAAACGCCTGTCGCGTAAGCTCTTATGCGCCGGTAGCTGAAGCTGACGTGACCTGATGTCCTTGGCGTCGTCCTAGACGTCGTTCTTGACGTCTTCCTCCAGGACGTCGCCCCAGTTCATCCCCGCACCATATCCTTTCCAATTGTTTTCACGTACGATATTCTTGTAAAGCTGCCCCATTTCATAGCGTTTGGTCGAATGAAGAAAGCTGCAACCGTATGTGTTTTTTTCTTTTTCGCAGGTCTGTTGATGCAACGGAAAGGGATTCTCAGCACTGCATAAAAATTATTTCTTTCAAAACCCTACTTGCAACGTTGCAGGTTTACAGGCTTAATACGTCTAATGCCACAAAAACGGTGAATTCTCTGAAGCTCGTCCAAGCTAAAGTGACCGTTCCACAAGCGTTCCTCCATTTCCTCGAAGCTGTGGCCTTTCTCGGTCCACTTCTTGAGCCGTTTGAGAGTCCGGCAGCCGTTGGATAGGTGCAGCAGCGACACACGGCTTGTGGTATCCTCTTTTGTGAGATCTACGAAGGCGAAGAAGTATGAGTGCGCTCTCCCAAGCATGTGGTTTATCCAGCAGTTAAAAACTACTGTTGTTTTCTTTTAATTCTTCTTCTGAAGAGATGGAGTATAGTCGGTGACAGGTTAAGAGTAAAAAAGGCCCGTTCACACTCTTGCGACCGAGTTCGACCGAGAGAGACCAGACCGGTTTTTAATCCTTTTGCGACTTCTTAGGACCGGATGCGCTGCTGCGGAGCTGGTCCTAAGAGATCGCAAGAGGCTTAAAAACCGGGTTGGTCTCTCTCGGTCGAACTCGGTCGCAAGAGTGTGAACGGGCCTTGAAGCGGAAGCTCCTCCCACCTCTTTCCTCTTTAGCAGAGCGAATGCTAGAGATGGGGCGACCTCCTTTCCAGCGTTCGCTCTGCTATAGCGTGGAAAGAGGTGGGAGTATAAGTAACTGTATATGCTCTACTTGTGCAAGCAGAGCCTATAGAGTTACTCTAGGTGGGAGGAGCTTCCCATGAACTCTTAACCCGCTACCAAAAATAGGCAGAGCGTAGGTTTGTCCTTCTGCGACTGAATTACACTCACAGAAACTGAGTTTATTGCTGGCGAATGTGGTTTTTAATATCATCAGCCACGAACAACGGACCTCGCCAACCGGCCACCTGTACTTTACCCCCAGCTTTTTAGAGCGCAGCTCTTAGGCGCCCGTTTCCGGCTTGAGCGGTGTCGGCGTAACCGTGAGGTCACGTGACCCCCCCCCCCCCCGAGAACACGTGACCCCTCCCCCAAAGGGAGGAGGAGAAGGGGGAGGAGGGGAGGAGAAGGTGAAGGAGGAGGACCAAGAGGAAGGAGGAGGGGAGGAGGAGTGGCATGGAGGATGAGGAGGTGAGGACGAGGGGGAGGGGTATACCCTCCCCTCAGTACCCTTCTTTCCTCCTCCTCAAGAGCTGCGCTCGAATTCGGCGTTACAAGGAGTTGTAAACGGCTTTCATTTTTCTTCTTTTTTTGTCAGCTAATTTAATCGTTTCTTCACTTACTTTACACATCAACTTATTTCACCCTTGGTCATACTTTATTTAATTTATCATCCATTCGAGTGGTAAAACAGAATGCACGTGAATGGATTTATATGTTCGCACAATAATCATTATGTTACTTCATAGTAGTCATTCTGTTGTATTATAATTTGTTCTGCTCATGCTTTGTTTTGCATACAGTATAGTGATTTTTTTTTGTTTCTGATGCCACATCCAAGTATTTTTGCTTACGTGGGCCAGCACTTTTCTACGTGCATTTCGACTGTACCAATAAAACTATTAGAGAGTAAAAAGAATGGTTGCAGCTTTGTTCATTCGACCAAAACCAAACGCTATAAAATGCAGTAGATCTCACAGTAACATCGTTGGTCCAAAAAATTAGGAAAGGAAATGGTACGGTGATGAAATGGGATGGCGTCTAGGACGATGTCCTAGAGGACGGTATCACGAACAACCTCAAGGACGACGTCTAGCAAGGACGACGTCTAGAATGACCTCTAAGACGACGTCAAGGATGTCAGGTCACGCCAGCTTCAGCTACCGGCGCTTACGAGCTTCAGCTACCGGCGCTTCAGCCAAGGGTGCTTGAGCCACGGGCGCTTCAGCCGCCGGCGCTCAGCCACATATATAGCTACAGCCTCACCAAGTGCTATTGACGCTGAAAAGCATATTGAGTAGATACTTTGAAATGTAATTCAGTTATCTCCGAAGACACCTGACGTGCTGACAAGAACGTGACAACCTTATATTTCCAAGGCAGGAGGAGAAAAATGCTGAGCCCTCTATAAACCTGCACGCTGTTTACCAACAAGACAAGGTTTGTTGACGTACAGCTGACACGCGCTAGATCGCAGCCCACCAGCGGGTACTGCCAACTGCGGCCAGCCAGAAAATGCTAGCGCGGAACGCGCACTTGGTTGAGAATCGCGTCCTGGCACGATGTTTCTGCCGCGCACTCGACCACGTTGACCTGAAACCGGAATTTGGGACCGGCGCCTTGCCACGCGGCGCATTCCCGCTTCACATCACGAAAAATCTATTTTATAAGAGCGCGAAACGCGAACTTGTTTGCAAACATGATGTGGATGTCAAAAGAGCCATAGAAACAAAGTGAATCCCCACGTACCACAGCCGTAGTAGAACCTGCTCCTTGGTTTGTTCGCACGCCGGCGGGCACACCCCGCAAAGCATTCCGCAATAAGTTCGTAGCGGCTCTCTCCACCGGGGTCATCCGTCCCTTTGTTTTCTCACGCGCTAACTTTAGAAACGCGTCGAAAGGGCATCAAACTTTGAAAGGAAATAACCCCGCCCTTTGGTGCCATTTTGATCGAGCTCTCAAAGTGCATCCTGCTCGTAGCTTGCTTCCGTTTTTTTCTCCGATGTCTCTCATCATGAACCGATCCTGCAATGCCTCCTCGGGTCATCGCCAATCCCAATCCTTGGGTTATCACCGTGGACGCTGAAGTCATGTTCCGTACAGAAACGCGCGCCAAAATGGCGAGCGAAACAAACAACGCCAGCGACAGGATGTGGGTAACAGAACAAAAGCACATTGTTCAGCGCTATGGGAAAAAGAGCCCCACCGGGGAAGTTATGGCGTGGAGGGTCGCCATCTAGTTTAATGAAAAGATTATCTGCCACTCAATAAAAAACATACCAGGGGTCCGCCTTCTTTTTTAATGCGTTAGCATTGAAACGCTTGTTCTGACAAAAACCCGGCAGTGCCTTTCGTTTGTCAGTTGCCGCGTGCCGTGCGACGCTCCGATTGGTCCGAAGTGCTGACGTGAGCACGCGTCAACCTCTCCCTCTCTCCCTGGCGCTGACAAACTGACAGACACCGCCGGGTTTTCGTCAAAACGAGCCCTTTCGTTTTCGGCAACGTCACGCGCACAGCTGGCGCGAAGCCAGAGAGAGAAGGCGCCGCGCAACACCTCCTAGATAACAAAGCCGTAGTGCTGAATGAGATGGCGTCATCAGAGAAGGCCAACGCTGGACACAGACCGGAAACGATTGCTGCGTCAGCGCTCTGCATCGAGTCGAGTTTGAGCCGAACGTTGACGCAATCGTCGTGTCCAATCTGTGCCCAGCGCTAGCCTTCCTGATGCCGCCACCTCATTCAACACTACGGCTTTGTTATGTAGGAGGTGTTGCGCCGCGGAGCGGTGGAATGCGGGCGTGCTCGGTTGCCGCTCTGCTGTCGCCGGTTGTTCTTCGCTCTAGGTTTCCGTAGTAGCGGTACGTGAACTGTGATATGTGTGTGTCTGAAGTTAAAACGATGGATGCGGTTCACTCCACGAGTGATATGGATGCGGTTCCTTCCACGAGTGGTATGGATATGGTTCTTTCCACCAGTGATATGGTTGACCGTATCCAAGGGCGCCAACGTACTCTGACAGGCAGAGTACAAAAAAGGGGTGAAAAAAATTACAGGAAGACCAATAGTTGGATCCTTAGTGAATCCGTTAGAATTACCCTTGGGAAACGCCACATACGTGCCCCTTTGGGAAACACTAACACTGACCCTATAACGGGGCCAAAAAGAGGCAACAATAAATATAAGAAGCAAAAGAGAAAGCCAAAAGAAAAAGTGAAGGGGGACGTGTGTGGCGTTTCCCAAGGGTCATGCTAACGCATTTGAAGTCAATGACTTTTAAAGAATGGCGAGGATTTATTTTTTGTATTTTCAGATTTCTGTTTGATGGCATTCAGTTTGTTTCTTTTTTACTTAAATTCCAACCTTCATAAAGCCGCTTTTGTTTGTTTGTTTAGCAGCTTAAAGCTGTTCAGCTTCAGACAAAAAAAAACTAAAACAAAAACGGAGACTGAAGGAAACAGGAAGGGAACAAAACATGCACACGTGTGCATCCCCTTTATATCCTTCCTCGGACTCCATAATAAAGTACGCGTTGTTATGAGGGAGATCGGTGGCCGATTGGGCTCGCACACCAGCTCGGAGCACGTGGAGCGTAAGATCGCGCTGCAGAACCCAGGAATCCTGGGTTTAATTCCGACCCCTGTCCGCTCTGATCTGGATGAGCATCGTACAGGCGTGAGGCCGTGTATCACTACTGCGTGGTGCCTGTTAAAGACCCCAGGCTAGCGGTTGTACTGCGCTGGCTAAATTGCTTATCTTGAGCTGAGACACCAGACGCCCATTGGGGCTGGCTAGCTTCCGGCCGTATAAACATACACACAACACGATTACCACGCGTTGCTCTTGTTTTCATTTTCAGTGCGACAGATTCGAATAATCAACAACCTCTGGCCCCGACTTTGGAATTACGCGCGCGGGACACAATGAAACAAATAAGCTAAATCTAATAGTTCAATGTCAGTCTTTTTGTATGTTTTTATTTTGCGATGAGTTTTTTTTTTAGCTCTGCGATTTTAGAAACAATGGCCACAGCTTATGCATTGTGCGTAAGCGTGGTGTCACATACACGCGAACGTAAAAATATACTACTTGTAGCATGCCTTATCATGCTATATTGTTCATCGTGCTGCGTCATGTGGCCAGTGCCGCCCCTTGATGTTATAGGAGATACACCAATAAACCTTCACACGTTGCTGTGTTCATCATGCCGTACGCGTCGGTCTGACGTTCTTCTTACCAACCTAGGACCGGTTGATAGATGGTGTCAGAAGTACCCGGCAACCACATTCACGAAGCTGCCAGCGAGAGGTAGTCATGGAACCATTGCAGCCGCCTGATCATCTGCGTCAGTCTGGAAACGTGCAAAAGAACTGGACGCTGTTCAAACAAAAGTTGGAGTTGCACTTATGGGCTACGGCGCCAGCGAAACCAAGGTCGGAAGCCGTCAAAGCTGCCACGCTTCTGACCATTGCCGGGGACGACGCTTTCGAAATTTTCAATAATTTCACGTTCGCCGAGGGTTGTAAAGGGGTATTCACACGAGGGAGAAATCCCGGCGATTTCTCCCCGGCGCGCGCGCATCACGAGACGAAAACGCGAGGCTTTTGCACATCGCAAAGTCTAATGTTTCCAGCGCGAAATGCGCGACTGCGCTCAGCAACACGACGAAGTATATAAAAATTACATCTTTCAACAAAAATGCGGCAAGAAGCTAAACCAGCGGAGCAGTTCATCCGGGACCTTCAAAAGCAGGCAAGATACTGCAACTATGAACAACTCTCCGAGTCGACGACTCGCGACCAATTTGTGTTTGGAACGAGCAGTAGTAAGCTCCGTGAAAAAATGCCGAGGGAGAAGGACCTGGGGCTCCAGAAAGAAAAACAACTCTGCAAAGCAGCGGAGACCGCCACCAAACAAAAGGAAGCATGGCACACAGGCGAAGAAAAGGCGGACGTTCCACAAGAAGCCACCAGAGCCGGTCGGAGGGACCAAGTACCACCTACTAATGCTTCAAATGCAGCAAAAGGCACGAACCAACAAAACGTCCCGCATTTGGGAAACCCTGCCGTGCCTGTCATGAGCGAAATCACTTTGCGATTTGCTGTCAAAAAAGGCTCCAGGTGCACCTAAGCACTTCTTATGAGTTGTGAATGCGAAAGCATGAATGTTGTTCTTGCGCGCGCTCTCGTGAAGTGGCCGCGCGCCGCGCTGATATTGGCCGTGCTGCCGCTCTGGAGTCTGCTCGAGCGTAAAGCCCCTTCATGTTTCAAAAGTAGCGCAAGGTCCGTCGATGCACGAGGCACGTGCAACGTGCAGCCCCGGGAAGATCATGGCGGCACAGCGCAGTACTGAGCTAGATTTCAGATGCCATGAATTTCCCAGAAGTGGCGCGCGGCACGTGCCTCGAGCATTTCTACAAAAATGAATGGCGCCACTTTTCCCAGGATAAAAGAGCACACCAGCTCGGAGCACGTGGAGCGAAAGCTCGCACTGTATAAGTTATAACCCAGGGATCCTGGGTTCATTCCCCACCCCTGCCCGTTTCGATCTGGATGAGCATCGTACCGGCGTGCGGTCGTGTATCTTTATTGCGTGATGCACGTTAAAGACCCCAGGCTACCGGTTGTACTGCACTGGCTAAATTGCTCACCTACAGCTGGGAGACAAGTCGCCCGTTGAGGCAGACTATGTTCTAGGCTGTATAAACATACACACACCCTAAATTTGTTTCCAGACTGGTAAGGTAGCACCACTTCATTCCACCGTGACTTAGTAAGATCACTGTTGAAAGAGGTGTTTATAGCGGGCAATAGCATAGTGAACTTCCGAGGTTACTTATGAAGACACTAAGTTATTTAGAGGTTCATTTGATTTTGACTAAAAATTAGAAAGGTGAAAAGAAAAAAAAAAGAAAAGAAACGTACGCCTCACCTTAGGTAGAAACGTATTTTCTACCTATAGACAATTGCATGCATGGAGCCTCGACTGGTGCCCCATCCGTGCAAGCACGTGCAGCGTGCACGTAAACGTAGTTTTGACAATATTGCAATTGCACGGGCGTGCCCACACGAGCAGGAACATGGCGGCGGCCAGTCACCCCCGCTTGCAATCGTCTATTGATGACCCGTTTGGTTTTCTTTGTAATCCGCAAAACGGGAAGTGTTAAATTTACAACAAAAAAATTTGTTTCGAACGCCAAAACGTTAACGTCAAAATTCAATTTGCATCTCAGAGTAAGCACCTGTTTGTTGGTTAAGAAAATATATTGTAAGTGTTCAAAATAATAGAAATCATGCTTCTATTTTTGTTTTCATATCCACTAGCCACCAAACAAGATCTACAGAGAATGAAAATATCTGAAATAATGTTTCATAAATTAAATGTTGTTCGGAATAAGTACTTTAAACCTCTTTGCAACTCATTCAACGATTTTTTTATTTCCAAATACATATTAGTAGGGTGCCTTCATGTGCGCTTTGCTTAGGGTGGACACATCTGGCCATTTTGTCCCACACTTTTAATTTTCTTTTTTTGTTCAGAAGCGCGTGAAAGAACGTGTCCCGTCACGCGTTTGTGGCGCTGACTGTGCTATGGCGACATTTTGTTTTCGTCGATTTATTTGTATTTTATCCGTGAGCGCGAGCTGTCGGCATCGGGTACTACATAGGGTGGCATCACCCTACATATTAGGATATCCTCAGTTCAACCCTGCTCGATCTGAGGGTGCTTACGAGCCACGCTTGTAGCGTATGCAAGCGTTTGACCACGCGCGCTAACATAGCACACAAAAAATAGAATCAACAAAAGTATCGCCTACAGAGCCTTATCAGGCCTTTCGCTAGGAGTCTGCTGATGACTATAGTTACACTTTTTTGCAACGTTCAAAAAGTGCCGACCAACGGAGCCATCAATTGTATAATTCTGTTGTGTCTATGTTTTACAGCCGGAAGTCAGCTCTGAGGGCATCTGGTGTCTTTGTTGGAGATGAAAGACAGTGCAGTATACCACTGCTTGTCTGACGACTTTAAGGTGCATCACGCAATAGTGATACATGACAGCCCGCCGGTACGATGCTCATCCAGATTGAAACGGGCAGAGGCGGTCGATTGAATCCACGATCAGTGAGCTTTACAGCGTGAGCTTTCGCTACACGTGCTACCGATCCACGAGCAACGAGACATCGCGGTCGAATCCGAGCTCGAGAGAAAAACAACAACAGCAACAGCAAGAAAATCTCATGTTTGAGGCATTTAGTACTACTGTCGCCATCTCGTTTAACAAGTTGGAAATAAAATTAACACGGTGATTTTATTTACACAAATACGCAAATACAACAATATTTTGGTTTCTCGTCATGGTCTTAAAATTAAGATTAGAGGCACCCCTAGTACGCTACGGCCAAGCGTTTCGTCACGTTTGTGTTCTAAATAATTGTATTTTCAAAAATGCCTCAAAACGCGCTAAAAACAGTCAAAACGGTCATATTTCTGGATTTTATTAAAAATTTTCAGCGCTCTAAAAGAAAAATCCAAGGGCCGTACAACCTTCATTATGTTATCATAAGTAACCCCCAAAAGAATGAATACTATCGTGCATTCCTGAAACTCAGGTTTGTGTAGCGAAATTTGGCCATTGAGTGACGAGCGGTTGAATCCCCCTTAACTGCCGTCTTGCGTGGCTTTCTGCGCGGCTTCAAAGATGGGAAGCTTCAGATCGCGGCTTCAGTTCGCTCCACTGGGAGAGGGGAATTTAGCTGCCGTTTGGCGCGGATTTCGGAGCGGCTTCAAAGCTGATCACGTTGGCACGCTCCATGGGACAGTTAATGCTTTCGCATTAAGAAAAAACAAAGCAACCGGCGTTTCAGCGCTGTGCAGCATGACGACGAGTATTTCGATGTCCTGGACGTGGGTGTTTGCAATACCGGGGAAGGACGGGACTGGATTGACAATTTACAGACAGAGGAGCATGACGTCTCGCTGAAGATGGAAGCGGGTCACAAACCAAGCTCTTACCCTTATCCGCCTACAACCAACGGCGGGCCAAGTCGCCTCTCGGGCCGAGCAACTCCGTTTTGCGCTCAAACAGCGGGAATGTCATCAAACACATCGGCGTCACACAACTAGAGGTCACAATCAACCAGCATCAATTCTGAAACAACTTTTTCATCGTCAAACGAAGCCAGGCTATCCTCCTCTACAAGCAAGCGAACTTCTGCGACTCGTGTCACGAACGGTGAACTCTGTAACGGCGCCGACCATGCGACACAAGAATTCGCCCACCTGTTTCAAGGTACAGGATGTGTGGAGCGATATAGTACCGAATGGTACTAAACGACGATGCGGCGCCTGTGGTCTAGCCGGCATGACCTGTGCCCTTTGCACTGCGGGAACCTCCGCGGGAAGAACTGCAGCGCATGGAGAAGGCAAGCATCATCAGGAAAGTCGTGTGCTTGAAGCGAGAACACTACCAGATACCGCAGCGCGAGGATATCGAGGCTGAGCGTTCCGGGGCCATGGGTTTTACCACTTGGATGCTAACAATGGGACCTGGATTCCATCAGATTCCATTAGACGAAGCAACCTCAGAAATATACACGTTTGCAAGAAGGGCCCCTGTGCGCCGCCATTTTGGGCGATGCTGGCGCCGCCTAACGTTTCCGCCATGCCGGGGTGCGCCAGGGGCACGTCACTGGGGTGCGCGATGACAAGATGGCGGCGTCTGCTGTGTCGCCGACGGCCTGGATTAGCGACACACTTACTGTTTCGGAACGCAGGGGAGGTATCCACTCAGATTCGTAGCATCAAATATTGTAGGACGGGTCATGTTTAAGGGTTGCAGAGCTCTGACTTTTTAACGATCGCAGCCTCTGTTCCAGCACGTCGTGGAAGCAAGAGCTGCCGCGAGAGCAGCCATCGTTGATGCAATGGCCATGCGGCTTCTGGCGCTTTCTTATGAAAGCTTTGAGACTCTATGCTTCGTTTCACCTTAGGTGCGAGCGAAGGCAAAGCTGGAAGCGCGAGCACGAAAGCTCCGTACGTTCCGGCTTCGCTCGAGCGCGCGAGCTGGGGAGAAACGCAAAAAGTGCTGGTCTCGCGCTTGTAGCTTTGGCTTCGGCTCGCAGATAAAGTGAAACGAAGTATAGATATTTTTCTAATTTTTCGATTTGTTGCTGGTTTACGTATTTTATTTAACTGTTTGTGCTTTTTTGCAGTCGAAGAGAACACCTGCATGTTTTATAAATATATATATTTTTAATTTATTCTTGCGCTCAGTGGTGTATGCTTCGGCAAGAGACGCTTGGCAACATTGTTCGATAAGCAGCGAACGTCCCGGCTGGAGAGTAGGCCCGCCTGACCGCGGTGCGCGGTTCGAGGTTAAGACGGGATCCCACTTGCAAAGGTGTATATGTACGTTCGATCGGCACCCCGTTCGGCCTCTATCGTTTCCGCCGTCTTCCGTTTGGAATCTAAGCGAAGAGGAGCGCTGCCGGAGACTGACGCTCAAGCGTGCTCTTCGCGCACCGAGTATTCCTCGTAGCGCGAGTGACTTCTTCGCGCTCAGTGACGTCACGTCCAGAAACAAGGTGGCTGCGCTGACAGAAACGTTGTCGAGACGGAGGGCGATGCCTCCCGCATCGCTGCCCCTTTTCAGTTGAATATTGCTTAAACTAGGAGGTAAAAACGATTTGATTTGAATTATAATGCAATTAAATGCAAAGGTGCTAGCGAGCAAGTCATGAGAGCAATTAGCGTTCCGGAAAAGGTTTGTTCGTGCACTCTTTTGCCTGAAAACAGAGTGATATATCAAACGGAAGCGTGCGGATAGCTCAGCGGCAGAGAAGTTGTCGAGATGAGAAGACTAGTCGGACCGCTGACCTTTTTTTTTTTTTTCTTAGAATGCTTAGCTGAGCGAATAAAGATACTTGAATTGGAAAGCCGAAACATTAGTTAGAGTTACGGAAAAGGTTCGTTCGTGCATCTCGCCTGAAACCGAATTGGCGTGCTATCTATATTGAACGGCGGCGTGCCGGTATCAGCGACGACAGGTTCCCTCTCGCGGAACCACGGAACATCTTTCCTGCGTCGATAAGCGGGTTCAAGAATGTTGACTTTCATCTAAATCTGAACAGCAGGCGTGGTCAATAAACAGATCGGTCAAGGTAGCTTTCCGCATATCTGCTCGAAGCGAATCTTCAAACCTTTCACGATTATTAAAACATTCGTAGAAACTTTCTAACGTCACCGTCTTTTTCTCCTTTTTTTTTAACACTTGTTGCTTTACGGAGGCCTTAATTAATTAATCTGGGAGATAATTTCGGCTCCTGCCACCCGTATCCACGAGATGCCGGGTTTGTCATAACTATGCGGTCGGAAGTGGCTCATGCAGCTCGTCTATATAGTTTCGGTGCGGCGCGCTTCTGTACGCTATGCTCCTTTTAGTTGCTGCGCTCGGGGTATACGAAATTCGGAGCGTCGGAGTAGGAGTGAAGGAGCGCGGACTTAACGCGCTCAATGATGACATTTTGGTGTGTGTGTGTGTGGGGAGGGGGGGGGGGGGTGCTCTAAGCAGGGGTACAACGAACGTCGGAGGGTCGCTTTGGACGAAGCATGAACGAGCGGGCTTGACATTCAACTTGATGAAGTGGAAGTTTGGTGTGAAAGAAACTTCTTTTCTTGGCGACGCCATTAGCGAAAACGGAATACGCCCTAATCCCACGTTAGTTCATTGTTTGCGCGGGATGCCAGTGCCAACCGGAAAGCTAGCAGTGCAACGCATGTTCGGTGTGTTAAACTATTTCGGCAAGTATTCACACGCGCTGACCGAGAAAACAGAGCCGTTCCGAAGTCTTACACGGAATGACACGGTTTTCGACTGGACAGAAAAACCATGCACAAGAATGGATGGACTACAATCTGCGAAGCACAAAGCGAAGCACCCTTACTAGCGATTTTCGACCCCACAAAAGAAACCAAGATAACTTCAGATGCCTCAAAAGTTGTCCCGCAAATGACTGCTCGGGTGATGACACATGCGGGAGGGCGTTACTCACAAATTGAAAAAGAAGCCCTAAAACTTACGTAAGGTTGTGAAAAGTTTCATCACTTTATTTATGGACCTCGTGTTTTGATAAGAAACTGACCATAAACCACTGACAGCCATTTCGTCGAAGGACATTGGCAACATGTCATCAAGATTACAACGTTTCTTCCTTCGGCTGACGATTTACGATTATGAACTGCAGTTCATTACCAGGGAAAGAATTGACCCTGGCTGATGTGATATGTTGTCACGGGCGGCGCTGGCGGCGTCGGAGAATACCGCAGGAATCTCCGACGCACAAGTCCACGCTGTCGGCATCCTGTCCTCCTTAGTAAGTGATAAAACAAAACTGTGTTTTGCACAAGAAAGTGGTAATGATCCGAACTTGCATGTGGTCGCCGAGAGCATATGTGTCAATGCGGACGTTAAGGGCGAACTAAAACCATTCGCTTCTGAACATTCTGTTGTGGAAGGAAGTCTGTTAAAAGGATGCAAAGTTGTCATTCCCCAAAAAATACGACCAGAACCACTCCGACGCATTCACGAGGGCCACATGGGCTTAAAGGCCAGGGCACGACGGCTGGTCTTCTGGCCAGGCCTAAATTCAGACATTGAATCTATGGCGAGAAACTGTGCTGTATGCATCCCTCATGCATATAGACAGCCTAACGAACCCCTTTAGCTTCGTCAAGCTCTGGACCACCCCTGGCATCAAGTAAACATATATCTTTTTTTTTTTATTATTATGCAGGAAGTACGTATATTTCTGTGTCTGATGCACAATACATCATCCCAAACTTAAAAAAGAAAAAAAAACTTGTGAACACGTTGGCAAGCACCGCCAAGGTATGGAATCCTGGTGGAGACTTGCACAGACAATGGGCCTCAGGATTCGTGCCGGGAGTTCGCCATGTTTGCCAATAGACATGATTTTAAGCACACCACGTCTAGCCCCGAGTTTTTCCGTTCCAACGGTCATGCGGAAATGGAGGTGCAGATTGTAAAACGATTGTTAAGGACAGGACATGGGCATGAGGATTTTTGGTTAGGCTTACTTGGCTACCGTTCTTCCCCCTTACATTATGGCCGTTCACCAGGAGAGCTGCTTCAGGGAAGGCGTCTCCGTACGGGACTTCCCGACTTCAGCCCACAGCCGACATCTCCTGTGAAGGAGCATCGCCAGCCAGAGACTGCAGGACGACGACTACGCCCGCTCCAAAAAGGACAAGTCGTCCGAGTGAAAAGCAAGGTCTCTCAGAAGGCTAAAGTAGCTGGAGCAGCTCCCCCAAGGTCATACAAGTTACAACGGGGCAACGGAAAGCGGGAGAATTCTTCGGCGGAATCGGCAGCATCTTCTAGCTACATCAGAAGCTTTCGACCACGAGTCATCAGATGACCGCGACGTAAGTGACTTCGAGGATGCCGGAAGGGAAATGAATCAGCAGATGGCGCCTCCGTCTCCAAGTTCTACAGGACAAGCAATTTCTCCAGGACGAGCTAATGAACGTCGCCGTTCTAGTTCGATTGGGATGCCATCTGGGCCTGTTGACGTGACTCCGACACCTTCTATCATTCTCTCCCAGACATTTGAGCATTTATTGCTTTTCTCTTGGTTTGGCTGACCCAAATTGACAACTGCGGGGATCTGCTTTCCAAACTTCCTTTCTTTGACCATACATATGTATTCAATTGCTGCTTCACCTTCGACTTATTTATTTCCTTCCGATGCAAGCAAAAATTGTTGCTTATTTCTTGTTTCCTTGACTGGGAAATTTAGATGGCTCCAAAATTTCTTCGCAGCTTTCCCATCCTTCTTGTTCACTTTTGCCATCCACTCTGATCCTTTCCTTCTAACTTACTCGTTTATCATGACTGATGCCTCTCTTCTAAGCCTTAAAAATTCTGGCCACCGTGTTTCTATGTCTTCTGGTGAGTCGCCCCTTGCTTTTGCCTGCCTATGCTCCCTTGACGCATTCTGACGTTGTGCTCTCAACTCTCTTACCTCGTTAGTCCCTCCAACTTTTTGGTCTATATTTTTGTTTGCCACCTTGCTTCAATTTAATTTTACGTAATTATTCCTGAACAGTCCGTCTAGATTTTCACAAGTCCATTCTCCATCAGGTTGTTTTAGTATTGCCTCTATGTTCATAGAAGAAGAAGAAAAAGAAATGGTGCTGTGGAGAATTTGGCGGCCTTGAAATGGCGCCGGCTTCATAGACGTTCATAGACGCCTTTTCCATGCAGTTGTTTCTCCGTGTAATGGTACGTTTACACTTGCGGATCCGCCAGCGAATCCGCCCAGCTTTTGCCGCTGGGGCGAAACGCTGGGCGGAAAACGCGGCGGAGAGCCACTCTTGGTCCGGGACCTATTTCTGCCGCCGAACGAGGCGTTTCGCTGACCGGAAGTGACATTCTTGCGCAGCGCGACGCTGCCTACGTCACGACTTCCGGGAGCAGCAGCGCCCGGGAGAGACGGCCGAGGGGAGAACTCTCGCGCCTTCTCGTCATATTTGACGGGATGCTACGAGAATAGCTGCTGGAGCCGGCGCCGCCGCCGCCGCTCGAGGGAAATAGATGTAAACGCAATCCGCTCGTCGCCGCCGCCGCCGGGAGCGGATCCGCTCCCGCGGCAGCGGATTTCTTCTCAGGTGTAAACGTACCATAAGACGTTCTGCGCTCCTCCTTATCTTCGACTATAGCTCCCGTTCTGTCCTGTCAAAACGGATCCTAATGCGCTTATGGTCACTACTGAGGGTCTTCTTTCTATCCTCATCAATTTCTATTTTTCCTAGCTTCGTGTATATAGTCGTTGTGACATATAAGGCAGTAATCTATTGTGGTCTGTCGGTTACCTGACTCTCATGTAATTTCTCCTTCGCCTTTTTCTCTGTTGTTAACCACCAGGCATGCTCCTCGCAAATACACAATAACATGTTTTCTGTCATGTCCGTGTATCCATCCAAATCCTCCAAGTGAGCATTCATGTCTCCTAATATCAAAATATAATGGTGATCCGCCAGCTCTCTAATATATCGTGATATACACAGCGCCACTTAGCGACTGATTACCGCAAGTTCTTCAGTGTCAACAGGAACAGATCTTTTTGCATCGCATTCACCACTGGCATCGTAAGAAACTTGTTCTCTTTTTTTTTCTTTGCGCATTGCTATGAGCTACGCCCCTATTCCGTGTGCATTAGCTATCAACTATGTCCTATAGGTCCTTCGCCAAATATCCCAGCGTGTGCTTGACACTCGCGTTTTCTGTCGTGTGACCTTTGACATGATATTGCTGCGCACTGGTCTCATGGTGACAATTTGTTTTTGTTTTTTCTCAACATAAAAACGACTTTATAGAGAGGAAAAAATTATAAATTACCCAAGCACCAAGGAGTATGCTACGAGTGTAGTTACACGCGCTGTAAGTGCTGGCGTCTGCTGCACTATTAGGGATTTTCGGAATAAAGGTCGGGACCCTCAAGCTGTTTGGAGTACACATAGCCTTGGGGCACCTTATTCTGAAAACTCCATATTAACTGCTCGAAAGCAAGACTCTAAAACAAATGGCACTTTGAACGTGCGACCGTCAACACCTTATTTGGGTAATTTACTTCGGGGCTTGCACGTACAAGAAGGCGAGCGTGTGGACAGCGGATATCTATACGTTCCCAAGATTCATATTGGTAATTGGGAAATGTGTCGAAAGGCCTATTGTAATTTATTTATTTACTTATTGAACATACCCTCAGGGCCCGAAGGCATTATAGAGAGGGAGAGCAGGTACAAAAAGATGGGAGGAAAAACTGTAGCAAATTAGCAATAGTAATATTATATGTATATAACAAACAAATAATCAAACAGACATATTCCAGCTTTTGTCTAATTAATGTTATCTGTAAAATCAATTTAAGCGAAACGGGTGCCAATAAGAATGTACGTTTTGGGTAGCCCAACATAGAGTTAGCACGAAAAGTGATATGCTGAATGTGGGGTGGGGTTATGCATGAAAGGTTAGAAGATCTTTGTAGAAGATGATACTTGTTCCAATAAGTTGCCATCAAGGTAATAACAAGGACTGTCGTTAGGTTTACGGAACACTCTCATGTGTTTACATTTATTAATGTTTAGTTTCATTAGCCACGACTCACACAAACGAGAGAGAGAGAGAGAGAGTTAATGTCGGATTGAAGCGCAAACGAATCAGAAGTATCTTAAATTTCACGGTAAATTACCCAATCATCGGCAAAGAGACAGATACACGAAGACACATTGATAGGCAAGTCGTTAATATAAATTAAAACTAGTAAGGGGCTTAATACAGATTCTGAGGGACTCCAGAATTAAAAGGATACAAGTGGGGACATGATAGTATATTGACTCAGAAAAGATAAAATCCATGCAAGAACGTTAGCGTCGATGTTGAGTTTTTCCAGCTTTTGTAGTAAAGCTTGTGACACACCTTATCGAATGCTTTGGCGAAGTCTAGGAAAATGCAGTCTACACTGAGAAGCCCCAATCAAGCTGAGTTTCACATTACAATGATTCACGAAATCCGTGTTGTGCAGTAGTGAAGAAATTATTCGTCTCTAAGAAGCTCACGAGGTGGGAATAGATAATGTGCTCAAGAAGTTTGCATGGGATGCTGGTTAATCAGATGGGACGGTAGTTGTCGGGCGAATGTTTATTGCCACGTTTTGGAATAGGAACCACCTTCCTACTTTCCAATCAGAGAGTACAAAACGCCTTTACGGGAGTGACTGTTAAAAAATTGAGTAAGAAATAAAAAGATATACATTTTAGTATTAAAAACAAAAATTGAGTTAATTTTATCCACACCTGATGAAGAAGTGAACTTTCATCCATCAACAATTTTAGTTATACTAACTGGATCGACGGAAATATAATTCATTGGTAGATAACCGGCACTTTCCCTGAAAGGGCCATCAATATTGCTAACATCTGAAAACGCTTCAATGAACATATCATTTACATATCGGCACACTCGTCTCTGGGCACGTCATCACCATTTGGTGACTTAAGTGACACTGAAAAACTGTCTTTTCTGTTTACGATTTTCCAAAATTTTGAGGATTATTTATCACCACCCTTGGGAGTCTATATGTAAAATAGTTTGATCGCATCTTCGATCGCTTTCTTGTATGCGTCTGTCGAACTCTGCTACGCGGCCCAGTGACGCTCATAGGTGGAAAACTTTGCAACACGGTACAGGCTTTTTTTTCTTTTTAGTGTAGGTGTTCTTAATTTTAGGGTCTTCGTAAACCAGGAGTGACTAGGTGTTTTCAAGTATATTTATAAACGGTATGTATGCGTTAGTTAGAAAAATAAACTGTATGTAATCAAGTTCCAGTTCTCTTCTACAGAAAGTCCGAAAATTCAGTCAAATATTGATCGAAGAAAATTGCAAGTTCATTGTTAATCTGATCAAAATTCGCTTTCATATAGATCTCGTATTTGTTTTGGTTGAAAAGTGAGTCTCCACACGGGCGCCTTGAAAAAATAAATGCAGTACAGCACGATCGCTGAATATGAAACTTGCACGTTTAGAGGGTGATTTGTCAAGATGAGATTTAAAACACTTGCTGTCGATGGTGTCAGTCAGGTGGGACGAAAGAACAAATTGCGAAAAGTTGAAATCTAAACATATAAGTTAACAAATGCATTACTTTCTGCAGAGCTCAGATTTGTCACTTGACCATGGTATAGCGGGAACGTTAAAATCGCCGCGAAGAAAGATTGGCGCGCTGGGAAGCGCAGCATGTGTTGTTTATTTCATTATGCAAAGTTTCGACAAACGATAATTAATATTTGGCCTGTAACATACACCTATGATCCATCTCTTAACTTCACAGTGATTCACAAACACATACAAATACAAAACGCGCGCGCTTGCACGCGCGCATAACTACTTTTTGGTCTCAGAGATTTTCAGCAAAACTTCAGCATTCACAACAAAAGTAAAAAAAGAAAATCCTTGGGAAAACCAAAAACTTGTTCTCGAGAGAAAAAAAAAATTAATTGCAATGCTTTTTTGTTTTTTCTTTAATGAAATAATTATTGAAAGGGATGGCATATCGTTTA
Organism: Ixodes ricinus; assembly: GCA_037355805.1. Taxonomy (NCBI): domain Eukaryota; kingdom Metazoa; phylum Arthropoda; class Arachnida; order Ixodida; family Ixodidae; genus Ixodes; species Ixodes ricinus. The sequence goes on from JAZHYW010022580.1 coordinate 257,139, forward strand.
TTCGAGATGTTACAGTGGCTCGAAAATTTTCTAAAGAATGCAACTCTAAGGGAAAAAAAAAGAAGAAGCAGCGGTACAAGAATTCACGTGAAGTACACACAAAAAAGAAGGAAGAAAATATTAGTATAGTTTTCACGTCTTTCTTTCATTTCCTCGACACGCATTAGAGAGATGATAAAAGTCCACGTGGCAGTTGAACGCGGCCCAGTATTGATCGCGCCGTACCTCCCGCGGCATGCGCTTGACCTACTTTCCGTTCCTCATCTTTTAATATTAATTTCCGCAGCCCCGTTGGGCACTCCTCGCGGACATGCGCTACACATTGGTCGGATGGACGCAATATACGACGAGCTTTGCACATGCCCCCAAAGCACATCACCACGAACGCTACATGGCATTCGTGCATTCTTTCCAAGCTTGCTGTCTTTTCATGTCGGCACCGGCCGTTCGGATGTTCGCCTTCCATGCGCCGCCATCTTTGTCTAGTTCCAAACATGCGCAGTGGGATCTCCTCCGCGGAATTTGAGACGCCGCCGCGCCATGCGTCTCCACAGCTGTCCCAGTGACGAGACATTCTTCGAAGCATGAAATGCTTTTTGACCCCCCAATCGGCAGAATGTTGGCAGGCTGTCCGTGCATTTCCCCGCTAAATTTAGCGAGAAATCGACGTCGCGTGACCTATACACCGATTCAGTTTCCCCGCTAAATTTAGCGGAAAATTGACCTCACGTGATCTTTGTACCGAGTCAGTTTTAAAAATATATAGGTCCTTCACTCCCCGAAACGACTGTTTAACGCCTTCGAAACACATTTAAACGATCGCTCCTCAAATACTGCATTTTGTGCGTTATAATAAAACATTAAAAAAATAGCTGTATTTTTTTCTTCTTTTTTCTTGTGGTAATAAGTGTTGGAAGGATGTATAAAGTATATATATTCCCTAAAATGGGAGTACTTACGCAAGGCGAAGAACTGACCGACAATACCCTTGTTCGTCACAGAAAGTGATAATGACAGTGTTCAGCTTCTATTTCATCTTACTGCCTAGAGTGCTTCAATTGTTGTTTTGTCTTTTTATTTTTACATTTATTGTAGGCCTGATAAATGGTATTGTTTTTGTTGTTTTTTGTCAAGTCACAGCTAGCTCCTGTTTCGGGTAAGCAACATTCCTAAATACGTTAAAAAAAGAGTAACTTTGCAGCCGCAGATATAAGCTATAAGCTTGGGTAGAAAAAGCGTTAGTGTCATCGGGACACCAAATTCTTCGGAAACAAGCTCGCGAATAACAGCTCTGTAGAGAACGCAGCTTATCGCCACCACCGGAGAGGTCAATGCATCTAATCCGTCAGCAGCGCGTGATTAGGACGTCAGCTTCCGGCGGTCGATAGCCATCAGTACCGAAGCGCCAGAGAACATTGTGTCATGGTGTATTCGGCAGCCGTCATCGGGTCAGGCACGACGAACGCGTATTTTTTGGGCTTCGTTAATCGAGTTCTGTATGCCCCAGCAGATCGATCGCGTGAAGCCCGGGAAGCGAGCGCGGCTCCGGAGGGGCACGAGCGTTCGACCTTGCAGCCCGCCGAAGGTAACTCCGCGCTCTCCGAAAAAGCCCAACAATTTTTTCGGCGGTAGGGTTGGTGTACGCCGAAAAAACGTATACCGCGGCGTCGACACTAGCTAGGCAGCGCGGTAGGGGGAACGGCGAGTTAAGTGCGAGTGCGTCATCTCGGGAAAGAATAGGCAGCGGATGGATCAAATAAATACAAAACAAAAACCAAAGAACAGGTCTGGAAAGCATGACGCGTTTGCTCGCTCGCTCGCTCGCGCGGTGACTTTCAAGCTCGCGCCAACTACGTGGAAGAGGTAGCGCCGACATTGGGCTCGGTTCGAACGTCCAGTGCACCCGCCGTGAGGGCAGTTGAAACCCTGGAAGCGATTCGAAGCTCGACGGATGCCGGAAGGAGAAAACCGACCCCGCAGAAACGTTCTTCGACAGCGGCGAGCCGTTGCCGCCGTTGCGCCAAGCCTGCCAAGCCGCGCTGGCCGCGCGCCATTTGGAAACTAGCGCCCTCTCGGGCGAGAACGGCGAAGCAGCCATTGTGATATCGCCAAAAGGCGGTAAGTGTATCACCGCGTACATTGTTTGCGAGGGCCGCTCGGCTTTCTTTATTTTGTGGTCGGGTCGAGTCGCGGACTCGTCGCCGCGTGCACCCCGGATGACCATGGGCCCGTATTACGGCACCGCGTTCAAGCTGAAAGTGGTCTCCTACTACAACCAAGTCCGCAACAAATACCGAGCGGGCCAAATGTTCGGCGTGAGCGAGTGTTCCGGTTCGCCAATGGATTAAGAATGAGCCGCAGCTTCGCGCCGCGGGACCTTCGCCCAAGCGACTTGTCGGCGGCGTCCGGCAAGGCGCCGGTGCCTTTCGCTGCTCGAGAACGGCCTCAAAAGGTTCGTGGAGCGCTGTCACCGAAGCGGCGCCCGAGCCAGGTACCCCGACCTGGTGGCGTACGCGACGCAGCTCAAGAAGGTGCTCAAGGTGCGTGGCGTCCAGATCTCTCTCGACTGGGTCCGCGATTTCGTTAGGCGGGAGCGACTCGTCACCAGATGCCAGAAACTGAAAAGCGCGCCCGACCACTCGACACCCAAAAAGAAAAAAGCGGCTGTGAAGGCTGCGGCGCAGAAGAAGGGGACGCCGCCGCCGCCGCGAGGAGGGTGAAAGGATTGTCGCGGGTGCAGAACTCGGTCAAATCGGCGGCCGCCAAGTTTCTCGAAAGGGCCAAAAAGCTACAGGCTAAGAAGAAAACGCCAGCGGCCGAAGCCAAGGTCGCACAGAAAAGGAAGGTCGCGGTGAAAGTGAAGGGCAAGGTCTGGAAAAAGCTGGATCGGAAACAAGGAAATGGAGCTCCGAGGACATCGCCGCCGCAGCAACGCTCTCGGGATTCGTCGGGTCCCAAGAAAGGAGCGGCCGCCAAAGAGGCGCCGACTCTCAAGAGGGCCCAAGCTACCAAGCAACACCCACCACCAAGAAGACAGCAGCCACCAAAATGACCGCTAAAAAGGCACTGACCACCAAAAAGGCATTGACCACCACTAAAAAGGCAATGACCCCAACTAAAAAGGCACTGGCCACTAAAAAGGCACTGGTCACTAAGAAGGTGCTGGTGGCTAAGAAGGCACTGACCACTAAAAAAGTGCTCACTGCTAAAAAGACGCTGACCACTAAAAAAGTGCTTACTTCTAAAAGACGCTGACCACTAAAAAGGTGCTGGCTGCTAAGAAAACACTGACAACTAAAAGGTCCTGGCTGCTAAAAAGGCACTAGCCACTAAAAGCGTATTGGCTTCCAAAAAGGTTCTGGTTACAAAGAAGGCACCCAAAATATCAGTGAAATCTACAAAGCATGCGCTGGGATCCACTAAAAAAGTGGCACATGTGGGAAGGCAGACACCCAAGCAATCTCCAAAACTGGTCAGCAAGCCCAGTCACAAGCCGAAAAGTGACCCTTTGAAAAGTGCAGCAAAGAAAGACAAGCACGACACTAAGAAACGGTCGAAGTCGATCAAAGCCCCGCAGCATTTGCTGAAAGCCGTGAACAGGACACAAAAACAGGTGAAACAAATAGTAAACCGTGCCAAAAAGTCTATACACGAGACGAAAGCCAAAGTTGCTATCGGCAGGATGAGGGGCAAGCCACCGCTGAAGCGCCTGAAGCCTAGGAAAGCCCCAACAAAGGTGTTCCGCACTCGGTACAGGATCAAGGAAATGCACCGCAGAATCGAGGAGAACAGGGCGTCGGACTTCTTTGACTTCTTCTATGGACTAGGCCTGATTCCGGTCAACAGGAGTCGTGATGACTCTCTCTGCATCCCCCTGATGTCTGGAACACCAAGGTACTACGACAACCCTGGCTTCGTGTGTGACATTAGCAGCTCTCCCGTGAAACCCAGTGCAACACTTACCAGCGTGAACCTTCCTTACAAGCCCTCAACAGACATCAGATACCCTATCTCAGCACCCATGTCTAAGAGTGCTGATCTGCAAGGCTCCACCAGTCCATCCAGGGGTACCAGATCACGCAAGCACGAGAACCACATTATTAGAGACTACTCTCCGCACGACAAGTTTTGCCGATCTACACTAACAGAAGACAAGCCTGGACACTTCTTCGAGAAGCTCCACCATGCAAGCCTCCAATCTGAGAAAGCTCGATCGCCGGGAGAGTCTCCCATCACTCCCGAGCAGCTGGCCGTCGTCAAAAAGCTGTTCCCACCTTTCGGACATCTCAAATTTCCGAACCACTGCAGTGCCACGAGGCTTCTGAAAAGCCCTACTGCCACACACACCAAATCCTTTCTGCCAAAGATGGATGCCGGCCGGCCAACGCTGAGGCCACGAACCTCTGAACAAATTGAGAGGCTTAGCAGGTGCGTCAAGAACCGCCTTTACAGGAAACGAAAGCGCAATCTCTCCGAGCCTTCGGAGAGCACGAGTAGTGCCGGTCCTTTTGCGAGTGATATTGACTGGCTGAGTGCCGACGGTTTCTCAAGTCCTGCCAAGAAGATGTGCCCGAGCCCCCTCTACCACATCCAGGATGCTGGGCCTTGCTTCAGGAAAGAACACTTCGAGGAGAGTGTCGACATTGGACAAGACCTGCCGTCTGCTGTCCACCACCACCAGAGCAAAGCATCACGGACATTGACGTCTGCTCTGGATGCTTGCTGTGGCAGTACTGGTGGAACAGTTGCACGAGATGAGTCCAGGCAGAACGTGAACACTAGAAGGTCCTGCTTCGCTCTGCCCGAAGTCACCAAAGTGTCGGCCAGGAGCCCGAATACGAAGAAGAAGGACAAAGCGGATAACTCCTAGACTGTTGTGTGGGCCCTCGTGTGCTCCTGTTGTTACTACAGTGAAGCCTGTGGTTTTAGGACTGCCTGTTCTGTACAGTATACCAATTTTTAAAGAGTATTGACAATGACTTAATGCGGATGCACATCATACAGTACGAGGCCATCAGGAACATTTACCAAGATTTATCCCAAGTGTTTTCCTCGTGGAAAAGATACTGTCTGCCAAGACCTGTGTTTTTGAGGCCAAAGCATAGCATTCTGTTTGGAAGGAGTGATCCATTATGCAAGCATTGGTTTAACCTCTCTGAGAACTTGGTAGAGGTCATGGCTTGTATGATTTGCAATGTAGCCCAGGTGTTACGAGTTTGACTGCTTGATTGTACTTTCAAATTTCCAATTCTACAATGGATTTGGGTTGGCTACTTGAGCTGCAAGGTGCCACACCCTTTATAGCTCTCGGTTACCTTGCCATGCTGTTTTGCCATAGACATGCCTTTATTCACTTAACGAGAAATTATGTATCTACTGTGTGTGCGGGTTTCTTGCCTTATAATTTATGTTGTATATTTGCCAGCACGTGTTAATTCAGATTCATTTTATCTTTTACTATTTTATTTGGGAAAGTGTTCTTATTGTACATGAAGTGAGGATCTTTGGAATCTAAAGCATCCAAACATGCCTATACTCCGTTTCGCCGTAAAATAGACCGCAGCAAATGCTACCAGCCAATCAAATACTGGGAGCTAGCCACAAGGCTTGATAATTAGGTGCAGTGATGTGCGTTATGTAAGTCACAGTACACTCTTGGCATTAATTGGCTCGTAGCATCCACTGGGGTCCATTTTGAGACAAAATGGAGTGTCGTGATAGTTTTCGTATTTGAGGAAATTTGGGCGTGTCTTTTTTTCTAAACCTCTGGGAAATGCTCCTTTCTATGCCTTAATTCAGAATAGTATCTCGTTGAAGCACCTTATTCCTGATATGCATTTTACGGTGATATGGCTCAGGTGTCTGAAAGTTTTTTTCTGGAAATCTGGGATATTTAATCTCTCTTGGGAGTCATTTTACTTAAGAAGTTGTTCATGTATGTGATACTTGCTATTTCAGAAAGCTCACCTCTTGCACACATTAAAAAAATTCTCATCAAGGATCTCCTATGTACCTTCTTTTTGATCAGAATAGATCCTTCCCGAAACCGATTTTCTAACCTTGCTGCTTGCCGTTAAACCTTTCTAAAAGGTTGTGCCCTTGTTGACGAGGTGACCTTTATATGAAATAAACCACACACGACCTACAATTGTTCTTGTTTGTAAAAACAGCAGATTCATTAATGTGGCATCTATCAAATGAAAATTTTGACAAAATAACTGATAAATGCGCACAATCAGTAGCACTTTGCCAAAAGTCCAAACGTTTTTTAATACGGTTCGTGAGGTGAAACCGAGAAGGGGGGGGGGTCTCCCGAAAGTAACAGGAATTTTAACTTTGCATCATGACGCAAGCTTACAATTTTCCGCGTCAGTATGCCAAGCACCTTACCCCAGCTGGACAAAATTATCTGTTAGACTGCTTTCTGTCTACGCGTACGACTTGTACGGGTAGACAACAAAATCGCAGACTGCTGCTTGTACGGCGGGAGCAACATTCTGCGATTTTGTGATTGCTGGCCACGAAGAGCAGTGTGCGTGTGAAATAGTGTTTACTTTTGAAGGAAACAGCAGCCATAATGGTTCATATGCTTCGACGAGATTTTAAGGGTGACGCTTTTGGGTGGTTTTCCTGTCTCAAGAAAGGCGATATGTCAGCTGAAGACCAGCCAGGTTCTAGTCGACCTTCGACAAGCAGGAATGATGCAAACATCGAGAGTTCTTCAGGCAATCGACGACGATCGTCAAAAGACCATCTAACGAGTTTCTAAAAACACGAGCTGGTCGTGGAGTTCATACCAGCGGAGTTTAACGAATTACTTACAAATAAAGCGCCACAATAACTTCACTCGCCCCCCCCCTTTCTCCATGCCCTCACGCACCATTGTCTTGCCTTGTGACTGGTTGCACATCTTCCCTACTCCCCTATTATCAATCCTCGTGTAATTTTTTTTTATTGCATATGAATGTTATGGTAGTGGAAAGGTTCGCTGGCGCAGACGACGTGCACGAAAAGTCGCAGGAGGCCATAAAGAGTATTTCTCTTAAAGAGTTCCAAAACCGTTTCAGCAACAGTAAAAAAAAAAAAAATGTTTGGACAAGTTCGTTGCGTTACTTGGACAGTACTCTGAAAAGAGACTATAAGATAAAATCCTAATCACGCATCAAACAACGTTTTTTCTTGTTTCGTTTACTCTTGGTTATATTTTCGCGTACCCAATGGTAGACGTGATCTAACATCAGCGGCCATTGTGGTGGATTTGCTGCCAGAGCACACACTTCGCATCACTGAACCTGTTTATCTCGGCAAGAACAGGTAAGAAGGAGCACCAGCACGCCGTGATGACATCACGCGCAAGCCATGTCGTTAAACGCCCGTAAAACAATATCCTCCTGAAAATAATCCCTATTCTTATTTACACGTAAAATAACTAACCAGATTCGAACACTCGGAAACAGCTACGCGTATTTTGCTTGTTTTGTCTGCTAAGGTAGCTGGGTGCTTTATGTGGAAGAGAACCAGTCTACGCGATAAAACTTTGGTTTCGACGACAACAACATGTATGAGTAAAACGCGAAAAAGAAACGTCGTGTTTGCGCTGACTGTGTCACGCGTACCAGGTCGCGGCTGACGTGGACAATAAAACAGGCTATCGGGTACCTTCCAGCGATAACAAGGGACCCTGGGCGATATCATGCGCACACTGTGGCACACAACAAACTATCGTAGATCTTTCCGCGCCAACAAAGGAATACGAAGGTTTCTATCGGACCGTCGGGTCTACGAGCGTTTTGAGGAGCGCGCTTTATTGGGGAATGGAGATCGAGGCCACGGGGCCGCCGCACGATCGATCGGCGGGGCGAGCGAAGCTTGCGAGGGTGCACCGAGCTCCAGTCGACCAGGGGCCCTGCAATCTCGTTTTGGGGGAATGAGACAGCAGCAGCTTGGGAGGGCATGGGGCAAACCTCTGAACTCGAAAAGCAACCTGGTGGTCCCTCTAACAAATCAGACTTGACGACGTCGGCGTAGGCAAAATTGGGAGATTTTGTGTCGCAGACTAGCGAACCCTCATGTGAAAACGGATACTCATGCCTCGTTGATATGGACGCCTCCGTTCCCGGGAAAAAAAAAACAACCCTCCATAATGTGAGTCGTCCATATAATAAAGAATCAAAGTAAAAAAATAAAACACAAATGTTGTTTATCAAACGCAGGGAACAATCACATTTTATGTAGCAGTAAAAAAAATACGCATATATTCCCAGATCGTTCCCAAAGTAGCCGTCCATAGTCCAGACTGCGGGTTTCAATGTTAGCGGGGCAGGATGGCAACATCGGCGAAAAATTTCGTCCATATTGCGGGGTATCCATACTAACGGGTGTCCATATTAACCAGACACGGCTGTATAACACCTGCGGTCATTGGAAACTAGATAACAGAAAGGATAAAACACGGAGAGAGTCAAACCGTAAACGCGTACATTGTACGCGACTGTGTTTCGTCCCCTCCGTGTTTCATTTTTTTCTGATTCCTAGTGTACTTCACCAACACGCTAGTTTAGGAATATAAAGTCGTTAGGAAGCCCGCTCTAGAACGTTGGTGTTTTACCGGATTCAGCACGAGGCGCTTGAGGAACGATTAACCGGAGATAGTTCGAATCAAAATGAAGTGGCGGTCTATGGTTGATTACACATAATAAAAAAACACGCGCAGAAATAAACGTCAGTTGTCAGTTACCGCTTGTCGTGTCTTCTCCTTATACTAATTGTGTATTTTATGTGTATGTATTTTATCCCAGGAGATGGTTCGGCCTGGAGCACGGTTTGGAGTAAGACGGAGGGAGCACGGTGCTTTTGCCAACAGCTTCAAAAATAAATACAATAAAAGAGCACATGTTAACCATATAAGTAATGATCTCTTTGACGTTTGTTTTGTTTTTTGTTACGAAACAATTAGAAGTGTATTAATGTGTAATGACATAATGTACCCCCTACCTCCTCCACGTCTCCTGAAGAAGACGGTAGTATCAATAAATAAATAAAATAATCAAAAATAAATAAAGACAATAAAATGCCACGCTAACCATATGTAGAGAATACACAGAAAGAATAAAACACGTAAATGACGAACACAGACGCACACAGTTCTTTCAATGAGCAACGCGTTTGATTTTTTCTGCGTATTCTGTAGTTTTTCAATGCACTCTGCTACGTGTACTTAACCATGGTAATAAATACTTTTTTGTATGCCTAAAACGATTAAAAGTGTGTCAACATGTAATTACACAATGCACCTCTTTCCTACCACGTCTCCTGAACGAGACAGTAGTATCAATCAATAAAACAAAAAACCATAATAACCCTAGAGGTAGCCCACCTAAAATCGAGAGAAAATCGGGTGAAATTAAGGAGTAGGCTCGCTGTACAATCAAGAAACGTTGAAGAAAGAAAACGCTATTTTTAGATCCTATTTTCCTGCCAAACTTGTTATCGCGGCGGGGGACAATGAAGCAGGAATGACTAACTCCCAGTCAGCAATGTTCGCTTATATCCCTAGGCGCAGTTAAGCCGAGGTTCGAACACATTCGAACACTACGATTACAATGAGTGGGCTATCTTTTGGGCATACTTGGGTAGTAATTCAATTACAGCAACTTAATCACTGTAATTTAATTACTTTCTTCGTAATTTGTAATTGTATTTAATTAGGCTAAAGGGAATTGTAATTTAATTACTTTCTAGCGTCAGTAATTGCAAAATTTCAGGAACAATTACAACTACTTTCGCAAGACTTCGCGGCATCGATGGAACCTCTCTGAAAATCTCAGCTCTCGCACAAGCGGCCTAGCGCTCGGTGACACACTCGCACACAGAGACACGCACTCACACACACGCATAACAAAAATACTAAATAGCGTCGCGTTGTTTGTTGTTTTGTTGCTTACACTGGTGGCTGATAGACAATCCTCTTTGGAGCCTACCTCAACGGCGCCGTGTGGCGCCGTCTGCGGTGCGAGCAGAAAACAATCGCGTAACCATGCGAAAATATTGAAAGAAACAGAACTGAGCTTCACCTTTCAGCCGAGGTTGGGGATTTTCATTTTCTATAAAGTTCGTTTTCTGTTTCTTTTTTTATTTGCCAGTTTTCTACGTCCACCTTCGAGTCCTGTCCCATATTTGTTTCTCTGTATTATTTTCAAGTTTATTTCCTACTACGGATATTATTTGCGTAAGCATTTTGGAGACTAGCCTCGCACCTGTGAATTGTGTCACCATTCATTCGGGAGCCCCCATTCGGTTCTTATATATTTCTGAGTCATTATAATTTTAACTCAATGTAAAGAATATACAAAATAATGAAACGTTTGATTGTGATTGTGGTCGTATTAGCGCGTGTGGATCGTAGTTTTATATTAACACCATTAAAATATTCAAATATGACTAATGGTTGCATTTTTACCTGCCTGGTTAACAGAAGTGCGTCAACCGAATGTTACTTTAGCGATCTGGCGTCTTCGAGTATATGAACTAATTTATTATTATTTATTTAAAATATAAGAACGTCGCACTTCGTAACCCTAAACTGTCAAGTTCTATCAATGATTTAACAAAATTCACAAAATGAAAGTACAATACGTGACATTTATAAAGCGATGTTTAAGCCTCCTCAAACATAGGAGCAAGGAATCAACAAATGCGTTGCATTCTTAACAAGTCTTTTGAAGTTATATGGCCCAAGTCGGTCGCTCTCAGAAATAAGTAATCGTAAAATAATTGCATTACTTTTTAAAACTAATTTGTAATTGTAAAGCGTTACTTTTCACGTAGCAGTAATTGTAATTGTTGTTAAACTACTTTTGAAGCAAAGTAATTGTAATTAAATTACATTTTGGAAGTAATTTACCCATGTCTGCTTTCGGGAATCGAGACGAAAATAAGGGTGAGCTATCTTTCAGGGGCTCTGGGAATATTACGAGTCACATTTTTCTATTCGCAGATAGTCCACATGCCTCTAGCAGTCAATGCTGGGATTTGGTCGGTCATCCAGTAATTCAAAACGGGACTGTGGGGCTGGCCATGACCATGCACTGCTACAGTTGACACAAAAACAAAACAAACAAACAAACAAAAACCGCTCCCACCTGTTTTTCACAAACACCTCCCAGATATCAAAGCCGTAATTTTGTAGGTCACGGAAGTGACAGTGCAAGTTGTACCATCGTGCAAGTTGCCACCGGTTGCAACATAATGTCACTTCATCCGTACACATTATGGTAATCTGCTAATAAGCTCCCATTTCAATTGTAAAAACCTTTTTAGTATGGGGCGTTTTACATTTTGCAGACAAATTGAAGCGAGCAAGTTCAGTTAACTCAACAGTGTATGTGGTTAGCGGCTCCATGACATCACGTCCAATAGACCTTTTGCCGAATTACCCAAGCATCAAAAAGAATGCCGCGAACGTAGGCACACCCGCTGCGCGTGCTGGCGACTTCAGCTCTAACTGTTCGAAGGCAAAAATCTCAAACAAATGGCACTCCGCACGCGCGTTCCACGGACGTTTTATTTTTGTTATTTACTTTGAATCTTTTCTATTGGAAAGGCGAGCACATGCAGCGCGTGTACCTACATTCCCAGCATTCTCTTTGATGCTTGTGTAATTTAGCGAAAGGTCCATTCCAACGAAGGCTAATTGATTGATTGATTGAGGTTTAGTGGCGCAGCAGCATTCAAGACCATAATGCGCCAACAACTATGACAATTGCACGAAACCAGGGTTAGAGAGAAGAAAGAGCTGTAGTAGATTGTGGGTTATAAAAACTATGAACATGAGAGTATACCCACATGGGCATGATTCCAGAACACATGTTAAATTATAGCTGGTCTAGTAGTCTAATATCTCTAAGAAAATTAAAAACACACTTGAGTGGTATCAGCGATTCGTCGCCGAGTAAAGTGACCAAATGTAATGGGGTATGCTCTTGGTAAATTCGTGCAAAATGTCTGTGACGTTCACGGATGCTTAATGGTATATGACAGTGTTCATACTCCGGAGCATCCTCCACTCGCAAAAAGGTACCCATGGGTAACACGTGTATATGACCAATTCGGAGTCGACATAAAACTACCTCATAAAATCGCGCGCGATGACGTGCACTCTCCCATTCCTGAATTAAAGGTTTTACTGGATTCCACTTATTGTTCATCTCTCGGTTCCACTCCTCTTGCCACTTGCACTTTGTAGACTTGTTCGGAGCATGTCTATAATCTCTGTAAGGTATTTTGTGCAGATCCACTTGTCGATCCTTAGCAGTGCTCGCTGCACGGTCAGCATCCTCATTCCCAGGAATTCCAACATGTGAAGGTACCCAGCATAATGTTATTTCTTTCTTCCTTATCTCTAGAAAAAGTGGATTTTGGACATCCCCTGTTGTGTCTAGACCTCGTAAAGCACTAAGTGAGTCAGTGTAAACAATTGACTTACGAATCTTCTTTTAAGAATGTTGTCTATGGCAAGGAGTAAGCCATAAAAGCCCGTTCACACTCTTGCAACAGAGTACGACCGAGAGAGACCAGACCGGTTTTCAAGCCTCTTACGACGTCTTAGAACCAGCTCCGCAGCAGCGGAGCAGGTCCTAAGACGTCGCAAGAAGCAAAAATCGGTCTGGTCTCTCTCGGTCGTACTCGGTTGCAAGAGTGTGAACAGGCCTTAGCTCTGCGGTATAAGAATACAGGCACTATTGTTAATTCTCTGGACACCTTTCACCGAAAGCCCTACCACTGATCAGCCTGCATAGGGATCAGTTTTGCTCCCATCAGCGTAAAAACTTGTGAGGTCTCGGTACTGGTCCTGGAGTTCAAGACATTATTGTCTCAGAACTTCATTAGGGGTTTCTTTCTTGTTGTATTTTGTTAGTTTCAACTCACAGTGGATGGGCATGAAGTCCCAAGGAGCTACTAAGTTCAAGCATTGCACAACTAAGGGTAGCACATCCAGCCCTACGGGCCCAGCAGAAGAACGAATTCTCATGGCGAGAGGTGGAACAAATGAAGGCTTATTTACGAAAGTCTGCTCATAATGTACTTGTTCTATGCAGTCCAGGGTCGGGTGACCAGGAACAGACCAAATTCGCAGAGAGTACATGAAGCCCATTTCGAACATCCTTTTCACCAGAGGGGGCTCACTTGCCTCTACACATAGGCTGAGTATTGGAGATGTGCGAAAAGCACCAGTGGAAAGTGGAGCCCCTGATGATAAATGGTGTCCAGCATCTTGAGAACCGATGCCCGCGTGGAGCCGTACACAACACAGCCATAATTAAGTCGGGACCGCACGACTGAGCGGTAGATGCGCAACAAACAACACCGATCAGCACCTTAGGACACGTGCGACAAGACCTTTGGTATATTAAGTAATTTAACACATTTCATCTTGAGGCTCTTAACATGTGGAACTAAAGTCATTTTAGAGTCAAATATAAAACCTAAAAACTTGTGTTCGTTCTTTACTCCAATAGGGACTTCATACATAATTAAAGAAGACTCAAGTAAAATTCCGCGGCGACGGGAGAAGCACACAGAAACCGTTTTCCCAGGAGAAAACCTAAAACCGTTTACATCTGTCCATTTGACCGAATTGTTGACTGCAAGTCGAAGTCGACGTTCACAGATGGATGGATAACAAGATGAGACTGAAATTTGTACATCATAAACATAGAGCAAGTACTGAACAAATGTGGGTATAATACGAGCAATTGAATTAATTTTTACGATAAAAAAGTGTTACGCTAAGCACACCACCCTGTGGGACTCCATTTTCTTGCAAGAATTCTTCAGAAAGAGTTGCCCCAAGCTTCACACGAAAAGTGCGGTCCCGGAGGTAACTATGGATGGCACCTAGCGTTCTGCTTCGAAGACCAATGTTGAACAAATCCTCCAATATGCCATAGCGTCAGGCCGTATCTAATGCCTTTCCAAGTAAAAAAAAGACAGAGAAATAATGCTGTCTATTTACAAAGGCCCCTCGCACAGCAGTCTCAAAGCGGACCAGATGGTCAACCGTTGATCGCGCCGAGCGAAAACCACACTGGTAACGGTCAAGGAGCTTGATTCTTTCTAAATAAAATATAAGCCTTTTATTTATCATTCTTTCTGGTGTCTTTGAAAAACAACTTGTGAGCGCTATCGGCCTAAAGCTAGACGTACAGGTAGGTGCCTTTCCTGGCTCCAGCAGGGGAATAATGATAGCCGCCTTTCAAGATGAGGGGAAGCAACCTTCAAGCCAAATTCGGTTGAACAAATATAAAACAAGCTTAAGAGTTGGTGGATTGAGGAGCTCAATCATTTTGTAATCAATGTCGTCTGGCCCAGGAGCCCTCTGTTTGGACGAATGAAGTACCAGCTGTAGTTCAAAAAGTGTAAATAGAAAATTATAGGGCTCTTCAAACCACCTGACAAAGGAACTGCCTTTTTTATTATTTATTTTTTTGTCTGTAGCTTGTGTTTTTGAAATGACCGAGTATAATGTTGAGAACTTGAAACAAACTCCAAATGCTCACCAAGGACATTCGCCTGTCCTTCTATGCTAGCAGGGCATAGTCCATTTCGGTTTAGGAGTGGGACAGAAAATACCCTGTAGGAGCCTTCAATTTAATGCACACGGTCCCAAACTTCCTTCGATGATGCACTGCTAATAATTGAAGAAGCATACCATCTGAAGCTTTGCCGCTTGGCTTGCCGTCAAATATACCTCGCTTGCGCTCTTTTTTTTTTTTTTTCCTTGAAACTGATAAGGTCACTTGACGTGGGGTAACGCCTAAAAATACCCCATGCACGATTCTGTTCTATCTTCGCCTGGCGGCAGTCTTCGTTCCACCACAGCTTTGGCCTTTTTGGAAGATGTGAGAATGTCATGGAACTGGCAAGCATAGCGGCCTGCAAGATGTGCTGATTAATATGCTCAGTGACATCATCGATGGGAAGATCATTAAGGGGTGAACATGCTATAAGTGAGGCTTCTGTAAAGGTTGACCAGTCGGCCTTTTCAAGCTTCCAACGAGGGACCAACAGGAGGATGGTTGAACTCTAAAATGAGTGGAAGGTGGTCACTCCAATATGTATCCTGGGATGATCTTCCATAAAAGCAGGGGGTGTAACGAAGGATGACAAAACGAAAGATCAATGGAAGTAAAACTACAAGTTGCTGAACTAAAATAAGTGGCTTCTTTTGTGTTGAGCAGACACAATTCTGTGGAAAGGAACCGTTCAACGAGTGCCCCTCGAGCGTCCCTTCTACAGCTTCCCCACAAACGATTGCGTACATTGAAATCACCTAAAATCATGTAAGGTACCGGAAGGTGGCTAATTAGATCATCTAGCTCCTCGTACCACAGCTGATATCCCGGGGAGATGTACACTGAGCAGACAGTAATCGCGCGGTCCAACAGCATGCGGACAGCCACGGCCTCGAGAGAGGCCGTGGCTGTCCTCTCTCGAGTTTAACCCCTAAACTCGAGAGAGGTTTGCAAAGCCACTTCAGTGGATGGGACCATGCGTTGGACAACCACTGCAGCACCACCGGATGCTACAGACGCGTCCAACCTACCTTTTCTAAACACTTTGAAGTGTCTAAGCACAATTGAATGACTTTCTTTAATGTGCGTCTCCTGCAAACAAAAGGCAGCAGGGTGGTGTTCATTTAATACAAAAGTGATGTCGTCGTAATTCGAAAAAGTCCACGGCAGTTCCATTGTAAAAAAAGAAAAGAGACATGATTAAGGTTAGGCAGTTAGCTGTTCATCAGAAAGTCACAACCTTTGTGTAATGGTAGCTAGAGCAAGACTAAGCCAGCCACAGGAGGTAAATTTCATAAAATGTGACAATGGACATGAATGATGATTTAATGAGTCTGCAAGAAGGCAGCTCCGACCAAACCTTTGGTGAAAAACAATTAAAGTGAAGCCCCAGGCGAGGGAGTCGCCAGTAGTCGTCTGGTTGGTCTATGTGGAGCTGCCCCCTCTGACCTCCAAGGGCGTCGAGACTTCGGGCCGAGGCCACTGGCGAGGAAGTCGCCGTTACTCCTCTGTCTCGGCTGGTCTCTAGGAGTATGTGGAGCAATAGGGATGAACAAGATATCTTGGTGTCGTGAGGTCAGTGGAGCGACTGAGGATGCAGGATGATGTTCCTGTTGAAAGAACATAACATCTTTGTAGAGTAGAATTGTCACTTTGGTGGAACAATTGTTTTTTGTTTTATTGTTGTGTTTGCCCTTGGGGACCTGGCACTCCATGTCGTCTGGGTCAGACGCAGGAGTGGATGGTTCGGCACCCTCCTCCATATGTTCTGCCTCCTGAGCGGAGTTTCTAGCCGGTTTAGGGAGGCTCTGGGCACAAGGTGGAAGACCCCGGCCCCGACCTCCATCAGCCGGAGGAGCAGAGGTACTGGGCAGGCGGTCGCCCAAGCCCACTTGCTCTTGCCCCTTGGGTGCTGGAGGAGTGGCACAAGAATCGTGCAGCTCCTTGGATGAGGACGCTCACTCCGAAGAGTTCGGTCGGGAGCGTGGTCCCCTCTCCTTGGAAGGAGACCGCGAAGCACGGACAGGTGCGGACACAGATGACCCATTTTGCGTATAAGAAACAGCCTATGAACCCTCTACATGAGAGGGGACAGGCTGCTGCCCCATGAAAGAGGTAGAACTCTCGCTGGAGGAGGACGTGGGCCTACCAGCCGAGAGTGAACGCCCAAGGAGCTGAAGCATCAGTTGGGTTGTTGGGGACGGCAGCGGCTTCCTAGCATCCGGGAAGGACGTCTGGCTTGCCACTGCAACCTTCAGTGGTGCAGGTCCCCGCTACACCCCTGTGCAAAGCCGCCCTCGCGTAAAAACGCGAAGCGGCGACGCACCTCTTGGTATGAGAGGTTTTCTTTCATTTTGATGGTAAGAATTTCTTTCTCATCTTTCCGCGTTTTACAAGATCGGGAGTAAGCGGGCTGGGGCTCTTTGCAATTTACACAGAGTGCGTCGTTTGAGCAAAAGTCTGCTGCGTAGTCAATTTTGCCACACTTCTCACATGTGGCTTTGCCGCGGCAGCTCTGTGAGCCGTGTCCAAATCTTTGGCAGCTAAAGCACCTTCTGGGATTTGGAACGTTAGGACGAACTCTGCGGTAGAGGCATCCAGCTTTCAACGACTCGGAAAGTGTGGTGGACTCAAAGGTAAGCACGATGTGCCTCGTCTTCGGCTCTTGGCCATTACGACGCAAAGAGACGCGCCTTGCAGCTACAGTCCCCTGGTCTGAAAGGCCCTTTACTACTTCGCTCTCAGACGTATCCAGAAGGTCGTCCTCCGAGATGACTCCTTGGACGGTGTTCAATGTCTTGTGGGGTGTCACTAACCTTGTAGTCCGATACACAGTTGAGAGCAAGGAGTGCAGAACTCTGGTGGCTGGTCTCAATTTCTACAAGCAAATCGCCAGATGCCAGCTTTTTGGCCTTGAAATTCTTTCCAACCACACTCTTGAGGACCTTTGCAACAAGAAATGGTGACATTTTCGAGAGTGGTTTGTCGCTTTCAGAGTGGAGTACCAAGAATTTCGGAAATCTACGTGGAGTAGAGTGCGTCTCGTGCGAGGTATAACTTCGGTGCGACCCCTTTTCGGGGGTCGATCAAGAAAAGATTTGTTGTGCGGACCCATAAGGGAAGGGACAAAAGTTCAGTGCCCAGTTGCACCGCCCACCACGGAGCCCAACAAGGGGGCAGGTAATGTGCCATAGCAAGAATGGCTTGGCTGACACAATTACTCTACCAGTGCTGCCCGGGCACTATAACCTATAGTGTGGTTGCAGGGACAGGACCTGTTTCCAATCAAGGTTGGCCCTTGCCGTCTAAGAAGATGAAAAAGGAAGGAAGACAGTATAGAAGAAACGAGAAAGAGGTGGAAGGAAAAGTGAAACAAGGAAGAAGTGGGTATAGACCAACACGCAGCCCTGACGTCACGCAGCTGCGGTGGCGCTGTCGACGGCACTGCGCATGTGCTAACGCTTCACATCACGGGAATTCGGTTTCTGCGCATGCGCAGTGCCCACACCTTGTGTGGGCAAACGCGGGCTTGTTTGTAAACAGCGTTTCGGTCTATAAGAGGCGACTGACTGAATCATCCTAGTCGGGCCAAGCCAAGACACCCGTCTACGAGAGGCCGGGGCCGAAGCGGTATATTGCCTCGCCCAAGGGGCCCCGAATGGTCCAAACATACCCTGGGCTCAGCTCAACCACCAGGATCCCTTTTTACCCGAACACGGGTTAAGCGACGGACAGCCAGGTATGGGTGGGCGAACCCACATGGCTCGGGGTTCGTAGTGACGCCACTCACCAAGCACCTACCAAACTAGGTGCCCCCTGCGTGCGGGTATGGTGGACCACGTGACTGGGGTCCGTGGTGACGCTACTCACTAAGCACCTAGTACCTAAGGTGCAGGCGCCCCCTGCGGGGCTCGGGGTCCGTGGAGACGCCACTCTCCAAACACCAAATTCACAGGTGCCCCCTGCGGGGATTATATCGTTGGCTTCGAAACAACTCAGCGTCCCCGTGAAACCGTATCAGCCCTTTTTCAAATATAATTAAAAACCTATCTATTCGGTTTCGAAGTATGAGGGGGAGGCACACCAGTGATCCCTAGACTCCTAGATTTCAAGGGCCGCATAAATGCGCACAAAGCCTGCACGTTTTATTTATTTTTCTTCTTTGTGGCTTGCGGTGCAAGTAGATCGTTTGACCCCTCCTCCTAAATTACAGATAAGCGCCACACATTGCCAACCTTCCCGTCTGGGTTCAATTAATGATTCGAGGCACAAGCAGTCGGAAAATGAGTTGGGAGAAGTTTAAGTTGTTCGGAAAGTGCAAGCATGGAAATCTATACTTATGCCCGATACTCACGGTTCGGTCTCGTATAAGCCAGGGATGCACAACATATATGGCCCGCTGACCGCTTTCGGCCAGCAAGCGGTTTTTCTGCGGCCCACGGTGCCGCTTAAACTTTAGGTCACTAGCCTCAAAAGAGTCGATCCCAAGTTCGCTGAAAATCTGAAACTAAATTGATCTAGGAAGAAATACACTTACTTCGTCGCACACCACACATAGTTCACAAATGTTCAATACCTTCGCGAGGAAACAAAAATTGCTTCAGTGTGTTCTCGCCGATTGAACAAAATGGCAATCTGGTTTTACTGTGCCAAAACAAGCAGCGAAAGGTTTTACTTTTGCATCAGGGATGTGAAAAACGCAAATGAGCCTGCAGTTATACCGCCGCACGCATATGACACGTGCCCCCCACGCGATTTTCTATAACCGTTACGTCGGTCCGCATTAATTTTCATCTGCATATACTACCTCTGCTCAATTACATTCAAAAAAATTTCGCATTGGTAACTTCAGCGAAGTATTTCGAAACACTCCCTCGCGATTTTTATTTTTCTTACGAATAATCTCACACGATTACGAACCGACGACGACAGAAGCCGTTTTCGCAGTTTCATGACCTCGTGGTGACGCCACAGGTCTGAGAAAAAGCACGAAGTCCCGCACTACACAAGGTCTCTCGGAAGCGGCTTCACGTTGCATGAGATCTCGATCGGGATTTGCTACGGCTGCACACTTTGCTAAGCGCGCGGTGGCCGATTCTCGCTGATGAGTTAGAGTAGATGTATGCCGATAACAAGCCCGACCGCATGCTTAGCAGAGAGAGAGAGAGAAACACAAATGCGCTTAGTTTATGCATTTGCTGGCTGACTGTCTATGTAGTATTTTACGAGCGCCATGCGCTGTCAAACTGTCATACAATTTTTTCTTTTTTTTTACGTTAGAGTTACGCACAGGCTACGCCACACTTGTTCAGTTTGCCTTTACGGAGTGCTACGAGAAGACTGTTAAGAAAACGCACACAAACGCACACACACACGAACGAATACACACACACATGCAAGCACGCCCGCACACATAAAAACCCTCTGTTCATTCCATAGCTGATCAAATGGGTGTTATAGGGAAGATTCAAACATTTCTAAAAATTAGGTGGTTGTGGGAAAAAGAAAAACTCTTGTCAGGAACAAACTGCCAGTCACAGCGAACGTCAAGGACTGCAAAAAAACATACTAATTAGCTAATTAACTCAAATTTAGTCATAATTTTAATTAGTGAAATAAAATATATGGCTCCAGTTAGAAACTTGCTGAATGCCATCGGAAAGAATCAGTCAATTTTAGAGATACTTTGAGAAAGTATTTCTAATTGACTATATTAGAAATTTTAGAAATACAGGCACAAGGCTGGCGGTGCGAACACCTGGATAGGAATGGGAAAAACCCGCAGGCGCGTCCAAGTTGGGTGCATTTGAGGGATCCGGAGAAATGAAGCGCGCGCCCCAATCGGTCTACAATTGACCGATTTAGTGGTCTTCGATGATGTCCATCAAGTTCATAATTGGAACCATATGTTTATTTTCACAAATTAAGAAGTCAATTAGTAAATGTTAGGGAATGAGCTGGCTAATTAGTATGTTTTTCGCAAATCTTCGACGCCCGCCCGCCGTGGCTGGCAGTTTGTACCAAAAAATAGTTGTTGTTTTATTTATTATTTTTTTTCCTCAGCCCTCTTATTTTTAGGACTTTTGGGACAGGGCTGCTTCTGAGAATTGAGTCGACGCGCGTTCTGTAAAGGCTCTCTGGTCGAGAAAACACACTGGCGCCATCTATCGGGGACGATGATGACTATGAGTTGATTTGGCGCAGCAGCAACGAGGGCTAAAATGCGCCAAGAAAAACGTATTTGGAGCATACTATAACAAAAGTTACTTCGAGGCTACAAAGTTACAAATTATATAAATATACAGTTTGTTTTAAAAAATCAACAACACGGCTGGGAGGAACTCAAGGTTTATCGCCAAGCAAAAACGAGGGGTGTAATGGAAGGTGATCCATAAGAAGTTCTGGAACCATGATTGACGGAGTAGTTGATGGGACGAACAATGCCATAAAATGTGTAAAATGGTCAGAAGCTCTCCACAGTGATCACTTAGTGTAACATCTTTACCACAAAGCAGATACTGATGTGTCAAACGGGAATGACCTATTCTTAGACTGCACAAAAGAACCTCCACGCGATGTTCCCTGTTATAAGAGCTCTCCCAAATTCCCCGAATGGGCTTGATAATGTGGAGTTTGTTGTTGCTCTCTTTGTCCCATTCCAGCTGCCATTTGTAAAAATAGATTTCCTCAAAAATGGTTTCAGATCTTGGAAGGGTAAGCCATTGGATACTAGTGATGAGCCTCGAGCAGACATGGCCAATTTATCCGCCTCTTCGCTGCCCAAAATCCCAACGTGACTCGGCACCCAGCAAAACTTTGTCCCGACCGCGTCGAAGGGCGCTGTTGATCTTAACACGTAGATGTTGAGCAAGGAGATTCTTTGTGGGCATCAGGGAGGACCCAGCCAGTAAGGCACTTTGTGAACCGACAAAAATAACAGCTTTTATTATACTCTCGTCGAGTATATGTGCGACAGCTAGTAAAATACCGTAAAGCTCTACGGTGAAAATGCTTGCCCTACAGTCAACTTGTATGGCTTTGCTGTATGAGGCAGAATACAGAGCACACCTTATAAAAGACGACGATTTAGACCCCTGTGTATAAAACTCCAGGTAGTTTGGATATTTCTGTTGCAAGGAGAGGAACTCCTGCTGGAGGATTTGTGATGAAAATGACCCCCTTACTGTATTTTGCGAGCGGCCAGTCACTGAAAATCGGCAGAGCATCCCAAGGAGCAACCCTATGAGTGTTTTTAAGCACGACCACCTGAAGGAGGGGGATATTAGTGGATTAACAAGTACTTTGAAAACGGAGGCTTAATGGTCTAACAATGTTCGGCTTGTTTTCAAAAAGCTGTGAACTTCTGCAAGTACGAAGGGAACTGTAAGACGGATGCTTTGGATTTTAATACTTTGTAAGCATAAGAGACGCTGAGACACTGGCTCCGTTTCTTCAGGGACATCTGATGCGTATCAGCATACAAACTCCTCACAGGAGATTTGCGAAATGCACCTGTAGCAAGTCAGTCCTAGGTGGTGTGTTGGGTCAAGCATCTTAAGAGCAGATGGACGCGCGGAGCCATATACAACTGTACCATAGTCGAGGCGGGATCGAACTAAGGAGTTATACAATCGTAGGAGACAGCGCCTTTCAGAACCCCATGACATACGAGTGTGCGACAGCACCTTAAGGATGCTTGATGACGCCAAGCATTTTCGTTTCAAATCGTTCAGATGAGGCCCAAAGGTAAGCTTCTTGTCAGAGATCACGCCCGAGAATTTGTGTTCTTGTTGGAACGATATATCAATGCTATTAATATGCAAGTAAGTATCTAAAGAAAGTCCCCGGGGCAACGAAAAGGAACGCAGATTGTTTTTTTTTCAGGAGAAAACGTGAAGCCATTTTTATCCGCCCACCTACACATCCTATTGATTGTAAGTTGCAACTGCCGTTCACAGCTGGAGAGATTCCAGGAAGATAACGAGATCTGCACATCATCTATATAAAAAGTAAGATACTGATGTTGGCATAACCTTTGCTAGACTGTTAATCTAAACAGCAAAGAGGGAGACACTCAGTACTCCTCCCTGAGAGGCACCATCTTCTTATAAGAGAGAACAACCACAGCTGTACAAGTCACGAAGAATTCCGCACCTCCACGTGGTATCATATGCTTTTTGTAAATAAAAAAGAGCACTGAGACACAATGCTGCCGGTGTAAAAATGCCTCACGTATAAAAGTTTCAAAGAGGACCAAAAGATCCGTGGTCGCTCGTCCCTCCCGAAAGCCACTGATTTATGTCAAAAAATTTCTGTCTCCAAGAAAGAGACAAGACGACGATTGACAAGCCTCTCGTATGTCTTCCCTAAGCAACTCGATCGTGAGTGCGATGGGACGATAACTCGTAGGAATATAGAGGTAATTTCCAGGTTTCAAAAAAGAGATTATATGGGCATGTTTCCAGCAACGAGGAAAGGCAGCAGCTTGCGATAGATTAGATGATTAAAAAAAGTTTGCAGACCATTCACAGATTCAGGGAACAGTTTCCTCGATATTTCATGGTGGAGTCTGTCTGGCCCTGGTGCAAACTGCTTCGTTGCACAAGAGCGACCTTGAGTTCACACATTGTGAAAGGTCTATTGTGAAAATATGAACCACCCCCCGACATCAAGATGAGCTGCTTTTCAGCAGTCCACTGGAACTTCTTGAAGATTTCGCTAAAATTAGAGGAGCCACTAATAAGCTGGGATGTTGTTTCGCCCGGAAGGCCCTGAAGGGTCTAAACATACCCTGGGCTCAGCTCAACCAGCAGGATCCCCTTTTCCCCTGACACGAGTTAAGCCACGCACAGCCAGGCGTGGGTGGATAAACCCCCATGGCTCGGGGTTCGTGGTGACGCCACTCACCAAATACAACCATTATATTTCCTCGTTGCTTTTTTTTTTTTCGCGCATCATTTTATTATTTTTTACAACTTTTTACAATGCCATAATGAACATTTCTGATAGATAGTAGGTGCACAATTGATATCGCAAATAGTGAAAAACATTCGTTGTAGTGCAAGTCACTTCCAGGGTCACCTCATTGGTGGCGCCAGCGTGCCAGTGTGTTCTCGTAAGATATCGCAAGAGGTCGTAATACACTCGGTCGTAAGCTGTCGCAAGTGTGTGAACCTTAATGCTGCGCCCCCGTTCAAATATTGATGATCAATGATTTTTATAAACTTTTCACTGTGTACTAAATATCCACCCGTGAGTATGTCTACGAAATATTTAATGAAAATATTAATTTTCTTTCAAGAAAATGAATCTTGCGGAGTTTGCACGTATGTACACCTGCGAACCACTGGCGGCCGCCCTGCTGGCAACAACGAGCAGGGGCACTCGTGACGTCAAATGTTGTATCCGAGAGCAGACGACGTGGTTTTGCGAATTGCGTCTGCTTTAGGCTGTTTGCGGCATGGGATGGAGGGTGGGGAGAGTTGGTGATTGGCTGTGGGGTGCAACAGAAGCCACGAAGAAATGCAACAGAGTGATTTCCGACCGAGAAGTCTCTGCGAAGGAAGTGAGTCCGAGCAGTCCGACGCGAACGCTGGCTCCTATAGCGTTCGCGTCATGCTAGAAAACAGTTACCACCTTGCTAGCAAATAAAACCTTCCATGCCATTCCTCTTCGAAGCGGCATCTGGGTCCACATGTCGGTGGATCGCGAATGCAGCTCCCACACGGGAGGTCCCTTCGGAAGCGATGCCGGCGAATCGAATGCGAACGGCGAATCGTCTGAAATCTGAAAATCTTAAAACATTTGCTGATCATTGCTTGACTAAGACAAGCTTGATGAATCGTAGTCCATTATTTCTCACGGACTATCGCGACTGCTTTTGACGCTGGCGAAACAGGCTCAAACTGCCCATCTGCTAACGTTTATACAACATCTGATACCAGAAGAAAATGGCGGATCCGTAATTTACTTGCTGCTTTAGGCTCAGTTTCTCGTGCTCTTTTAGAAAATATGGTTAGTTGAAAACATTCAGGTCGACGCCGGTGTATTTCACCCCAGGCTTCCATCTACTGCTACTGCTAATGTAGTTTTAATTTATTATATTGACTGTGCCACCGAACAGATATATAACCATATAAAGCTAATAACTAAAGAGGAGAGGTGACATAAAAAATAACCCTAGCAGTCCATACAAATCTTTTCGCGATACTCAAGTATCCCGCTGCACTGATGCGGTTTGTGCTCTAATATTTTTTTTGTCCTTTTTAACACGGTGATATATCTTTTTTGTGTTTTAGATATAATTCATGTGTAATTTTATTCTTTATGACACTGTCGTTGGGCCAGCGTATTGTGGAACCTTTAACTGCTTCGGTGCCAGAACCAGTTAAATTTATTACAAAACGGGTGACGAGTGATGGAAGGCGGCGGGAACGTCGCCGGCTTCCGAGACACAAGCCTAAAAACGTCGGTGCTACACGTCGCAAAAGTTGTCGTGCACCCTTGCAAGATGCTCGAAATTTCTCCGAATGGATCCTCCGCGGACGACGTCTTCGATTGACTACATAGCCCTGGAGTGTCCATATTACAGGCGACGATAGAGTGTTTTAGTAGATCGTTCCGACAAAGACGCTGCAGATACTCCGCCAACGCCCTTGCCCGTGCCTCCTGTATGCGGCTATCGGGTATGGTTATCAGCATTATCGAAACGATATCCGAAACTCCCTGTTGAAGTGCTTCGCCCCACGGAGCGGGGACCGGAGACAATTCATTGAAGCACCGGGCAACCGCAAAGTGCGCTGTATATCAGGGAGCGAAGTATTGGGACCTTCAGCTACGAGCTTGGGCCGGCGCGGGGATTGGACACCGATGCAGCGATGGGCGCTCGGCTGGGATTCGTCTTATCGCCGATTGGACACGAGTGCCTGCCGAACGCTGGCACAGCACTCGCGATCCAATCCGCGTCCTGCGGCGATGTGGAAAGACGACAGAGGAAGGCTTGTGGAAGCTGGTATGACGTCAGGCCCTCTACTAATCTTTCTAAACTCCTCGGAATAATCCGTCGGAGAAGGTATATAGTGTGCAGCAAGACAAAGGCTGTTCAGTCGTGGCGTATGCACGCCAGTGGAACGCCACGTTTAGCGTTTAAGCGAAGAGTGCGGTAAGATATCTGTCGACGAAAGTCGAAGAAAGAAAGGCACGTACACGCGGCGATCAATCAACCCGAAGTACACGTTTTAACCGCCTTCACCCGGGAAAGTGATCCGAGAAAAAAACGCCACTTGTTTTTATTATATAGGAGAACCTTTCGCGAAAGTTCAGCCGTATGAACGAGCATCTGGCTTCTCACGCTCGTTTAGGCGATCAATGCGGCAACTTGAAGACGAACCACATCATTGAACACAGAGGTATTCAAGTGCCTCGTGGTCCCCCCCCCCTTTTAAGTCTGTTAATTTTCAGTCATTAGCGCTGTAAGGAACGGAAAATCGGTGGCCGAGTTTATTAGCTCACTGCATGCTCGGAGCACGTGGAGCGAAAACGTGCGCTGCAAGACCCGGGGATCCTGGGTTCAAACTCCACCCCTGCCCGTTTTGATATACGGACGAGCACCGTGTAACGGCTTGTGGTCGCGTACCGTTACTGTGTGATGCACGTTAAAGACTTCGTGGCGAGCAGTCGTGCTGCTGCGGCAGAATTTATCATCTATACAGCGGAGACACACCAGACGTCCGCTGGGGCTGACTAACTTCCCGCTGTCTAAACAAAGACGTAACACACTGCTGAAAACGATAAATCTCGAAACCTTCTTGCCGTCGGATCAAGTTATGGACAGAAAGAAGTTTACGTTTCGTACTTGGCAACATAAAGGAATAAGTAAGTGTCTTGAAGGCTAGCTCTCCATGTATATATCGCGTTGTGTGATGTGATCTACGTCAACAACTATGTGTGTTGGATGTTTTGAACCATGGCTAAAAGCGCTAAAAATAAGACAAGCACAAGAGAGAAGACAAACACAGGCCGCGCCCGTGTTTGTATTCTCTGTTGCGTTCGTCTTTTTGGCGCTTTTAACAATGGTTCAAAACGTTCATCAGCAAACCAAACAACAAGTACTTTCACATGCCGGTTGGAGTTGTATATTTCAAACTATGATCGACAATAACGCACAAAGCGACGATGGAAAGGGTGAAATAAACATGACTAAAAAATTACCCCTCAATTTATTCCTTTTTTTTTTTCGAATACGATCTATGTTTTTATGCATTTCAACGCTTAAGAAATCAATTATTATGAGTGCCCAACTTTAACTATAGCCACGGCTATAGTCAAAGCGACGAAGTATGTAAAGCGTACGTAAAAAATACAACATAGTGCATCCCGGAATTAAAACATGATGACGAAATGTGAACACACACCACATATATACTATATCACCCATGCTTGGGGCTATATGCAAAATACAAATCAAGGCCGTCATGTAGAATGAACGCAATCGACATGATCGCCGCGGGCAAAATTCAGGGGAATCGACAACTCCATCAACAATCCCTCCAAGCGAGAAATCTAATAACCTGCGGGTCACCCTTACGTCAGGAAAATAATAAAAATTTTCGAGTCGGCACCTTTTTCTCGAAATCGTAATAGAGTTTCTGCAAAACGCAAACAAGCTCTCTTTGAACGTTAGCTGAGCACAACGGGATATGCACATTCATTATAGACAATGGAGCTTTTTTCTAGTAAACCTCCTCTACTCATGTGTATTCCTTCTCCTCTGATCCTTTCATCCCGCTGTCGTCATTTTCAAATATTTCGGGGTTTTTCTTGTTTTTTTGTTTTTTTTTTTTAGCCTCGCTATATAGTATGGGAAATGAAGAGCGATAACAACCGACTCAACGTCACTATGCCGATGTGTTCTGATGGGTGGAGGAGCATGTGCATGTCGGGCTTTCTCTTCGTTTGTAGTTCGCAGACAACCCCTAGACGGCGCTGAAAAAGGTGCATGCCAAGCACAATGCAAGCACACTCAAGGCTACTGCCAACGTTGGCTACTGCGCTGAAATAGGACACAGCAAAGCGCAGTAGTAAACCTGCTTGATGTTAGCGTGATGACACACCTCGACTCCAGAGACGCAGTTGAGTTTAAACTACGCAGCACATAAACTTAGGCGGCCCGACA
Organism: Ixodes ricinus; assembly: GCA_037355805.1. Lineage (NCBI taxonomy): Eukaryota > Metazoa > Arthropoda > Arachnida > Ixodida > Ixodidae > Ixodes > Ixodes ricinus. The sequence continues at coordinate 284,886 of JAZHYW010022580.1, forward strand.
AAAAAATCGGTTTCTTAACGTATTGCGCTGCAGTTTACTACAGAGGTGCAAGCAAGTAATGGAAGTTTACAGTAAACAAAAAACATACCTCGTCGAAAAAAAAAAGGTAAACACGCTACCTCTAATGCGAAACACAGCGACAGCTGCAGGTGTGACGTGGGAGTCGCCAAGGTGTCATTTCGAAGCAGATGGACTGATATTGAACGGTAAAGGTGCGAGCGCGCACCATAGAGTTCGCATAGGCGTTTCGCACAATGAACTGAGTAACACACCGGAAGAGAATTCCATAGCCTTTTGGAACCAATCAGGGTGTATTAAGGAGAGAACATTGCGAGAGCAATTTCATTGGTCACAAACTAGAACTGCCTCGTGATAATTGTAGAACACTTCAAAAATCTGCGCCGACGTTTAAAATCCAGAGAACGACGAAGCTGCATCTCTATGCGTGAATCGTTCCCTGTCGTTGATGTGGCCGCCTGAACGTCTTATGGAATGTTATTGGACACAAACTAAGACCGCCTTGTGGTCACTGCAGAAGACTGCCAAAATCGCGCACTCAAGTTTCGAGCGTGTAGCTCCACCCAATTTCAAGCCCGTGGTTTCGCCGGCTTAACACCCGCCTAGCATTTCTTTTTATTGTTTCCATTACCAGCAGTCTCATGTTTATGTTTCTACGTGCCGTCATGGTGTCACGCGAGGACGTATTGTGACGTCGCACGTGTGAATGTCACGTGACGTCATGACATCACGTGACTCACGGTGTCACCTGACGTCATGATATCACGTGACTCACGGTGTCACCTGAGGTCATTAGGTCGCGTGGCGTCACTGTGAAACGTGGCTCGACATGACAACGTCACGGCATGGTGTCAGCTGAGCCAGGTAACAGGTGACGTGGTGCGCGGCGTCATGTCACAGTCGGGCCGAGCGGCGTGACGTCAATGTGTAATATTTGGGCGGAGCGCCGAAAATGGCCCGCGTCGATATGGAGTACGGTCGACGGCGCGAAACCCGCAAAGTGTCCCACTAACTGCTATCGCAGTCAAAAAAAAAACGTTTTTGTTAATTTATGTTGAAACTTCGCAGGCGATGCACGCGTAGTGAGAAGTGCTGCGGACAGATGGCGTACGCCGCGCAAAGGGAGCGCCGGCCGATTCGGGTTCTTTTGCAAGATCGTCTGCTATCATAATCCGAATCAGCCGGCGCTCCCTCGACGCGGCGTACGCCATCTGTCGGCAGCACTTCTCACTACGCGTGCATCGTCTGAGAAAAGGCGGCATAGATTGCCCAGAACACTTTTTCCCCCTTTGAACGAGGCAAGTTCATTCCTTGATTTTTTACTGTAAATTTCCACCACTTGCTTGCACCTCTCTAGTAAACCACAGCGCGATACGTTGAGAAAGTGATTTTCGCGGGCAGTCTAAAAGTGCCGTGAAAGCGTGAGTTTACAAGCTGCATAATCGCGGTGTTAATCAACAAAAACTTCATGATCAGCTCATGTTTATGACGTCCCTCCAATGCGGTGGCGCTGACTGTCCAACAACGCATGCAACGCTACGAGTTCTTTTTTATTTTTATTTTCCAAGAAAAAAAAGCGGACATAATTTGCGATTTACACGTTGCTCATAAAGGCTGAGGAATTCGTCGCTGCACATTTCGACAGGAGCGAGCTCCCCGTCTCCACAAGTCACGTCTCTGACAACGGCCGTGACGTCACCTCCTCTGGAATTACGTAGAGAGCCTAGAAGTAGAGAGGACCCATCTCAAACCATGGGAAGCGCTTGCAATTTAATGGCGGACGCTACGTTCTTGCGAAGCAGGCAGGAGACGCCGCCGCAGACGACCAACGCGTTCGTCACCCCCTCGCAGCTCGTACTGCAGAACGCGGCCCACAAACCACGTGACCCCAATCAAGGAGCAGTTGGAAACACTCTGTAATGTAGGCTCTCTCGAACTGCGACTAACCAACGTAAACGCAGGGACGGGAAAACTTCAATTTTTGTTTCGCGGGTCCCAACCTCAACCCGACAACATTTAGAAAACTGCACGAGCAAAGCGTCTTTAAGCTGGAGAAAAGCGGTTCGGGGGTATAAACATACGGATATTTTCAGGTAAATATGTCATGCCCCATGTGGAAAGATGCTTAAACTCGGTAACGAAGCAGCGGATTCGCTATCTAAAAATGCACTACAGAAGCACACGAACGCTTTTTTCTTCTTTTTTTTTCTATCATTTTTTTCACAGTGCAACAGTTGTCATTTCTGCAGCTGTTTCAGATGTCAGCTTAATAACCGGAGCAGATGGTACTAAAAAAGAATTAGAAACGTGATTGAAAAGTTAATTGTGTCAGGGGCGCCGAGATGAAAGTTTACCCGAAACAGGAGGCCGCAGAAAACGCTTTCGGGAGCCGCTGCCAGGAGGCTTGCTTGCGTCTGTCTGCCCGGCACCGATCCAAAGTGCGGGCAATAACGCAAAATATAGGGTGTTTTATATCTAACCATCGAAATGATCAAATTACACAATTCTCCACCGTAAGACGCTCCACTCCTCCTTGCTCACGGCGACAATGATTCACGTTATTTCAGTCAAAGCTCCAAGGTCTACAGAAGTTTACAAGTAGGGCCTGCATGGGCGCCGCCATCATGCCTCTGGTGTGGCTAGATCGTCTGATAGTCAAGCGAGCCACTAAAAAGCTTCCGAGTAACGTCACTTCTGCCATCTTGGCGCTTTAATTATAGTTATTCGAAGCTTTATCTGAGGTCGTAGAAAATAGTTTTCCGGTAAAATAGAACTTTTACGGCATTTTAAACGACCCGCAAAAAAAATCGCCTTCTCAACGTATCATGTTGCGATTAACTACAGAAGTGCAAGCAGGTGGTGAAAGTTCACAGTAAAAAAATAAATAAAAAAATAAACTTATTTCGTTTAATTAAAAAAAGCTTGTTTTATGCAATTTAAGCCGCCAATTCGCAGATGCTGCACGCGTAATGAGAAGTGCAGCCGACAGATTGTGTACGCTGCGTCGAGGGAGCTGCGAGGGAGCGCTGGCCGATTCAGGTTATGATGTAAACGGTCCCGCAAAATAATTCGAATCGCCCAGGTGCTCCTCGACGCGGCGTACCGCCGTCTGGTGGCAGCACTTCTCACTACACGCGCATCCTCTGCGAAGTGGCGGCGTAGATTGCCGAGAACAGCTAGGCTTCTATTTGTTTTTGTTCTTTTCTTTTAAACGAGGCAAGTTTATTCCTCAATTTTTTTCCACTGTAAATTTCCACCACCTGCTTGCATCTCCGTAGTCAAATTGCAGCGCGATACGTCGACAGAACAATACGATATCGCCACGATCGCCAGTTGTGACGCCCGCACCGCACTAAGCACCAAAATGGCGGCGCCTACAAGAGAATCGGGTAATGAAAGTGGCTCTAACTAGAGCCTCGCTAAGGCGTGACCACATTGCCAAACTGGTGCCCCAAACAAAGCACTTTTTCCACCCACGGTGGCCAGACTGCATAGCTTTTGAAGCCTGGCTCCTTGCAAAGGTGCACGCAGAAAACGAGGAAAGCGGGCATCCAGGGCGAAATTACCGAAATGCACAGTTCCGTGCAAAAGCTTCGATATTTCAGCTTTCAAGGGACCATGAAATGATTTTTCAACTTCTTCCTCCTTAGCTTTCCTCGTCAACTCAAAAGCGAAATCAAGCACCGTCAAAAGCGCACGCCACTGGTTCTCTTCTGTTTATGATTGGTTCAGCGATGATGGAACACGTACAGGAACATGACGAACACAATGATGCTGCCCTTCTGACGCTCTCTGATGGGTATACCATCAGCTCGTAGCGTCAGCTGCGTCTGGGCTTGAGGTGAAACGAAGTATAAGCACAACATGGAACTTGTGATTCGCAAGTGATGATAAGTGCCGTCATGGTACCCACTGACCACGTACGCGAATCCAAATATTCGTCCACGGATTGATTGTTGACGAGCGCACACGTCAGAGTGACGCAGTGCTCGTGTCGAATGCGCGAACTGGGTTCGGCTGACGTGCTTGGGCACCGCGGATGCATCACAGTGAAAAGGCGGAGGTCTTTACCGAAGGAAAGGGATAAGAATTAGCCCGCTATATTTTCAAATGTTCGTACCGAAAAGCAGGCTTTTGGCTTTCTACCCTCGTGTACTATTATTTTTATGCTTTTTTTCCCCTACTAAACGATATGCGATTAGTAAAATCCAAACATAAAATAATTGATAACCAGCACAAAGTTCGTTTCATGCTACCTTTAGGATAAAGATGAAGGGTAGCTCACTGATCTCTACGATAGGGGCTGGACGGCGCACAGCTGCTCTCCAAGCCTGGCGCGAGTGAAGCCACCGGATGTTCGATGCTTGTGCCGGAAGCCCAGCGTCGATGTTTTGGTTCATGCTTTCCGTCGAGAAAGCCTGATGCTCGAGCCCCCTGTGTCCAGTTCAGCGGCGGCGTTTTCGTTGTGTTCCCTTCCACACATTACACCTCCGATCTCGAGTGATATTGTATACGGTGCACACACGTCCCCTTGAAACACGACGGCGTCAAGAAGCGACCACAGCCTCCGTACGACGGACCGTTTCAAGTTCTATACGACGCGATCGAAAGACCGCGACGCTGCTAGCTGACGGTAAGGACGAAGTCGCTGCGTTAGGCCGCGTGAAGCCTGTTCATCTTGACACCGACCTTTGCGTGTCAGCGGCAACACTAGTCCAGGGAACTCGCCAAGTTAGTTTCCGTTCCGTCAACACCCAAAATATGTGTCGCAACAGACAACACGACTCTTCACAACACCGGACACCTTCCCTCCTCACTAGGGGAGTACTGTAGTGACCGACCGGAGAGGAAGAAGAGGATAGTCACGGGGACACAAGCACGATGCCCCCGCATCGACTCAACATGCATTCAAACCACGGCATGTAAGCACTTGTAAATATTGTAAATAAAAAATTACAGGAGGACACTTAAAGGGGCCCTGCAATCATATTTAAGCGTCTACCTTTCTTGCGGTTTCCACGTCTCTTGGAGTTCGGGCAAGCCAGCGGGCACGGAGAGAGTATAACTAAATATCAGTGCGTCATATTTTAACCGGACGACGCGGAAACCTCCTCCACCTACGGGGGCGACCCGCGGTGCCGAAAGCGCGCGATATGTGAAGTCTTTGGTCCTGGGCTTACTATTGGTCAGAGCCGCTAAAAGCGTCTTTTTAGTCGAAATACAAAATATAAGTGGCGCGAACCGTTTCAATTATTTATAAAAGTAGTTTTTGTTAAGTATTTTAGATCAGAAAAGAAACAAATGCAGTTTATAAAGTACGGAAACAAGAAATGACCCGTCGACATACCCGCCACCAAGCGGTGGAAAAGGCGGCGCACACTATTAAGGTGTAGTGGGGATCAGGCGCCGACGAGCGGCGAGCATAGAAAGGTCCCGGATGTACGCGGCGGCGCTGCGGTCGTATACGGGCTCGAGGATCCGACCGGTTGCGAGCGTTCCGAAGGCCTTCGGCGAGCAGCTTTGGCTTGCGGTTTGGCCGTTTGGCGGTATGGCAGCGCGGAGTGGCTCCCGTTCTGAACTGATCTTTACCCCGCGTTTGCTGTCGTTTGTGGCCAGTTAAGTGTCATGCCGAATTAGTGTTTAATCGCGCAGCAAATACAATGTGAGCCGCCCTGGCTGCCCGCTTCATACAGCCTATCCAGAATATGCTTTAGTGGCGCCCTCTCGAGCTGTCGACACGGAGTGCGGCAGCCGTGAGCGCTCGCTGAGCTCACTACCCCTCCTCTAGTTCACGGCCACTCAAGCGACCAAGGACGTCATGAAGGCGGTTATTTTATGCTCGTTTTTTTGTAATTTTAATGTGACTATAACTTTTAAAATAAAGCGAAATTCGAGAAAAGAAAAGTTTAATTAAGTTACTATGTTCAGTGCGCTCAGGTTCGGTGCAAATTACAAACCAGTAAAAAAGTCCTTGCAGGGCCCCTTTAAAGGGATACTGAAGCGAAACTTGAAATACACCTATTATGGTCAGAAATAGGTTTAATATGATCAATGATATCCGTAATTCATAATCGCGCGTTTGTATTTTGAACGGATGGCTATATTTTTCACCCTGAGGGGCCCGATTGGGCGCGCGCTCGAAAATCAGCCATCGGAGAGCGCGATGCGTCTTGGGATATTCGGCGCATTCGTGACGTCACTTGTGCCAGACGGGAAAGGCTACGGCGTGGATGTTGTGGTTACGAGCGTTGTCACTTGGTGGCGCGTCGACGATTTACGACCTGTGACAACGTGGCCGTTTGAGATGTGCAAGGGCTGCACGCACGCTGCACCACGGCAAGTCGGCAACCACGGCACCGCTGACAAAACCAGCTCGGAGGCCGGATTCTCAAAGCGAACTTACGACGAAAAAAGTGCGTACGACAAATTTGAAAGAAAACCCGTATTCTCGAAACGAAATTGTCGTAACTTTTGCGCAGGTTACGACAGAGTCCTACGACAGCTCCGAAGCTGTCTTACGCATTTTTTACGATCAAAGCCGCATGGCCGACAGCGTCGCTCAGTTACATGGTCGCGACGACCAACGGACATTTATTTTTCTACGTGCTCTTCTCGCGCGTCCCGACTTCAACCAGCGAGAAAAAAGGATAGAGTACTTGAAACAGACCACGACAAACAAGAACGCTGGATCCACAAACACCCGAGAAGAGCAACAACGGCCACGATTCCACCGACCAAGCGAGCTCGGCAGAATATAGTAGGCCTAGCAGCAACACCGACTCGACGCACCGTTGTTCCGGCGGTCCTTGGCCAAGACCGTCTGCCCACGACCGGCTGGCCTGCTGAATGGAATATGCCCGCGCGACCCTTGTGGACCCTTCCCGACCCTTCCCGGATGAATAGTTTGATCCCTGAACTAAATTTCAGAGGTCAATCTTTTCCCCTTGTCATCTCGATCTCTTTGTTTTCCGAGGCAGCGGGGACGAACGCTGTCGTCGAAAAGGGACTCTCATTGATTCTATCTCCTTGTTTTGTGTGATATAGAGCTCAAATAAACACCGTACGGATTACCTTCGCAACACGGTATGTACACTTTGTTATTAGTATGCCATTTTTATTCTGACACGACGCTACGTCACTGTCTAGCTATAGCAGTTCGTTGGAGCTGCGCGATGTCGGTCCAACCTTTCTTTGCCGAGTGTCACGTCAGTATCGAGTTGCAATCGTGAAAGATCGGTCCCGAAGCGCTTACCGAAACGCGGTCTAAAACAGAGCGAATCCAGCACTTCGATCAAACGCGCGCGTCCGCTCCGAGTGTGAACAGGTATTTGCGTGGCTCTTGCTGACACTCTCGTAGTTCAAACGTGTCGTTTTTAACGTCGGCTCGCAGCTCGCAACTCGCAGCAACTAATACCGGCCGTGCCAGAAGCGTGCTCGCGTCGTGTCGTGCATAGAGCCGCAACGAGAACGAGCTCACTGTGGCCAACTACGCTTTGGCTTTCTCCGTCAAGGCTTTGCAAACGCGTTCAGGCCTAGGCTCATTCTGCCGGCACGCCGTATTTCCGCAGAACGGCGCTGCTCCTATGCCACAAGTGATGTCACGAGAACTTCCCACCATCCACCAGATGTGAATTTGAAATCGTTTAATTAGGTTTAAAATTAGTTCTCCTGTGTTTTACAGCGCGATATTGATATTTCCGAGGTGGTGCCTGTCCCTAGCCCATATTTATGCAAAAAGATGGGCGCTAAAATTTCATTTCAGTACCCCTTTAAAGGCCGACGACCAGACTCGAGATTCTGCAGCAGAAAGATCCTCCTCACCATGGGGGAGGAGGAAACAGGCAACGGTGGACAGGGCGGAAGGGGGAGAGGAGGAAGCGAGGGGAAAGTGGAAAGCGCGAACTGGTCGTCGGTGGTGGTCTTTAAATGGTAAAAAGCTGGGGAAAAGTCATTTTTGTGAAAATGTATTTTTTTTAATGTTTAGACACGTCCACCCAGCTCTGTGCAAAATATTATTTCTCTTTTTAATTTTCAAATATGAAAGAACATATGAAGTCTTGATTTTCTACGAACATTCAGTAGGAATACACATAGTTCAATGGGCTTTTTTTTCGCTTTCTTCTCTCTTCACACTTTTTTCACACGTACCGATCGTTTTCTGACGTTTGACTTGGGCATTATTAACACGTTCGGTGCCGTTTTAATCGGGAAAATGGAGATGTGCGATGATGCTATTTTTATAGCCTTCTAACTTGAGAGTTCTATCTAATTAATTGCTTTCTTAAATAAAGAGGAAACGTGTCTTTTACACTATAATTACAATCGTTTTTTAGCAACATAACCCTCTCAGGTGAGATCTAAAATAGCATCGCCGCACAAATTACACCTTTGTGAATGCAGTTGCATTAAAAATTTTGATAATTCACGAATCATTTTTTCTCTAACGACCGGCCGTAACAAATGACCTAATCAAAGTAGACTGATCTTCCATAACTCGGGCTCTAGTAAAGATATTCAATATCTGATTGCATATTTGGAAACGGTGCGAGATGTGTTATATCGATGTATAATGTGGATAAGTATTCTTTCATAAATAAGAAAATTACTCTAAAGCTTACGTGTGGGAATGCGAAAGCATTACAGTCCCGCGCGGTCGCCTCACAGTTCATCGCACGAAGCAGACAACGAGCACAGATGAAGTTCGGAGCGCACCTTTTGCGCACAGCGCTCCGGCGGTCACATCACGCTCCGCCACTGCGCAGGCGCGGCGCCCCCGCCGGCTTCGCGGCTTCCGTGACGAAGCATCTGCGTTGATCTGCTTTTCTTTGTGTTTCATTCCTGCGGCGCGTCCGCTTTGACCTTGAGCGGCGCGTGCTTAATGACGCATTTTTCTGGCCATCTTTCGGGCACAACGCCGACGCATTTTCGCGTAATGGGACATATAAGGCTTTTGCCTTAAAACGCGATGTAGAGGAAACGTCCTCTACAAAGGCATTTGAACGTGTGACATATGCACACTTGATCAACTAAAATCTCAATATGTTCCCATCGAATGGCTTCCCAGGATACATCTCTAGGTCTGCATGCGCTGTTACTGCGCAACAAACAGGCTCTCTTGAGATAAGAAAACAAAAATCCAGCACCCTGAACGCTGTTTGAACCAGCACTCGGAAGAGTTGAAAAGCCTGTCAAGCGCTCACTTCCGGCACGAGCCGCTTACTTCCAGTGACTTCATACCTCCACCCTAGCGGAGATCAGTGGGGTAGCTCAGACCTTCACCCCAGCACGCATGGTGGTCGACTGTTTGCTTCAGTGCCAGGGGGCGCGAGTCATCACCCCATGCAAAGGGTTCGGTCGAGTTTATCTAGGGCTGGGCTGCTCGGAGGAAACGTAGTAGTGCTGTTCGTGCGTTTCGTAGACCGCGTTCTCCCCTCCGCTAAGCTCCGCTAAGCCCTCCGCAACGAAGCCGCTACGCCTTGCGCCAATAGCCTTGGCTGTAGAAACCCGGATCTCGTAGCGGGCTGCGGAGAGCGTTGCGGGACAGCGGAGTGTAGTAGTAGACCGTGTTTCCCCCTCCGCTAGCCCTCCGCTACGAAGAAATCGCCACTGCGCCTGCGCGCCAATGGCCTTGGCTGTAGAGTTCCGGGTAGCGGAGGGGCTTAGCGGAGCGGGAAACACGGTCTACTAAAACTTGCTATTCTCAGCCGCAAGTTATCCCCGATGGTGGAAAACTCGACAGCTCGAGATGACATCTGCGCGATCCAAACAAAGCACAATGAGACATTTTCTATGGCACGCGCTGCTGCTGCACTTGTACGTCGTCGAAATATTTCCCGCCTTTGTTACTATTATTATGCAATTTTTCTGTTCGTTTATTTCGCCCGACGAGCGTTTCCCGCCCCTTCTGCATTGGAAGACATCGGCTTTGGAACAGCGCCTCCCGCAAATCGTAAATCGGTTCTAAAAAAATAGGGAAAAAATTTCGCGGTTACGACATCGGATTGTCCATTTTTTTTTACTTCGACTAAAGGCTGAATTCGGTTAACTTTCAAAGAACAAAAATGGGAGTTAACTGCTGTGATTAACCCATACACACAAACATTGCACGCCGTGCTGACTAAATGAGAATTAAAAGAAAAAGAACTCCTAATAACAACAACAAAGAAAAAACCACTCAATGCATAGTGAGTAAGATGGCAAGAAGCGAAAGTACGCTGTCGATCGCTGGTTAGGAAACGTCATAATCCAAACCCACAGACCAAGAAGAATAAAAAAAAAAGAAAAAAAAATAGCGGAAAATGTTATATAAATTAGAATGCAACAAATAGGAGGTGAGTTCGACCTCTACTTCTAGTATATGCGCCGCTCGCCAATTTATTTGTTGAATAATTATGCTCCAGGCTGAAAACTGCACGCGAAGTGGTGTTTATTCAGGGGTATACACGTGAGTCTTCGCTTCGTCGCCACAGAAAGCGCGAACACTAACCTGCTGCGATAAGCGTTCATCACGCAGGCAGCAGTTTGATGATCGGCTGCTGTGAGCAAGAATAATTAACAGCGTTCAGAACGCTTACGCCCAAGTTTGTGAGATCAGACGCTTGTTTGGCTACGCCGAAGTTTTGTGGGATCGAACACTTTCTTAGCCGGCTTCTTAGACAGCCGGGTTTATCATCATAGGGGGTTCGTTGGATTTTTCTTCAATTTGATTTTACTTCTTTTGGACCGTATCTGGCTTTTGGATTTTGCCCAGATAGTTTTATCCGGTTCGATTTTGAGATTTTATCTCCCTGGTATTCAGTGACGTGTAAAGATAGCCACTTACATACTCTCTCTAAAACTGTTCGGTCATTGTGAGTCTTAGCATGCGTCCGCGGTCATAAACAAGAATACCACATGCTTCGCCTATAACAGACGGAGTGATTCAATTTTATGGGTACGCATTATGTTTTCTGTTCAACGACGTTCTCTGTCGATTTTCAAAAGCTTTTGGGTTCGCTGCCCCCTCGTTAGGGGCATAGACAGCTTGTGCGCGAACTCCCGAGTGTTCAACGCGTGTCATTTTATCAATTCCTACCGCCGCCTGTATACAGCTAAGCAATAACACGTGGCAGTGTTGTTTTGAACGGACATGTGTAATGAACGGTCGCTCTCATTACGACAATTAGAAAAATAAGCTTTCTAAAAACAAAACAAAACAAAAAAACACGCTATCTGGTAGGTGCATGCCGCATCAATTATGTGAGGCCACCACCATACCTTTGACATGAACTCGATTCATGAATTGGAGACGCATATGGCGCGTCAGCATGCAGCTTGAATTCTGTGCCAGTCATCGCGTCATCCGGCAGGAGTCTCCTTGCAAAAGGTGCAACGGCCTCCACGGAGCCAGGGGGAATTCTGGGAGCTGTCTTTCCAACAATCTCTTTCACTCTCTCTTCAGTCAATAGGCGCCTATGGACTGTTTATGGTCCATGGGCGTCAGACGTCCTAACAGTGTACGGAGGAGAGCATATTCCTCCCTCTCCTCCGTACCCTCCCCTCCTCTCCTCATTTAGCAAAAAAGTTTCGCTAAATTTTCCGCTGAGTGAAACTTTTCCCTGCTAAATTTAGCGGGTTCAGTTTCCCCGTTAATTTAGCGGGAAATTTAGCGAAGATGTCCCCGCTAAATTTAGCGGGGAAATTGACGTCGCGTGACCTCAACACCAATTCAGTTTCCGCTAAATTTAGCGGGGAAACTTTGACGTCCCATAATGCAACGCACGCAGTTACGCCGACGCCGACGCCGCTCAACCCGGAAGCGGGCGCCTAAGAGCTCCGCTCTAATACCAAAAGTGTGATTCCTTCCTTCGCCCTTTTAAGCCAATTTGCTTCCCCTCTGCACTTTCGTAACTATCACCAGGCAGTGTGGGATATCACCAGGATCATAGGTGGAAAGTTCTCAATTTACTTGGGGGGGGGGGGGGGGGAGAAGAGAGGTCCCAAATGTGTGTACTCCCCTGGATAACGTAGGATAAGCATGCTGACGGCATGATACCTAAACAAATGTCTGCTTTCGTGACTGACCCTATAATTTAGCTGTCATTGCAATAGTGATCAGTGAATTCCGTGGGTAAAGTGCACTGACCGCAATGAAATGTTTCAACGTTTGAGAAAACAAAATGGGGCTTACAAAACGTATTATGTCGTCTACTTCCGTAGGCTGCAGGTCCGCTAGAGGAGCCACTGTCGTCATTTGCAACTACTTCCAATGGCTTTCGAGAAGAATTTCCAGCACTAGCCTTTATCGTATTTGCTAATACTACAGGGTCTTCGAACAGGACTTACTTATCCACTCACCAGCTCTGGTCACTTAGTAACCAGAGCTAGTGAGTGGATACATTTCTATTTATCCCCTTTAAGGGGCGGGGGGGGGGGGGGGCACGAGCACCCAGGCTTTCCGTAGTCGGCGCCTATGATTAGGATGACCTTCGGGGAGTTGGGCAATGTTGCCTGATTGAGTTTTTAAAAGGGTGAATTCCACGTGTAGCTTTCGCGATATGCGAAGCACGGATGTCACCGGTGACTCGCGCGCTCTTATCTCGTCGTATAACGTGCTCGAACGTTGTCACTGTGTGAATGGGCTTTAAAACATCGAAACGTTGCGAAGCATTTCATAGTAACTAACCCGTATAAGTGACTTTTTTTTCCCCCTCTTATTCCTTGTTTTGTTTGCGTCTAAAATGGGCCGACGATCCTCCATGTCTCCGCGGCCATTCTTGAACCGCGTGCAAAGACATACGCACGTCGTTCTGCGCTCCTTCCGCCCTTCTCTCTCCCTCCCAACAAAAATCGATAGAGTTCATTTCGCAGTTAAAATATGCACATTTTATCGCCGTAGACGCCTTTTCTTGTTTTCTTTTTCATATATTTCTACGCGGTCCGTGCGAAAATCTCGGGCGAGCAGTGGCCGAACCTTTCCGACCATATAATACAATCGACACCAGCTAGAAAGCAGAATCTTAAAAGCGCTGCGATTAAACAAAATGGGTCGCCTACGTGTGTCTATTGCTATTAAGGATGTAGTAATACGCCATGATGATAGAACCTAATCTTATACGGATGTGGAAACTGCGCCTGTTTACAGACTTCCGTCTGCAAACAGGCGTTTAGTTTCCTAGTAGCTTTTTCTTTTTACAAATTTTAGCGGCAGAAAGCGCAGCATTTTTGCGGCGACTTGTCAGATAAATCTTTGGATAAAAATGGACCTAATTAAGTCCGCTGTCACACGGCGCCTCAATAAAGTCCCGATAGCTTCAATAATCCCATGCATCTGTAACTCAGTCGAAAATGCAGGGCTTTTATGACTGTAGAGCTTTATGAAGACGCTAGTTTAGTATGAGGGCAAAAGCTCTTTTAGTTTTACGTTAAACTTCCCGAGCTGTTGGAGGCCTACATAAAGGCAGTAACGAAACGAGGGATTTGACATAAACATGAAATCGATAGGACAGCTCACGGACATCTAATCGAGGCAACATAGAAATCACCTCGTTGTACCCAAATATCATTATGTAAATATTGCCGCGCGCGTAGCGGAGTTGGCAACGCACGCGGCTGTCAGTGCGGAGGAACGAGGTTCGATCCCGGCTGGGCGCGGATGTTTCTTTTATAGTTCGATCTGGAAAGTTCCAGCTCATTCTCGGCTGTCATCGTGTGTTCTGGTACGAAACATTCCCGAATTGCGCGCAACTATAAAACCAGCGGTGACTCGCTACTTTGGGGCACTTGTCTTTCCGTCTCCGACGCAGCAGTAGTAGCTTCGTTTTAGGTTTGTAGGCGTTCGCCTCACCAAACGTTTAATGTAAGCGCTCCGCATCCGTCTAACATTTTCGATCCGTGACATCATCGAACACGAAAGACAATGTCACGACCACTGACGTGTGCAACCTGCGAGAATATAGCGGTCTAGAGTATGTACCAGCCGCGGTATTTGTTCTGAAAGTTTTACGGCAAAGTAAAGATTGTCAGCCAATCGCCGATTTCATTTTCTTTTCCATGCCCGACGCACGCGAGCGCGCACCATCCCGCTCTGGAGGAGTGCTTTCCCCACGAACACGGATGCGCTGTGGCGAAGCGAGATACGCAGGATCGCCATGTCTACTCCGTGGGTGTCGTTTCCCCGCAGCGCAACGCCGTGCGGTGAAAAGCGCACTCAACGGAGCTGACTAACCCGCCCGAACAGACTTCGAACTAGGGAAAAATACTACGGAACTTCCAAGTGCTGTCGGTGTTCGGTAAGGAGATCAAATCAAAGAGTACGTTATTCGAAGCGATGATCGAGCAGCTTAGAAAATATGAACAGGCCTACCGTAACGATCCAAAAATTCAGCAAAAGAATAAAGGAAAAAAAATAAAAGCTTTTGGCACATTGTTTGCGCTAATTCCTTGCATCTTTGCGAAATTCAGCAAAACGTAGCAAAGTAAGCACTCTAGTCGCACTTTGCCGCAAATGGCGCGGCTATTTCATTCTGCACTGCGTCCTCGTGCCTTAATATATGTTTGCCGATCGAGTATAAATGTATGTGTGAGCATAGGTATGAATCTGTAGATCTTCACGTGTGCGTGTACGTGCGTGTGTGAGTGTGCGCGTGCGTGCGAGGTGCGCGCGTGCGCGCGTGCGTGCGTGCGTGTGTGTGGTGTGTGTAGATGTATTACCACTGTAACTGCAAGGCTATGTGAGTGTCCCCAGTTGTGAGTCTTCATAATCTTGAAACCACACTACACAGTCGATGTTCTGATGAGCCGCCGCCGCCCCCCCCCCCCCCCCCCCGTTTTGACTCAGGAGTACATACACCACGAAGGCAAAAAGATGTATATTTATGTCCTTATGTTTTCACTTTAATGTGTATAAACATTATTATTATATTATTATTATCGTTCGTCCGTTTTCTTGTATCTCTCTTTTATTGAGCTTCGAAAAAAATAAATAGTCGAACAGTACGCATGCAGGAAGGTAAAACACCAGCGTCGCCTCGACTCCAGCGTCTTACTGTCGTCTTGGACACAGCGTACGACACTTTGCGCACACAGCGACATGCAGTCGCGGCACCTCTCGAGGCGCACGGCTGCCCAAGCAGGTCGCCCTCAAAATCCAGGGCCTCGCTTGCCGGCGCCCCCGGTGAATTTCCTTCGCGGGGTTAAAAACGGATCAATCAAGTGAGCGAACGACCGCGCGCGCGGGCGTATACGTGCCGCCCGTTGGCTGCCTTCACAAAACGCGTCCTGTCCGCCGTGCACGAAACAGAAATGTTCTACGCGCTACGTATAGCCTAGCACAGGTTTCACTGTCTTGGTCGAGCGGAAGCCGCTTACGAAGCTGTATCAGAAGCTGCGGCCGAATACGAGATTGGTCGGCATATGTTAATGACGGTCCATTCAAACTGCAGCTGTTTCGCGCTGTAAGATTAACAAGCAAATAAGTGACAACAACAACAAAAAAGCATTTCCTTGTTAGGTAATGTAGGAGAAGTCACGGAGGTCCTAGATACAACGCTACGCGAAGTATGACTACATTCATGTAGCTACGCCGTGAAGCGATGGATGTAGGTCAAATTTGATCCAAGCTCTTGTCGTCACAATTCCTAATGGCGTCGTACGGCTTCCTTTTGTTTACCCTTTAATTTTTCGTGGAAATGTTCTAAAATGGCGTTACCGGCTGACGTGTGACGACAATCAACGTAGCGAGAGATTTGGAACTTCCAACGATGCATGCATATGTACGGAAATTCTGCAACTGGTTTGGTTTATCGGTCACTCTTTCCCAATTTGTGGTTCCTTCCACTCGCTAAAATAGCTTCAACTTAATTTTACGGTATATAAAAGAAGGAATATACCATAAGTTCTCGCAAAACTTGCAGAAGCAAACACTGCAGAAGCTACAGGCAACGCGCAGTGCCGTGCACCGCAGAAGCAGACGACAGAAAAGCAGCCGACGCGGGAATGTATTTTATCATTTCAGACGCATTTATCTCTGCCGAAACGCGAAGGCCCGCATCCGTCGCTATCGGTGACGCACAACAGGCAAAATGGGACCGTCAAACAAAAAATATGCATCAACAAATAAACGAGCGCAACAATCGCGCAGCGGCAGCACCGCGCGCTCCAGCGTCGTACTCTCCGCAAAAACTGTCGTGAGAAGTTCGCTTCGTAAGAGCAAAGCGGGCGCTGGCACATGAGCCGACACAGGGGTTGGATTTCGAGCGATATCTTTATTCAGGAGTCAAGCGAAGGACACCGTCTATTATAATATCAGCGTGTCAAAAAACGCTGCCACGGCGACGCCATTCGACATTCCTCGCTGCCTGCACGGGAGGAGAGGCCCCCCTCCCTTCCGCGCCTCGTCTGCTCCCAAAGGGATGCTTCCGGTCATAAAACTTCCGGTCTGACATCGCAGCGCCACCCTCCGTCAAAAACCCGTGTCACATTCGCGGCGGAACAAGCGGCAAGAAGCAAGAAAACAAAAAGGAAAAAAGCGAAGAAAGCCCAGAAATGTTTGGCCGCGCAACGGCGAGCGGACAAGTCGTTGTCTGGCCGATGTTGTGTCACCGGAATGGGCCATGTCGTTCCCGTTCGTTAGGCCCCTAATTCGTGTCGAATGCACACATCGAGCAGCGCTTTTCGAAGGCCTCTGACCGGGCAGCTACTCGCAGGTAGTACGACCGCGGCGGTCGCCGACGGAGCGGCAGAACGCGGCCGACGACGCTCGCTCTTCGCCGAACCGACTCGCGGGCATGGTGGCCACGGCGGCGGACTTGCAACGGCGTTCCCGAAGATTAGCGAGGTAGGGAATCCATCTTTGCTCCGTTGTGTGCCACGACGGACGGCGGCGGTCGCGGTGAGCCGACCGCGCGACTCGCCGTTCGCCCTGCGTCGCCCCGTCGCCGACGACGACGTCTATGACGAGCCCTCGCCGCTGGACGTGCGCCGACGACGTATCGCTCAGCGGGACGCCCATACCTGCCGTCGCCGTCTCGCTCCCGTGAACGACTCGGGGGACGTCGTCCGCCGCCGCGATCGCCGCTACCACGTGTCCCAGCCGCGAGGAGACGACAAAGAAAACCGCAGCCCCAGCGCCTCGGGAGAGCCAGCGGTCGCAGTGCCGGCGATGTACGCACACAACGGTTCGGCGGTGGCGTCGCCGCACGACCTCACCGCGGATCCACAGGTTAGCCCCGAGAAGACGGCGCCCATGAAGCGTCGCAAGAGCGACGACGGCGAACGTTCCAAGAAGCCCAAGCTCGAGACGCAGCGCGGCTGCGAGTCGGACAGCGGGCTGGCTCCGCCGCCGCCGCTCGCACCCCACCACCATCACCACCACCACAGAAAGCCTGCGACTGCAGTGGCGGCGGCGGCGACGCCGCCGGGCCTCGGCCGGCCGAAGACGCCGAGCAGCGGAGCGGCAGCAACGGCAACAGCGTTCACGGCGTGTGTACCCTCAAGGAGGGATCGCTCAAGCTCAAGATCTCGCTGCACAGGCCTCTGGCTACCCCTGATGGAGATTGCTTATCGCCGGCGAAGCTCCCGCACGACGCCGATAGCGGGCTTCCGAACGACAGCCCGCAATCTGGAGCGATGCACGCCTCCAACGCCCCCCGTCGCTGCCGGCGCAACTAGGGCACGCCTCCAAGTACTCTGGTGTCCCCACCGCGCGCGAGAGTGGTGTCAGTCACCTCGACGAGCAGCTACGACCGGAGCCCGAGGACCCTGCACACGGTGTGCGAGTGAGCGACTCGTTTGTGGGAAGCAGCGACAGCCCCCTGCAGTCGACGACGCGGGTCAGTGGAAGCCGGCCGAGGAAGAACCTATCTCCCGGCCACTACGTCCCCATACACCGTTCCGCAGAACAGGAAGAGACTCATCCAGGACACCTCCAAGCTGAAAAAGAGGGCTAGCAACCTCGACCCGGCGGCGACAGACAGGACCAAACCCCAGCAGACGTTCCGCCACACGCAGGTCGGGCAGAACGGAGGCGTGGTGCACCATAGCTCCATCCTGGACCACCCGAGCGTCCACTCGAGGATGTTTGCGGACAGTCCTCGGGCCACCGAGGCTTCCAGGAGTAGTCCCTTGGTTGCTCGACTGGCGGCCCCCAACGCAGCAGCCAAGGGTTCCACGTGGAAGCAGCCGGCAAAAGGCAAGGCCAACAACAGTGCGGTGTCCCCCGAAGAATACCAGCCGCTGGATCTTTCCAAGCCAGTCGCCAAGAACGTTAACCTCGCGGCGGCGTTGGCCAGGCCCGTTCGAGAGGCCGCGGCGAAGACTCGGGAGCACCGCTACATTCCGCCAATTGGTGTGTTCTACATGAAGCCTCGGAGTAGACAGAGACTGGACGGAGTCATCCAGAAGTTGTGGGCGACGAGAAATGGTCCGGACAAACCACGTTGAACGGTGTCCCTGGTAGTTTCGTTGTGGGACAGTGTTTCGTTTTTTTTTCTTCGCTCCAGTAACAGTTTACAAACACGGGTTGCAGTTGCGAGTGTATGTTTGTAGTTGTGTGAACACAGCAAACAGTTGGATTTTTTTTTCTTCTTACATTAAAGGACATTGGTACAACGTTACAGCACGTCCGCAAGCTCTCTCCGACTCTGATAAGCCCCTCTTATACTCGACACATGATCTCTCGCTTTTCAAGTTTGTTGGGGGAGCTACTGACACAGCCTTCTGTTTCTGCTATGCAGGCCACAAACTCTCAGACTCGACACAAGGGCTGGTGGAGCCTCATTATGTACAATGTTATTTCCCGCCAAGCTGCATGACGCACAGTGCGCCAGTTTTGTAAATCTCACAGATAAGAAAATGGCGTGCCAGCGTCGCCCCGATTGTGGGACACTCACACTTGTGGGTGAGTACAAGTGCATCCGCTACTGCATGACAAGCACAGGGTAACCCGGGTTCAGAATGTTGCTTTCAACTCTTACTGTAAAGTTTATTACTCAAAGGGGTGGGAGCATTTAACAATTTACTTTGCCCATTGTACTGATGCAGTGGCGAATCCACACCAAGTTTACATTGTTGACAAGGGCACAATCATGCCTAAAAAATTTGTCAATCTCTCGTGTGACCATAGCGTTGATTAAGTGAAGCAACCGGAATAAAAATGGACTAAAGAATGAAGGGCAGTCAGCGGCTGCATCTATCCATGCGCAGCCACCAAAGAACATCATATCGTAAAAACTAAAAGGCCCGCGAAATTTTTTTATTTTTTTCAAAGGGGGGGATTTGTTCGCGCCAGCTTTGTCCTCATTTGGTCAGTGCCCCTGCTACGTATTCTGAAAAAGTTATATATATAAAATAATATAAGTTTCACTTCCACAGTAAGCAAGGTCACATTTAACAAACGCAAAGAGAAAGAAAAAACTAACTGTCAAAAACGCATTGTCGGTAGGAGACGGGTGTGGCAATTGGCGAGCCCCAGGCCCGAGCCCCCCAAAGCCCCAAAAAGCAGCGCTCGCTTGCAGGCCACCGCGCGCCGAGTGTCGCCCTCGCGTGGCGCACTCGGCAACCGCGGGTCAGGTCTTTTACCCCGTTGGC